>CM032627.1:33872564-34393195 GCA_019097785.1 Fraxinus excelsior
TCATTTGTCCACGTGGTCAATTATTAATGTGATATTATATCAATCACTATTCAAAACATTATTTTTTCTAAAAAATGGATGTCAAACTGGAGCAACATGTGGCAGTAGACATGTAGTTAACTATCATACGAGGACTAGAACCGGAAAGTTAAGCGAAAAATGTGTGTTGCGAAACTTGATTGCATCAAAATTGCTATGGAAATTACGAGCAAAATTCCTCTCCGAGGATTGAGTTATTCCCATGAACGATACTGAAGCTATACACACCATTTATTACGTGTAGAAGAGCGTAACAAAATTGATTGGTCTTTCTGTATAGAGAAAATTTGGTTCCGAATAGGAAATGGATTTCCATTTCAAGGAAAATGAAATTGAGAAGTGGATTTAAGAGATTATCCAATTTTTTTTGTAGGGTTTTGTTTGCAAATTGAGAGCCAATCTGCATTTGACACATAGTTGAAATGTGATGCTGACCTATCATTGTTGAGCTTGGATATCCCTCCTTTTTGATGATTTATTTTTATTTCTTCTTGTATAACGTAGGACATGGGGTGTGTGGTCACAGTTGTTTGATGAATATTAATTAAATCCTTGAAGATTGTTCTTCAAATTTCATTTCAATCGCTTATTTGTCCGTGAATAACATTTTTCAGTGTTATTCTTCTTTACACTTCCGTTTGCATCATTTTGCCTACCACTTGTCTGAATTTTTTTGGTACCTATACTCGGCATGTTGACCTAAATTGACATTGTTCACTTACGATCGTAAGGGTTCATTTTACATGACTTTTTTTTTAAAATTTTAGTAGAAGAACTTTTGGCGGAACATATCTTAATGTTTATTTAAAAACTAATTTTTAAAATCATTTTTATTCCGAAAATACTTTTAGAGGAAACTACGTCGAACTAGCTTCCTCTAAAAAAATTTCTAATTAGTGGAAGCATTTTTATAAAATTAGTCAAAGGAGTTCAACATGAGCTTTTGTGACTTTTCAAAAGCCATACCAAACAAGCCTTAAGTGTATGATCAAACACATTAGGGTGTATTTGATGACAATGATTGTAGTTAAAGGGGATCTTGTGAAAGATGGAAAAGCTGGAATTCAAAATATGGTAAACTTAAGAGGAAAAACGTTCTCGTAGAAGTTGTGTCAAGGTGTGAATGTAATTTATCAGAATATCTGAATATCAAACTATGAAGAAAAATGTTTTTGAACTTCTATTATTGAATGAATGAACTTATTATTTACAATCTGTCCACGTCTATTTATATACAACCCAACTATCAGACCAAGAAACTAATAGGCTGTTATAATAACAGATTTAACTAACTAACTAAACTGAACCCTATTCTACACGTGACTTAATACTCCACCTCAATATGGAGTGTAAATGTTAATGATACCCATCTTGGAGAGAATACTGGAAAAATAATTGAAGCCGGGGGCTTAGTTAGTATATCTGCTACTTGATGTGTGGATGAAATATGCAATGTCTTGATGGTTCCTTCCAAGAGTTTTTCCCGAACAATGTGGCAATCTATGTCAATATGTTTGGTACGTTCGTGAAAAACATGGTTGGAAGATATGTGGACAGCAGCCTCATTATCGCAGAAAAGCAAACCTGGTTTGGTTTAAGGAATAGACAAATCTTTGATCAAGTGCTGCAGCCATGTGATTTCACACGTAGTAGTCGCCATTGCACGATATTCAGCCTCTGCCGTAGATCTTGACACAGTGTTCTGTTTCTTAGATTTCCATGAAACAAGTGATTGTCCAAGGAAAATGCAGAAGCCAGTAATTGACTTCCTGGTGTCCCTACAGGCAGCCCAATCTGCATCACAAAAAGCTTTGAGCTGTAAATCACTTGAGGAAGGAAAAAATATCCCTTGGCCAGGGTTGTGTTTGATGTATCTCAACACTCGATGAGCTGCTGCCAGATGAACATCAGTAGGTGCTACTACATATTGACTTAATATCTGAACTGCAAATGACAAAGCTGGTCTTGTTATAGTCAAATAAAGAAGTCTGCCCACTAATCTTCTATAACATAGTGGGTCTTCAAGTGGTGTTCCTTCTGTCTTTGAGAGTCTGAGATTCTGATCCATTGGAAATGAGGCAGGTTTAGATGCCAGGTAGCCTGCATCAAATAATATTTTCAATGCATATTTCCTTTGTGAAACAACTATCCCTTTCGTTGATCTTGCAATTTCAAGACCAAGAAAGTATTTCAAAGCTCCAAGATCTTTGAACTTGAATTGAGAATGAAGAAAGCCCTTTAAATCACTTACTGCTGAATCATCATTGCTGGTGATGATAATATCATCCACATACACCAACAAGCAATGAAAGAGTTATTTTCTGTCTTGTAAACAAAGTTGGATCAGCTGAAGATTGAATAAAACCATGCCTCAATAAAGTATTGGAGAACTTAGAGAACCACTGCCGTGATGCCTGTTTTAGGCCATACAAAGATTTGTTTAATTTGCATACAAGCTGATTTGCAGATTTGGACTTAACAGTGGGCATGAACTCCCCCTTGGCTGCAACATCATCTGAATTACAGTGAAAACCTTGTGGGAGGGACATATAAACTTCCTCTTCTAAGTATTCATGCAAAAATGCATTGTTGACATCTAATTGGTGCAATGACCAGTTTTTAGACGCAGCTATAGCTAAGAATACCCTGACTGTAACCAGTTTTGCAACCGGTGAAAAAGTTTCCATATAATCCAATCCCTCTTGTTGTGTATAGCCCTTAGCAACTAATCGGGCTTTGTACCTTTCAACAGACCCATTAGAGTTGTATTTCACCTTGTAAACCCATTTATATCCAATAGCATGTTTGTTAGGAGGTAAATGAGTAATTGTCCAAGTTTTATTATCTTCTAAGGCTTTAATTTCAGCAGCCATGGCATCATACCACTGACTGTGTTGAATGGCTTCTCTAAAAGAATTTGGTTCTTATGTGAGGATATAGCAAGTGTAAAGGCTCTATGTGAGGTGGACAAATTTGAATATGATATAAAAGAAGAAAGTGGATATGGGATACCTGAGGATGGACCTTCACTCGAGTTAGATGATGAAGTGGCATCTGCAATTTTGGCTAAGCTGCAATGATAATTTGTAAGATAAGATGGCTGCTTATGTATTCTAGTAGACTTTCTAATGGATGATTGAGAAGGAATCATCTCAGGATTTGGTGAAGAATTTTCTGGAAGTGAAACTGGATTTGAAACTGGAAGAGAAACAGAAACTGACTCAATATTTTCTGGAATTGAATGTAAAAGGTCCTGAGTTTGAGGATAATCAAAGGTAACATTATCAGTCTGTGGTATAGGTAGAACAATGGATTTTGTAGGAAGATCATAACCTGTTTTGAAAGGAAAAATAGATTCTCGAAATATAACATCTCTGGACAGAAATATAACATTGGTTTCCAAATCATAGAGTTTATATCCTTTTGTGCCATATGGATAACCAATAGGTGCAAACTTTGAGCGATTATGAGAGAGAGTGGATGCAAAACATAAGCAACCAAAAACTTTAAGATTTGAGTAATTTGGTGGCTTAGAAAGCAAAATTTCATATGGTGTTTTATTTGATAATAGAGGTGATGAAGTTCTATTAATCAAATGAGTTGCTGTCAAAATGCATTCACTCCATAATTTGAGTGGTAGATTGGCATGAAATCTGAGATACCGTGCCACATTGAGTAGATTTTGATGTTTACGCTCAACTACACCATTTTGTTGAGGTGTAGTTCTACAAGTTTGTTGATGAATTATTCCTTTAGAAGCACAAAATTTTGACATATGAAACTTATTTCCTCTATCAGTTCTAATGACTTTGACATGAGTGTCAAATTGAGTCTCAATGAGATTAAAAAAAGATTGGAGAAGAAATCGAGTGTCAGATTTATTTTTCATTAGATATACCCAAGTGCATCGTGAGTAATCATCAACAATTGAAATGAAATATTTGAAACTAGTGATAGACTCAACATAAATTTTTCTAGAATTAGCAGCAGAATGTATATCAGATGTCTGAAACAGATATAACCCAGCCACTTGTTTAGCCACTCCAATCGTCTTCCAAGAGTGTTGGTCCTGTATGAAGCAAAAATCAGCAAGAAAAATAAAACAACGTGATTTGTCAGTAAGCATTTTGACTGATATGAGATTAAAAGAAAAAGAAGGTACGTATAGAACATTATCAAGAATTAAAGATTCTGATAATTTGATTGTCCCGATGTGTGTTACTGGAACACAGATACCATTAGGCAATTTTAGTGAAGTGTTTGCAACGGAGATAGTTGTAGTAAAATGCGAAAGTGAGCTGACCATATGATCAGTAGCACCACTATCAGCTATCCAAGAATTTGACATTTTAAAAACATGATCAGGAGGATCAGGTTGGTTGTTGGGAGGAGTTTTGAAGAAGTGATAGAAGTTGATTGCATTGTTCTTGAGTAAAAGGAAATTGAGGAGTGGAGTTTTGACCATTAGATGCTTCATTAAAGCCATTCCAAGATGCTGAAACTTGATTGACAGAAGGTGTTCTTGTCTTTGCATTTTGTCTATACCCTGGAGGATATCCATGTAATTTGTAGCACTTATCAACCGTATGTCCAGTGAGACCACAATATGTACAAACTGGTAGTGGTCTTGATTTTTGATAGTTTCTGACATTATGTGAAGAAGTTGATGCAGGTGCTACATTTTTGCTAAACAAAGCAGCAGATTCGGACAAGATTGAAGATCCAACGACTTTCCTCTGTTTCTCTTCTTGGAGAGTAAGAGATAGGACTCTGTCAATGGATGGAATTGGATCCATTAAGAGAATTTGACCACGAATGTGTGTAAAATAATCATTAATTAGAAATTGAATAACAATCAATTACTTTCTTCAAAGCTCCACACGAACACCCAACTTACAAGTACAATTGGATTCGGCTTAACATTTGAGAATTCATCCCATGCTTTGAGTTTTGTGTAATACGCACTAACAGTACTTTGATCTTGAACTAAGGATGACAGATCTTTCTTGAGTTGAAAAAGACTTGGGCCATTACCTTGCGTAAACCTAGTCTTCAAATTGTTCTAGACCTCTGCAGCAATAGAGGAACTGATAACACTTGCAGCAATATCTTGCGTAAGAGAGTTTAAGATCCAAGAAAGAACCATATTGTTGCATCTAAACCATTGAACATAAAGCGGATCAGATCGACTCTCAGGACAAGAAAAGGTTCCATCAACAAAACCCGTCTTGTTCTTGGCATTTAGAGCCATTATCATCGAACGACTCCAAGTATAGTAGTTCTCACCATTCAGAGGTTGAGAAACTAAAACCGATCCAGGACTTTCTCCATGATGCAGAAAATAAGGATTCGAGAAATCTTCAAAAAATGAACTGGTATGATTAGGGTTTGCGGAAGGGTTCGATAAATCTTCAACAAACGAACTGGTACGACTAGGGTTTGCGGAAGCAGAGTTTTCATGCTCTGATACCATATCTGAATAACTGAATATCAAACTATGAAGAAAAATGTTTTTGAACTTCTATTATTGAATGAATGAACTTATTATTTACAATCTGTCCACGTCTATTTATATACAACCCAACTATCAGACCAAGAAACTAATAGGCTGTTATAATAACATATTTAACTAACTAACTAAACTGAACCCTCTTCTACACGTGACTTAATATAATTATCCATTTAAAAAGAAATGGGATATTATGACAATTTTGCTCTTTTAATTATTTTTACTCATTAAGCTTCCTTTTTTAACGCTTTTTCTGTGATCAAATCACCGATGTACTCTACTAATTTAACAAACGACAAATACTGATATTGGATTTTAAACCCTTCAACCAGAAATACTTGACAAGATTCTCTTATTCTAAATATAAGTTGGGTGCTTTTCTACACAACTATCCAACTTATATTATCTCAAGTGATCGGTATCACTCATATGCTTTTCCAAATAACTTGGCAACCATAGTAGCAATGAAGGATTTTGCAAACTGAAATTTCAATTTTTTTTTATGTGTAAATCACTCTAAGTGGCATGTTTTCTTGATAACAAAAATAAAACATAAAACAGACTTAGGAGGGGTTCAGCCGGACCTTCAGCTAAAGTGCAATATGAGTTGACTTTCAGTAGTTACAATTAGAAGTAGTCGAAGTGACATGGGATTTCATACGCTGCATTCCTTTCTTTCTTGCTTAACTTTTGTATGTTTGGTTTGCACCTGACTTTTCGATGATTATAAGGGACCTCAGGAGGTTTAACGGTTCTGATCAAAGCCCAATTCACTCCTTTGAAGAATTCATGCCTCTTGATCTCAACAGAGCCCTTTTGGCTTCCAATTCTTTTCTTGGGGTTCTTTACCAGAAGCATGCTTATTAAATCCTGGACTTTCACCAATTCTTCGTATTCTTTGCTGCTACTGATTCCCATTCTTGGGAATGTCAATGGTTGCTTCAATATATTGATGAGAGTTTTCTCATTGTTCTCTCCTTTAAAAGGTGTCGTACTGTACAAAAGTTCGTATAAGAACACACCAAAAGTCCACCAATCTACTGCACTTCCGTGTCCTTGCCCGGAGATGACCTCTGGTGCCAAGTACTCATGTGTTCCGACAAAGGATTTTGATCGAGCATTAATAGGTTCTGCTACTAATTCAGTATTGTATAGTTGGACATCCTTTTGTTTTGGAATTGTTGGACCTTGAGTTCTGTCTTTTGTTAGACCTGGCAAGAAATAACATAATTAGATAACAAAATTATATAATACAGAATTACAATTTAATAATATGATGTGATAATACCTTCTTTCATGGAAGTTGAAAAACATGAGAGCACTGGCTGTATAGGCATGGCACAAGAGGGAGTTGAGCACTTGGGATTTTTATGAATGGCTGCTTCTTGCTCAAGTTTAGATCTTATGAGTTTGGGGACACTTTCACATTTGAGAGAGAGATCAAAATCTGAAAGCATGATGTGACCATCTCCTCTAACAAGAACATTTTCTGGCTTAAGATCTCTGTAAACAATACCCAACATGTGGAGATACTCTATGGCCAAAAGAGTTTCTGCTGCATAAAACCTAAAATGCACAAATCTTTTAATTTGTTAACGAATACTAGAGAATAGACACAATATTCCATCTACCGTTGAGATGGTAAAGCTATTTAGAATGAAAACAAATTCAAATACATGTCGTGATGCTTCAACACCATCGTTCTTAATTTTAGAATGGACTTTGTTTACGTATCGAATTTTGGGTGTTTTTCCACGTTATGCTTTCTATGGATACGGCAACATACTGTTACCACCTCCCCCAGCAACTAGAGGAATACGGAGACTTATGCACAACTAGATTGCCAATGTAGTAGCCTTTTTGTTATTATTTTTTTCATTCTCATTCTTTTACGCATTTTCAACTACACATTTTTCAATAAAATAATATTTTCTATCACATCAATAATTTTTTTTTTTTTTCAACCACATATTCCACATAACATCAATAGTAAAAATGCATTCTTATTCCCAAAATGTATACCAAACAGGGGCTTAGTCCCTAATTGAGCCCCCATTTATAGAATAGATTCTATAAAATGTGAGTAAAATACGTGATTAAAAAGTAGAAAAAAATTTAAATTTACGTACAAAATTATTTTATTAGAATAATATATAATTGAAAATGAGTTATATAAAATGAAACTGTGCTTAAATTCTATTTCAATATCTTTCAAATATTTGGCTGACTAAGCTTGTCTTAAGTCAAAATCACGTCATTTAGATGAAATAATTTAATATGATATCAAAGCATTTGCACTTTTGGGTTCAAGTATTACAGCCACCCATTTATAAAAATTTTGCAAGCTTCAAGGCTTCAAATAAAAAAAAATAAATATGTTCAGCACACAAGAAGCTTGGTCTATGAGTCAAAGTCTTGGTCTTTGAGCAAGCATAAGAAGAAACTAAACAAAATCAGAAATTTATAACAAATGTGAAAAAAATACAAACTTACTTGGCTGATGAAATGCTGAAACGCATCCCCGGCTGGCGTTGCCGGGCGGCGTGCAAATCTCCGCCGGGGCAAAACTCCATAATCAAGCAAGAGTAATGAGATGCATCAAACTGTGCATATAGAGTTGGTAGAAATGGATGATCAAGCATACCCAAAATCTCTTTCTCCATTTCTGCTCTTTGAAGCTTTTTTCTTATGGCAAGAGCTTCTCTATCCACCACTTTCATGGAATATAAACACTGCTGTAAACCCTCAACAGGGTTTCTCATCTGACAAAGATACACATTTCCGATATCACCACCGCCTAGCCGGCGGATAAGTTTAAAGTGTTCCAGCCCTACTTGGCCTTTCTCACGGCGGAGCAACCTCATGGCTTCCCAAGCTGTTTGATTTGCCTTATGTGGCTTGCTAGAGAAAGGGTTGTCAGAGGAGGATGAAAGGGAGGCAGAGGTGGAACACCGGTGGCTGCCGAAGCTGAGGCTGCTCAGCCAACTCCGGGTGGAATCTGGCACCGTTATGGAAGAGCAGCTGCTGCTTTCGTAGTAGTCGGAGTCATCACGATCACGGATTGTGCTTGCCATGATTGTTGATCAGAGCACGTATGAGCTTCTTTAAGCTTTAGTTGGGCCTCAGGCTTTGTACAAATGCAGCCTTTTGGTATTTGAACTAATTAGAAATTTGCATAAAGTGTTACTTTTGGCTAAAGGAAGAAAAACCAATGTATTGCGGAATGCGAATTGGAATTGGTTTTGTTATATAATGAAGATATGCCACTTTTATCACATGATTTCATACTGTTGAACGCTGCTAGCTAGTAATAAACTACCTATAGATAGAGTGGCCATTTTTCCCATGGACTAAACAGATTAGATCGGTTCAGTTCGATTCGATTCAATTTTAGTTTTTCAGTTCTAGTCACAACACAAGCACCAAAAAGAAGCATTCCATATATACATCACGTGGCACCGACAATTATTTTTGGTTAACTTACCGACAAAATGATCAAATTGAAATAAAAATATAAGCCGTACGATCGAATTGAAACAAATCATAGTTGATTGACCAATGTTAAATAAAATTCCGGTGAAAATTGCCCTTTGAATTAAATTGGATTTCGAATACTATTTACATGGTTGACGGTCAAAGAAATTACTTTGAATCATTTATGGTCCATGGTGGACCATCACGAATAGTATGGGACCTTTTTAGCAATATTTTGGGTGTAGTAATTGATGAAGGTGCATAACATGAAGCACCCGTGACATATTCATTTCCACCTCTTTTGCCCTTTTGCTAGTTCTCTTCTCATTATGATTTACTTGCACTTGCATGTGAATTCAGGTATGAGATTGATATGAAACGTTGTGCCTAGGGATATTTTGTACTCAATATATTCAATTTTGTTCCTCAATTAAATTTCAAGTTGGTCCTCAAAGCTTCTATTTTCGCAACAGGACGTACAAGCTTTAATCATGTTGAGTACAGTTGGTTAAATACAGTTGTAACATATATTTCATAATGTTGGATATTTACACTTAACATGTCATCCTGTGGACTATTGTGGCTCGTTCGAACATAGTAATCTTGAATTTAAGTCCGAGTCGAATCAATTTTTTTGTTCGAGTCTGAGTTCAGTTCATTAATATTGAGTGACTAAACTAGAGCCTAACATTGTAGTATTGAATTACACGAATAATTGTGGTAGCCTGTTTATTAATTGGAGCTATACACATGATGTATAATTGTCCGCATGGAAGCGTGAAAATACGGAACTCATGAACAATCTTGTAATTCATGTTAATTCACTCATGAATGTCAGAAATTTAAGCATCAAAAACTCATTGATTTTCTAGAATAATGAGAATTTTAACATATAATTGAACACTCAATGTTTTGTTTTATTAAGAGGTTGTTTGAGACTCATTTTTAGCCAAAAACGAAGTTTGGAATAGTGATTTGATGGAGAATGTGCACGTGATTAAAAATTAAGGGAAAATTTTGGGTTTGCGTACAATATTATTTTATGGAAAAATTTGATCTTAAAAAAAAGAGAAAAAAATTTATTTTAAAAATAATGAGAAACAAACCATAACTAAGGGTCTGTTTGATTGCAAAAATGAGATTTGGGTGGAAAGAAAATGAATTCCAAGAAATTGAATTGCCTAAAATTTGTTTTACTGAGAATTATAATTAATTGTGTTTGATTGATATAATTTTCCACCTGAAAAATGTATTCGTTTGGTTTTGTTTTTCATGAAAATTATTCATTAAAGTGATTTTTTTCTTTTTATCATTAGGTCCTGAATTTGTTCCATTAATTGTCAATAAAAGTGATAAAAAATTTTACTATTGTGTCTAGAATATTTTCCAATTGTTAAAAAAAAAAAAAAAAAAAAAAAAAAATTACCTGGAAACCCTTCAAGTGGGAAAAACATTTGCCTAGAAAAAAAAAACATATCAAACAAAGAAAAAGTTAGAAAATGGAAAACAAATTCCATTTTACATGGAATTGGCTCTCTACGAAACACACCCTAAATCACATTTTTCAAAAAACTCAAATTGTCCAGTTTGTACAACAAAATAAAATCATATTTTACAAAGAATAAACAATCTAAAATTGTAATAAAGTAATAAAATCTTAAACCTGCCAAAATTAATTGATAATTTTCATATGCGGGTTGCATCAGTCTCTCCCACGTGGAGATAATTCCATCTCGAATTTTAAGTGAATATAAATCTGCATCGTTGTTCCAACAATAATTGTTGTTCGATCGTATCATGAAATCATGAGCATAAGCATTCTCTAGTTATAGGATATTCTCAACTCTGTCAATTACGTTTATTTGTTTCCTAGTACCGTACATACATTACATAATAATGATAATCGTTCACCTCAATATTCATTGAGGATTCCAACCATCTCATACACAGGTCATTAAATCTTCATATGGTATTTGTGCTAGTTTTAGGTAACGCCTTTTTTTTTTTTATCCTTTCCATAGCTACTTCATCAACATTTCCACTTCCACTGAACACCATGGCGCATATGCTCACCATCAAACTGACCTCATCCAATTTAAGTCTCCTTTATTCTTCTCTTATGGTAGAGTCTAGGAGTGGTACTTGGTCCGAGTCATGCACATGAGGTTTGGACCACTCTTGAAGCCTCTTTCTCTCACTGATCCAAGACTTAAGAACAACTCAAGGTCGAGCTTCAACTGATGCAGCGAGGCTCAAAATCCGTGGCTGAATTTTCTCAACTCTTCAATGGCCTCTTCAATCAACTGGCTGCAATTGGTCATCCCTTTGACGACCTAGTTCTTGAGAGCCTAGGGACCCAATTACAAGATCTTCTAAACTACGATGCTCTCCCACCTTCCGTTACCTTCTTTTGTAGATATCGTTCCGAAAGCTTTGAGCCATATAATTTTTGAAAGATCAGTATCTCAACTATCTACCAACTCGGTGTTCTACATCAGCAGAATTCCTCTACCAGATCGAAAAGCACCAAGAGAGGAAAGCTAAACATTCATCTGCTTCTGCCTCGAAATCATCCAATTCTTCTCCGATTTATTGTCAAATCTACGATAGGAAGGGACACTTGGCTAAACGTTGCTGGATATATCTTAATCTTAAGAAAAAGCAGTCTGCCAAGCTTGCTCAGGCTTTCGCTGCTTGTTGGACTCCGAAATCCACTGACTCCGACTGGTATTCGAACTTTGGTACAACCTCCTACATCATGACAAATAATCTCGAGGGTTGGTGTTCCTGCTTTCTACTCTGGTAATGAAAGGTGATGGTTGGTAATGGTCAGTCACTTCCTATTTCTCACACTGGTTCTGTTTCTACTTTTATTCCTATACACTCACTTCTTTTATCCAATGTTTTATTTGTTCCAGGCATTAAGAAAAACCTTATTTCCATTAGTCAACTTACAAAGGATAAAAAATGTTGTGTTATTTTTCTTCTTCTGGTTTTACCATACAGGATCGGGGCCACAAGAGTAGTGTTGGGGGTGGCAGATGTGAGAACGGTTTGTATGTGCTCGATCAGAATCATCATGGCTTTGTTTCCGTTGTTTCTTCCAGTAAGCTGCGTGCCTCTATTCATTTGTGGCATGTTCCTCTCGACCACCCTAGTTTTCATACCGTTGACTCTCTTTCAAAGTCTGGTTTTATTTCCAATAGTGATAAATTGGTGGGTTTAGATTCAAGTTTATATAAAAAAAGGATGAACTGCAACATTGATGGCTCCCACCTGTCCTGTCTTGGACCTTGATGAATGAGATAAATCGCAGGTTATACCTCCGAGGATACAAGGTGGAAGACTACTTGTACACTTGCACTTACCCAATGACCAAATCCATATTTCAGGATTCGAACCCTTGGCGCGGTAGCCTCAAGCAAAACTGGAGTTTTTCCATCTTCCCCTTTTACCACTTGGAGATGTGCCATGAGGACGAGATTCAAGTTTATATGTTGGATGTAACCTTGGCAAGGGCCATTGTTTACCCTTTTCACTCAATAATGATTGTTGTGTTTTACCCTTTAATCGTTTACACTAATTTATGGGGCCCTTCCCTTGTCTGTTCCACTGCTAGATTTCGGTATTTTGCGGTGTTAATTGACGATTGTACCAGATTCAGTTGGTTTTTCCCACTGAAATACAAATTTGTTTTTTTTTTTTTTTTTGATACCTTTGTCAATTTTCAACGTTATATTAAGACTCAATTTTCTTCCAAATTAAATATTTTCAATGCGATGGTGGAATTGAATTTACAAATAATAAATTTCGCTCTCAACTCATATCTTGTGGAAAAGTACTGTGCATTGCTTGCCCTTATACACCGAGTCAAAATGGGATTGCTGAACAATAAAACAGTCATGTATTGAAATGGGTTTCACCCTTATATTTCGTTCCTGTGTGCGCTCTTTGGGTCAAAGCCTTCTCAACAAATGTTTATCTTATCAACCGACTTTCCTCGGAAACTCTTGATGGTGAAATCCCCCATGAGCTCCTGTTTGGTACAAAATCTGTCATGCTTCGCACCTTTTGATGTTTATACTTTCCTTATTTTTGAGATTATGTACCTAATATATTATCTCCAAAATCCTCTCCTGGTGTCTTTTTAGGTTATAGCCCTCTTCACAATGAATCTCACCGCTCTGCCGCAATAAACAATGTCTTTATGTTTTTCCACACGTCCAATTTTATGAAACTATCTTCCCTTCTTCCCAGCTCGACACTACTTTCTCTGATTTTTTGGAGTCTAATAATAATGTATCTCCTACCTCTTTGGATTTGATACTATCATCTCATGTTTGAGATCCTACTTGTTTGCCATGCATTGGTGGTCTTGGTAAATCTCTTCCTCGGACATCTCTTGTTGTGTCTATCGTCTCTTCTCCCAGTCTGCCCATACCATCTCGACACCTTCTACCAACACTTACCCAATCATGCCCTTCTTGCCATGCAAGAGCCTCTGGGTTTCAAGTCTTATACCAAACACCCTGAATGGCTATTGGCTATGGATGATAAAATACAAGCTTTAAAAAAGAATGATACTTGGGATCTTGTACCTCACCCTCTCAATCATATCATGTTAGGTTGTCGTTGGATCTTTAAGATCAAACTCCATGCTGATGATTCCATTAAGCGTCATAAGGCTCGCCTTGTGGCTAAAGGCTTATCTTAGATTCATGGCCTTGATTTTGAAGATACGTTTAGCCTTCTGGTATGACCTTCCATTGTCTGGATTATACTATCTATTGCAGTCACTTCTGGATGGCCCTTACATCAATTAGATGTCAAGAATGCCTTTCTCTATGTTCATATTTTTTAAGAACCATACATGTATCAACCACCTGGCCACACGGATCCGTAATTTCCTCAACATGAATCTCGTTTAAAGCATGCTCTTTATGGACTTAAACAAGCCCCATGTGTTTGGTTCTGTGGGCTTAAGTGGTTCCGATAACACTTATTGGGCTAGTGTTTCGTTTATGACTCGGATTGTGCTACTTTGAATTATTTATGGCCATTGGATACGTTAGATGGTTAGGATTTAATCTTGGATGAGATATTTTCTTTGGGCAATGACTTTTTCAATTCAAATTGGTTCCTTCCTTGAGACTCCTCCCTTTTTTTTCTCCCAGGCACGTCGCTTTCAATAAATAGGGCTAGACTTTTCTCTTCTTTGAAAACTCTCTCATTTTGCTCTCTGTTGGACCAATTTTCTTCTTCTTTATTTTGGTGCTCCATGAAATTGATCTTGTAGCCTGTTTTGTTGGAAAAACTCTTGAATACTTAGGCCTTAAATAGTGGCTATGTTGTGGGGTATTTCTCGGAGGCTTAGATCAGATTTAGAACGTATTCTTGGCTATTTTTGGGAGATCTCTTGATCGATGATCCAAACCAAGTAAAGGGAAGGTTCTGGCTGATTCTCTAACTCTCTTTGGATGGTGATTTACATGGCATGGAAGACTATTCTTGAGCCCAGGGGAAAATCCAGCCTTATAACTCAGCACAGGCGGAGACCGTTGACCCGTGACCGACGATGATGGTTGACCATCAACGACCATCAACAATAGTAATACCCGAAAATAAAATTCAATATTTAGTACTGGAAGTAATAGACCAAACGCAAAACAGTTTACAATATAGTGACCCATCACAATTTTTTACTACATATGTAGTAAATATAAATTCACCAAATTGTTTAGTTCATAGCATTGAAAAACATAAGAACAAGCAAAAGAACCAAACTTATAGGCTTTCCATGCCCTAATTCATAGATAAATAAAGACAAATCTTTATAGAAATGCTAAAAAAAACTGAACTTCATAAACATAAATCAGTTAACAAGCAAATTACCAGAAATCGAAAAGAGTAATAATAACTCACCAATGCAGAAATCAAGAACCCTCCAGACCTCTTATCAGGAGAACCAAACTCTACATCATTCTCAACCATCTTCTAATACGCTGTTTTGATATTGCTTGGCCTTGTTGTTGTGTACACAATCCTCTTCGTGGGGTTCACACTCCTTAACAAAGAATTTGAGTCCCGAAACTTACTATTCAGTTCATCAATACTCTCCATACTTCCAGTATTCATGGCATCCTTTTTCAACTTAAACGTGATGTGGTCCGATCGACACTCGTCTCCCTCCTCGACTGACATGATGCTTCGTGTATTTCATGTGCTCGTCTCCTCGACTCGTCGTCCTCTGCCGGTTTCAATTTAGGGATTGTATTTGATTTTGTGGGGAATGGACTTGGCAACTTGCAATTGCAATTTGCAAGCAAAACATGGCCATGGATTGGGCTGACCTTATTTTTATTTTAGAAAAAAGTCCAGATGTTAAACAAGTAAAAAAGAAAAGAAAAAACTCACCGCTTCATTTTTTTCCTCTTCTTCCCGGCGGACAGGTGAGACGGTGAGTCTGGCTCTTACATGAAGAAGCTCCGGTGGACCCAGCACGGGCGACCATGGGGGATGGCCAGGTGCTGGGTCCGCCCCTACTTGAGCCTAACTGGTTCGACCATTAAACAGGGAAGAAAAGCTCCAGTTATTGCTTTGTACATTTTGGTTTTATCATGTTCTGCCCATGGTTTCTTTTATACTCCATATATATGTTAGTTGGTATTAAATAGGTTGAATACTTTTAACTATAAATGTATGATTACATTGTGCTTGTGAGCATTGAACTATACTATTGTGATTTTGGAGACTATAACTCTAAGTAGATTTCCTAACAAAATCGGTATCAGAGCCTAGCTTTCGATCTAAGGTTTGATTACATTCTTCATTTAATCTACTGATTGGGTTCTTCATTTTTTGGGCATCTTGTTTTCAGATTTCAACACTGATTTCTCATGTTTTGTTTGTTATGTATGTTGTTGAATGGACTAAGTGATTGGTGACTCGACTGGCTTACTCGATTTTGGAGTTGCGGGTACATTTACTGTTTTTCAACAATAATTTGGTAAGATCGTTCCAAACTTTCCTTTAAGTTCGATTTGGTATTCTTACTGGTTAATGCATGATTACTTGGTTACTAGTATGTGAATTTTGTTGATTGAATTCTTGTGATTGATTTGTAACCTGAAAGTATACTTACCTGCATTATTCACCTATGTTTTGCCTGAGCTTTTGATCACACTTGCACACATATCACACTGAGGTTTCGTGATTGGATTGATTCATTGATATGCTTCATTTCTGGATATTGGTTTTAACTCTGTGCTTTCTACTTTATATTGATCATCTGGAAAAGATATTTTTTTTTCAAAACCTTTTTTATTATGTCCTTGAGTACGGGCCACTCTTTTATAGACTCCGGAATGGGTTCGAGGGTTGAATTATCGCAATTCGATGAAAATGGGGACTACTCAATATGGAAACAGAAAATGATAGTCATTTTGGTCCAACAGAGGGTTGCAAAAGCCTTTTATGATCTTGCTAATTTTTCTGATCAGTTAAAAGCTAAACCTGATGAAATTGAAGAAATGAATGAAATTGCATATAGTTCTATAATTTTGCATTTATCCGATAATGTTGTTAGACAAGTTGATAATGTTAAAGATGCTAGAACTTTGTGGACTGCTTTGGATGCCTTATTCTTGACTAAAATTTTACCTAACAAGATATATCTGTTGAAAAAACTGTTTAATTTTAAGATGGATCGGGGAAGGATGTTGAAGGAAATTTGAGTGATTATAGCATAATCGTCAAGAGTCTGGCTCACAATGATAAGAAATTCGATGATGAGGATTTAGTTGTCATAATGTTAAACTCATTGCCCGAATCTTATAAAAAGATCAGAAATGCCATAAAATATGATAGGGACACTCTTTCACAAGCTATTGTGGTAGGTGCGTTAAAATCGAGAGAACTTGAATTGAAAAGAGACAACATAACTAATTTGAGAGAATAAAGTCTATTTGTTAAGAGAAGACCTGAAAAGAAAGAATTTAACTTTCAGAAAAAAAAGGAAGGGAAAAATCTAAAATGAGATCCAAATCTAAAAACAAAAGTGGTAAGAAATGCTATAACTGTGGAAAGTTAGGACATTTCAAAAGAGACTGCTTTGACTGGAAAAAGAAACAAAAAGACTTGAACAACAATGAACAAAACAATGCTGCCGTTGTTTCTGAATTCGATAGTTTACATGTCCTAAATGTGTCTGAGGAAGAATTTGACAGAAATTGGATCCTAGACATATGGTGTACCTTTCACACACGCCCTGAAAGGTCTGGATCTATAACTACAGAGAGACTGAATCTAAGAAAGTTTACATGTGGGATAATAATTCTCAGAATGTGGTTGTGATTGGTGACATAGCCATCATGATGTATGATGGGACTGTCAGGCAACTTAGAATTGTAAGATATGTCCCTAATTTGAAGAGGAACCTCATTTCCTTAGGTACTCTTGAAGATGAGGGATATACCTTTAAATCTGGAAATAAGATTCTGAGAATTATGAAGGGCTCTCTGGTAGTTATGAAATTACCTAAGAGGAATGGACTGTACTATCTTAAGGGTAAAATTGAAACACCATCTGATTCTAATCTTCTTACAGTTAGTAAAGACAAAATTGAATTTTGGCATAATAGAATGGGTCACATTAGGTTTAAAGGGCTAAAATCTTTAAGTAATCAGAAATTGCATAGAAAAGATGACATTAAAGCTATGAACTTCTGTGAAACTTGTGTTTTAGGTAAGTCCCATAATGTGAGCTTTGAAACTAGCTCTCATAGAACCAGTAGACCAATGGACTATGCCCATGCTGATCTATGGGGTCTGGAGAAGCATTCCAAATTTGGTGGAAGTAAGTACTTCTTGTCCTTAGTGAATGATTACTCAAGGAAGGTTTGGATTTATCATTTGAAGGCTAAGTCTGAAACTTTTGAACAATTCAGAATTTGACTTAAGTCTGTTGAGAAACAGTTGGACAAGAAACTTAAAACATTAAAAATTAATAATGGGCTTGAATTCTGCAATTGTGAGTGGACAACTTTTGTAAGCAAAAGGGGATAACATGACACATAACAGTTAAGTATACACCTGAACAGAATGAGGTTGCTGAGAGGATGAACATGACCATAATAAACCAGGTTAGGTACATGTTGATTAGCTCTGGCCTTACCAAAGGTTTTTGGGCTGAAGCTGCTAGTACTGCAGTTTATCTGATTCATAGGTCACCGTCTAGCAATATAGGGCTTAAGACTCCACATGAGTTCTAGACCGGGGAGCCTCCAAATTTGAGTCACTTGAGGATGTTTGGATATGCTGCATATGCACATCAATCTGAAGGAAAACTTGAGCCTAGGGCTGTGAGGTGTGTGATGTTAGGATATCCCGATGGTGTGAAAGGTTATGGGTTTTAGGGGTCCAGTGCATTACGATTATTAAGAATGCAGTCTTTAATAAATCTGAGATGTCATGACTAAAATAGAAAACTGAAGAAGCTAACAAATCTAAAACTGAGAGGAGTGTTCAGACTGAGGTGAAGCTGACCAAGCTTGATTCACCTATACCTGGGAATGACGATAATGATCCTACACATCTTGAACCTGAAACTGAACCTGAAGAGGTGACTGAACTTCAAGATAACATTGAACCAGTTGAAGTTGAACATTTTAATGATTTGCATGGCATAGAAGGTTATTCCTTCTAATTTTCTAGCTCTCTCTGGATGGTGATTTGCATGGCATAGAAGGTTATTCCTGAGCTTAACTGGTTTGACCATTAAACAGGGAAGAAAAGCTCCGGTTATTGCTTTGTACATTTTGGTTTTATCATGTTCTGTCCATGGTTTCTTTTATACTCTATATATATGCTAGATGGTATTAAATAGGTTGAATACTTTTAACTGTAAATGTATGATTACGTTGTGCTTGTGAGCATTGAACTATATTATTGTGATTTTGGAGACTATAACTCTAAGTAGATTTCCTATCAGGTTCCAATGCTTCAACTCTTTTCTAATGAAACTTGATTTTCTTCTCAGTCAGGCTAATTCATCTCTATTTGTCCATCATACCTCGACATGCATTGTTTATCTAATGTTATATGTCGATAATATGGTTCTTACCGGTAACAATCTCGATTTGATGAAAACTCTCATCACGACTGTCCAATGAATTTGCTATGAAAAATTTGGGCTCTCTACATTATTTCCTTGGTGTCGAAGTCCAACCTAACTCTCAAGGCTTATTTCTTAGCCAAACTAAGTATGCTCTTGATCTACTAGAACATGCTGACATGGTTGAGGTCAAATCGGTTACCACTCATTTTGTAGTGGTCAACATCTTTCCACTAAAGGGAAGCTATTTTGGGTCATGCCCTTTTCGGTCTATTGTCGGAGCTCTAAATTATTTGACAATTACTCAGCATTGTCTCTCATTCGGTGTCAATTCCATTTGCTAATACATGCATGCACCAACTGAAAATCATTTTCGAGCACTCAAACTCATATTATGTTATGTTAAAGGCAAGGTCTACATTAAAGGTCTACATTAAGAGTAGTAGTCCAAATCCTTATAAACTGATTTTTTTTTTTTATTTGATGTGGGAATTTATCCCTTAACATGTCATCGAAAGATGGTCACTCGTTTGAGTAAATCAATCTTGAAATTCATGTGTTAATTTTTTTTAGTCTTAAATAGGTCAAATCGCTTGTTTGATCTTAATGCGTCTTGATACCATATTAAAATTTGGGTTTCCATTTTAAAAGGTCAACATTAGTAAGATGAGTAATACACGCCCTTATTAGTAAGCAAAGACTACATGCCTGCACGTGAGTACAATAAGTTGTTGCCCTGCAAAATTGGCCCATGGAGATTATTGAAAAGATAACCTAAATTCTAATCACCTCAAGCTCCCCAGCCACATGAATTGCTGATGTGTTCAATATCAAACATCTCTTTCCGTACTTGGGAGACTATTTTTAAGACGATTACTATGCCATTGATTCAAGGACGAATCTCTATTTGATATGAAAGGATGATGCAGATGTACAAGCCTTAGGGTCCGTTTGATTGACAAATGTGGAAAGACTTTCTAATTTCACATAAGTTGGAAAATAAAAACTCAAATATTTCATAGGAATACATTTTCCATGAAATTAGCAAAAAAAAAAGCTTAAAGTGGTTGTACCTTGGAATTTGAACTTCATTTTTATGTTTGTATCAAACAACCAAAGTAGAAATTGAATTCCACAGATATAATATTTTCCATGGAATTTAATCCAATCAAACGGACCCTTAATTTATTATGCAGCTAGCAAGTGAAGAAATCAGTAGCTAAGGAGTCACATGGGAATCACTCCTAGATTGTTTGCATGAACTAATCCAAGTGTACAAAAATGGCGGTCACAGAGGTCATACCAACCTCTCACATGAGGTGGGTCCCACGTCGGACCGACCTCATTAAAAAATGGTTCAAATTTTTTCTCGCCCTCCCGTTATGTGTTGTTTGTAGAGGTTCTGTGAAGCAGAACCTCTTTACATGCAACACAGTTCTTGTACGCATAGTCTTGATGTTGTTCACAGAACCTCTTTACATGCAACACAGTTCTTGTACGCATAGTCTTGATGTTGTTGAGTTCCTTTTCAATTTTATGCATGCACTACTTTAGTTTAATTGACTTTGAGTTGAATTTAGAGCCGTCCGACATGGATTTTGCTTTTATTTTTACTTCTTGTAAAAATGGTTTCTTGAGAAATTATTTTATTTCAGTTTCATATATAAGCTCTTGTGATCACACAAAACACTTCTGAAAAAGTATTCAAATATGTTCTAAATCAACTTTTTAATCTTAGAAGTAACTTTTGGCTTTTCAAAAATCTTGCCAATCGGTCCCTTGATCTTTTTGACATAAATAGGTATTTCCATTCACGTTATTTAGTTATATTTTACACTACGACCAATAATGGTAATACATGAGGAGATCAATATAATCAATATTTATTATAGCATTTGTATATATTCTCGACAATAAAACAGTTCTACTTACCAAATGTTCAATACTAATTTTGAAACATGCAATAATTTTGAAACAAATTGATTAATACTCACCCTTCAATTAAGTATAGCTCAGCAAGCAGCATGTCCTTAGTGAGGGTTGAACCAGCAACGTCCTTATCAGTTATCACTTCGTCTACAACCTTTGTTCAATAATCATCCTTGTGAACCTTATGCACTTCTATCTGTTAACAATCTTTTCTCTCAATTTATAGACAGTTATAAGTTCCTATATGGCTGTGACAATTGAATGGGCTCAATAATAACTGACAAAACTCGGTTTCTCGTTATTTCACTTGGATCACTGTGAGCGTTGCCATACTGGTAGTGACATTGCGCTATTCGAGCAAGATTTATGGCTATTTCAATAAAGGACTTGCTGAAAATGGAATTCGAAACCAATTCTTTATTCATCATCTTCCAATTCTCATCAATCAAACTCTTAATGTATTCACGGGCAACTTCCTCAGAAACACCATTTTCATGCATGTAACAAGAAATTGCATTTGCAGTTTCACCTCTCTCAATCTCAGCCTGGTACAGTAAAAAATATATATCAGCGCTAATCTCTTGATAAAGTACTGTTGTCTCTTCTGAGAAAGTGATCTAAAAGGTAGCATACCTTTGAGGAACTTAAATCATTGCAAAGGCGAAAAACTGTGGATGGGTAGCGTAAGAGAGTAGGGTAATCGTTGAAGCGATCTATAGCTTCATTTGTAATATTTTTATCAATTAGAAAGTAGGCATGAACAAGTAGAAGCGGTCCAGATGATGATAACCATCCACTACTGAGATACTCTTCAAAAGTAGGTATATGTTTATTGTAACTCCATTGTGCTTCCTTCAAGAACATTTTGCATAAATCTGCCCACTGAGAAACATGATTTGTAGTGATAAATTCAGCTATCAAAAACTGGGGAAATGAAATTACAATTTCGTTACAGCTTATTTAGTAATGTACAATATTGGACAACATTAAGAAAAAGAAAGAAATAAAATAAAAATTTGTTCAGAACAAATTGTCTCGAGGTTACCCCCCTCATATGTTAAAATTTACAGGATCCTCCCCTGTAAGCATAAAGTTTTCATTTCACTCTTATATATTATGCTAATTTTCTATTCTTTGCCTTTTTATAATTTAATTTAAACAAAAATAAATTGTTCCAGTATAAAAGTTGGATTTTATTTTTTATTTTTTATTTTTTTTAATCTGTTTGTACTTATCTTAATCATATTTGCGAAAATTGAATGCTTGTCTAAAAAAATGAACAAATTAAAACTGATTTAAAGTATCTGCTACAATAAGGAACTAAAAAGAAATCTAAGCTTTGAACATTTTATGCCAAATTTATTGCGATTTCAGTATTATTATAATATTAATTTATTTTTTAAAGTTAATATAAAAATAAAAATCAGAGAAATAAAACTATTAATTATTTGTCACGCAGATTTGCAAAATATATAACTTTCTTTAAAAAAAATCAAATTTTAATATTTAAAATATTATAACAATATTTATTTCTTTTAACAAATATATCTTAAAGAAATAAGATAATAGTTTAAATATAATCTAAGCAAAATCTCAAAATAGTACAAATAAAATGACTAAATTGAGAAGTATAGATTTGATTTTTTCTAATCTGGGGGATCTATTCGATTTCAAGTATAAATTAAGTGATCTTTCTATAGTAAAATGAAATTTTTTTTTTTTTTTTTTTTTTTGAAGGATAATAAAATGAACTTTTACATTGATGCACTTACCACTTTTATGAGCTGAGGAAGGATGACCTGACCTTGTTCCTTAAGAACATCATATGCCATGTTATTAACAGTATTGTAAAGAGCTAAAAAGCATATCTTCATGCAGCCAGGAAGATGCTGCAAAGCACTGATATCCCATCTGCAATAAGAGCACCAAAAATCAGATAAAAATTATTATATAAATTTGTGTTTTGAAGTACAAAAATTTAATAACATTTATTGTTTTCCGTAATTACAAACCTCTCAACAGCATCTGTAAATTGTTCGAGTTCTTCAAGAGAGCCATAAACATCATAAACATCATCTATAATAGTGATTAGCTTAACCACTTTGGTTAAACCTTTTCGGCATTCACTAAATTGTGGTTCAAATACCATTCCAACTGACCAGAAGAAGCTCTCCATCAGCCTGTCTCTTGCAAAGTACAACTTATTTGCTAAGCCCACATCCTTCCACCAACTACAAAATGATATAGAAAACTATAATTAAAATTGATAACATACAAATGATATAGAAATCATGTTAATTATTATCCATTTTAGATTTATACATATTTGTTAGGAAATTAACAACTACAAAGAAAGATATTTAGAATCACTGAAAGCAAGAAATTAACAAATTGAAGTCCATATAAATACTATATCCTTGGAATATATTAACTCTCTCGCCATAACTGCTAGATGTTTTATCGAGCATATATTTCCTAGAATACAATGGAGATGTTAAGATTTGGAGTTCCATTTTAAAATGTCAACTTTATTAGGAGAAGTAGCTCAAATCTTTATAAATTAGTCTATGTTTTCATCTTTATCCGATATGAGATTCTATTCCTTAACATGCCTCCTCAAGATAGTTGCTCATTTGAACAGACCGATCTTAAAATCTGTGTACTCAATTTTTTGAGTTTTAATCGAATCGAATTGCTCGTTGGAATTTAATGGGCTCTGATCTCATGTTAAAATTTGAGGTTTTATCTTAAAAGGTTAATCTTATTAAAATGAGTAGCACGAATCTTTATAAATTGATCTATATTTTCGTCATATATTCGATGTAGGATTTTATCCATTAACAAGAGAAGCCTGTAAAAATTGAGTATTAAGTTTCTACATGGACGAACTGAACCTGATTTGAACTATCACCAAGTCTTGGACACAAAATGAAAGATTTCAGACCAGAAAAGGAAAATTTCGAACGAGAGAGATGGGGCTTTTTATTCTCCTTCTTGTGCGGAAACTAAGAAAAACAACCTGTATTAATTATATACTCCATGAATAACGAGTTACTTTCACATATTAACAAGTCATTACAGCCTATTAACCATACAAGTTTTAGGGACTTTTATGTGTCGCGAGTTAAAGAAGTTATTGAAGTTGGAAAGGTAGTTGAAAAAAAGATTAAACAAATTGGAAAAATAAAGGCAAAATATAAACCCTTTTAAGGGACCAATTTCAATTTGATATTCGTGCATGCAACTCGCCCTTGTACACATGATTGATGGTCCGAGTGCTAATTTGGTTCATGGTTTGCTAACCCCTACGTACACACATGGAAAAAGACATATATGCTAAACATGATTACATATTTCTAATTATAGCCATATATAAGCTAATCTTTGTTTTATTAATTTTTCTATATGGAATAAACTAAAATGGTTTTCCCATCAATACATAAATTATCTTGGATTTTTTATTCACCTGAACATCATTTTTAACAAGTATATAATTTTGATTTCCTCACGTAGGAGAACGCGAATATACTTTTATATTCCAAAATGAAGGAATGAATCTCACTCAATATTATGCCAAAAACAACCCCCTACAAGCCATTTTTCCATCATATATAAGTACGTGTAGGGGACCATACACGGGCTCTTGAAACTTTACCGCATGCATATTCCAAAACTTCGTACAAAATGAAGGGTTAATAAGCAAAACCATGTAATCTTTGTGCTCTTTATTTATTTATTTTATTATTTTTTTTTTAAAGCTTGGTTTAGGCTCTTTTAAACTATTTCTTTGCGCTTATATGGTAAGATTTGAGGTAAAGGATTACGTCCCTCTCCTTGTACCCCATGATTGCATGTACACACTGTATGGGATTTAGAACCTAACACCCCCACCCAAATTCAATTCAAGGCTTTGTCTGGAGCAACTTTTCAGGAGAGAAAAATCAATTTTTGGACCGTTGTAAGCCAAAATCAGCCATTTTTGTTGACTTTTGCTCACATTGGGTCTCACGTGGCATTTAAACGGTCAAAAAAGTGCTAATAATTGAGGAGAAAAAACTCGACAAGACAAAGTGCAAATATAATGATGCATCTCCATCATTTAGTGATGTTGTCATTTTAGATACTGCACAGTTAAAATTGAAATTTATTAAATAATAACAATACCATGAGACTTGTTGGAGATCTCTTTGGAGCATGGACTGGACCATGTTGAAATCCAATACTGCTAGTGTATGGAGAAGTTGATATGCCTCATCTTTTTTAGCGTACGATTCAATATTCCACCTGGCTTCTAGCCTCTGCATTCTGCGCTGAAATGGAATTTCCAAGGCATGGCTCACTCGAGCACCCAGTTTCATGTCAATTTTTCCCAACATTTTTTTGAGGTTCATAGCTGTGAATTCTCTGGCCTCATTTAATATATTCTCCCCATTATATGCAACATGTGAAGCTTCATACAACCTTAACAATCCTTGTATATCCTGGGCCAGGCTTCCCTTGAAGTTGCCATTGTGGTCCTTGAAATTCTCGAAAATGTCTTAGCACAACATAAAAGCCAGCTAGTCAGAACGAAAAATAGGGAAGATTCTTTAAGGAATATTGGGAGTCAAGTGGACATAAGATTCTTAAACTAAGCACTTTGGCTGTTTCTTGAATCCTTCATTTGTAATTGAGTAATATATTACAAAATAAAGTCAAGTGGACTTAAGATTCTTAAACTAAGCACTTTGGCTGTTTCTTAAATCCTTTATTTGTAATTGAGAAATATATTACAAAATAAACAATAACTTTTTGCTTGATTTTACCCATACTTCATGAATCCTTCATTTGTAGGTTAAAATAGTGATTTTTGCCACCATGACGATTCAACCTATATGGCAACATGATGATATTAAATGATAAAAAACATTATTTACTATCACGATGATAAATAACGTTACTCTTTTAGTTAAATACTTCCATGTTTAGTATATATATTTGTAATACCATCTATAAAATTTCTTTTATTGATTCAAAAAGAAAAATTATGTGCGACTGACTACGTACCTGCAGAAACCTCGAATCCATGTTGTCTAAGGAGGGTGAAGTAGAGAGCACAAGTACGAATACAATGGTCCATTTTCTTCATTACTTTTTCTGAACATATAATTCTGTCGAGGGCAGATTTTGTACTCTCTCTGAAACGGTATCCCAAGCCTAGACGTTGAATTTCATCAATTAATTGAAGCGTGTCCAATGGCTTCATACCTTCATCGGCAAGCATGTACTTCACTGCCTCCTCCAACTTCTGTATGTTATTCTCCTTTGAAACTTCTTTCTGCAGGCAAGACAAAATATGTATAATAATTTATTGAAAATTTTGAGTTGTTCAAAGAGTACGATAATTTTCACTAGTAGTTAGAAAAATAAATTACAGTACCAAGATTAATCAATAGTTGTTGATTTTATATTTTGTTCATTAGTCTTGTACAGAGGACAGAATTTGTGTTTTACTTCTAAATGAGTTGAATTGTTTCATTTTGCCCCTATTTCGTGGGATTAAAATCAGGTTTTTAATAAATTTTTATAAAAATTGATGAAATATGTGATTGAAAAGTTATGAATCCCATAAAATATGTGATTAATATTAATTATTGACTTTAATTAAATTAAAACAAACATGGACTTTATTTCGTTATGAGCCCTGTTTGGCATTTATTCTCATTCTCATTTTTGTCTCTTTTTTCATTTCAACTACACATTATCCTAATAAAATAATATTACATACAAATTTAAATTTTTTCATAACTTTTCCACTACACATTCTCTCATCAATCACTATTCAAAAAATTCTTTTCCCCATAAAATGGGTGTCAAGAACCCAATTAACAGTTAAAGGCATTCAAGTCAAACTCTCACTGCCTAGGTAGTTTTTCTTGACAGCAATAAGGATGTGCCTGAAGGATATTATTGAGGAAATAATATATTTAAATAGTGATATGATAGAAAATATGTTGTTAAAAAGTAAGAAAAAGTTTTTGATGTAATGAAAAATATTATTTTATTGAAAAATGTGTGATTGAAAATAAGTTTAAAAAGAACGTATTTTTGAAGAATGTGTATTAAGTAGGAGCTAAATCAAATGAATTGAAATTTAAACAAGTCAATTACTCAAGTATTTGTAATATATAAAATAATGCACTACCCTAAAAGAAGTGAATTAAAAGAAGAAAAGAAATAGAACAATCTACCCCATGATCATCTCCCACAGATATCATGAACTCATGACTCCAAGAGCTCGGCTTGTAATATCCAGAGGTTCGTTCAGTAATTGAGTATTCAATTTGTTTGTTGGCAACACAACGTAGTTGCCACCTTTGTTTGACATTACAAATGGCTTCTCTCAAATTGTGTTTGGGAAGAATTTGAACAAAAGAGGAACCAAGGGGTACGAGTTGGATAGTGTTTGCCATCTCGATATGATTCGATACAACAGGGAAGACAATTCTTGTTATGTTTATGCCCATTGTCTTTGGGTAGGAATATATATAAGCGTGGTGCATGGATTTTTTTGATAATATTTTATACGTCGTACTGGAAAATGACAAATTATATACATATTATCTTTATTTTTTCATATTTTCAATTACTAGAGTCTTCCATCAAAGACACAAATTAAACTATCGTTCAACACACGTTTACTATTCAAACCTTAAAAAACTAATTGATCCTTACCACAAATGATTGTATTTATTATCTGAACATAGAAGATTCCTAGGAATAAAATTATTAAATCACACATCAAAAACATTTTACATATTGATTGGTATCATGTTTTGGAGAATCCAGCTCGTTCACATTTTTGAACATGGTTACGTGCAAGGGTAACCACAAAATAAAAGTGCCTTATCTTCACAGGTTTTAAGTAAAGATCAATGGAAGCTGTTAAACCACTTGTCCCATAAGGATTGGGTCAAATCAATTAGTGGAGTACTTGTTTCGCTGAGGTTGTAATTTCACACCTCACACGTTACATCAATCGTCATATATATATTAAAAATTTAATAAAATCAAATACTGCTTGCAAAGGAATATATTAATTTGATTATTCATTTACATTCTGACACTTGTTACCTTCATAAATTGGTGAGATAGAAACTCGAAAACGTGTTATCAGTATGCTTGAATAGCACGTTAAATTAAAAACTCATACCATATTGTTAATATTATGTTTTGTGATTCAAATTGGGTTAATTTCACAAACGGTCACTGAACTTACGCAATAATAACAAACGGTCACTGAAGTTCAAAACTTGCAGAAACGATCACTGAAGTCTCATACGCTTTCACAAACGATGACTGGAGTTAAAGTTTCTTTCACAAACGATCACTGGAGGACCGTTATGCATTTAATTCAAACATAAATGACCAAAGTAAGCACATCCGGATTTTGGACAACTTGGAGGTGCCAACTTTGGATTACCATAACTCCGTCCGCCGGCCACCTTTTTCCACGAACCAATATACCATATTGAAACCATCAATGCCCTCTTAACAACCCGGATTTTTGCACATGCTTGTAGCGTTTTTGAAGGTGTTGAGACTAGTGGGGGCCTTCTATGAAAGCATTGATAGTTGATTCTGCTACAGGGTGTGCTTTGACACTGTTTGGTAATTTCTAATTCTTTGTGAATTTTAGGGAACTTGGTGTTTGTTTTTATGTATCCGTGTTAGATACCGTGGAAGATGAGGAGTATTTTTGTGTTGAATAAAGTTTGGTTTTTGCTGAAGAGTTCGGAGTTTTCATTACAGTTGGATTTATTTTTCCAGGTAGAGAAATCTTAGAGCTTCATTCATTGTATCGGAAATTGTGTCAAAGTGGAGATTATTGGTTTTTTTACCCAAATTATGTTTTATTTTTTTGAGAAAATATTTTTTCCTTCGTTATACGTGTTTTTATTGAAAAATATTTGGAAAAAATATTATTTTTTTTACTCCACGTGATTTTTTATCTTGTTTCCATCTTTGTTGTATTTTTATGGTTTGACATCAACCTTTATAAATACTAGACTCTTTTCACAAGTTTTGTATTCTGAAATATAGAATAATTGTGTAGTCATAGTTATTGTATTTGTTTTCTCCATATTAGTTAATTGAATAAAATACTGTGTTCCTTTGCCAATTAATTATTTGGCATTTTATCTTGTTGTTTGTTTGTGATCATATACTTCATATCGTGTCATATATATTACCTCAATCATTTTTATATCCCAACATAAAGAAGTGTTTTAAACGTATTGGGACAGAAATGAGGGCACTGGGACGTGGCACCACGATGCCGACAGCGTGAAGAAGAACAGAAGGCACCGCCTCTGAGTGCCAAAGAGCCAGCGGCAACACTACGACGCCGAGCGGGTGGCGCCTCGGCAACGAGAATTTTAATCTTGTTTGTTTCATAACAGTTAATGGATAAGAGGATAAAATATATGATACAAACAAAGACATGTGAATTTGTGTTAAAAAGTCTAAAATGAGTGTTACATTTAATTTTCTAAAAAAGTTGTTAGTGAGTGAACATAGAAAATTCCAGGGCGGAAAAATCGTCAAATCACACATTCAAAATATCTTATTGTTATTACATATTGGTAGAATGATCTGGATTCTCCATTTCGTTCACGATGGATGACATGCAAGGGTAACAACAAAAACAAGGTCTTATTTCCAAAGGTTCAAGTGAAGGAAAGAACAAAGAGAGCTATCAAATGCATGCATCAGTAGAGTACCTAGAAGGCTGTAGAACTTATCACTAGAAAGCTTGTAATTTAACAACCCAATGGGGGCCGGGGTGCTTTCAATAGGCTAGATTCCTTTTCTTTTTTTAATATCTTTTCAAGTCGCCCACTAATTAATTAATTAGTGGGCCCCACACTAATTAGTGTAGACTGTAAAATTTACAGTCCACTAACACTGTACCAATGCATTTCTCCTATATACAAATACTTGGTGCAAATGAATTTGCAAATTTTGATCATTTAAGATCAACTCATTTAAAAGCAAGCGTTAAAAAACATTATATTTGTTTATTTGTATTTTATTTCCTTTTGCAAATCAACACATTTTTCACAATCCAACGCTGAGCTTTTTAAATATGTTAAAAGGAAACTCGGACGCATTACTTTAGCATGCTCGAATAGCAAGTTGAATCACAAAATAACTCGTACCAACTATTGTGAGAGGATAAGAAGATAAAATATACACATACAACAAACAAATAAATATGATTTCATGATAAAAAAATAAGACAAAAATATTCAATTTTCTTAGTAGTAGTAGTTATTGTTTTGAACATATAAAAGTCCTAGAAATAAAATTAATTAAATCGCACATTCAAACATTCCCTAAACACAAGTTTTGATAATTATGGATAACATGCAAGGGTAACAAGCTCAAAGAAAAGCTACCAAACTCCACTTGTCCGAGGAAGTTCGATTCATCCATCTTCACATGCGCCAAAAGTCCAACAATAAAATGATGGAAATGGGGAACATCGCTTGTTCTATATAGAGATCTAAAAATTCCATCTGAACTTAGCTGTTTCGATCAAAACTAAATAGAATACGAATTTATTATTAAAAGAAAATAAAGTTATATTCAATTTTTAAGACATTGACGAGATGTTTACATACGAAATAGAAGTCCGCTGTTTCTTTCTGCAACTTAGTTGCGCTCGCTTTCTCTCTCTTTTCATGGTGTATAATCAGTTTTTACTTTTGTAGTTCTTCGTGAGCTTCCAACAATGATTCCTTGTGATAAAAAAAAAAAAAAAAAAAAAAAAAATTTAATTAATTAATAGATAATTTAGGTATAATAAATATAAATCTCTTTTGATAGTTACATTCGAATTCGATAACGAGTTGATATAATTAAGTTTACGATTTATTACTCGCGGGACAATATTGTAATCATCATATTATCATTTGTCAATGATTACATACACTTACATATTTCGCACGAACAGTAAACAATGAAACAAAATCATCACTTTTGACTCTGATACAAGTCCGATCTACCTTTTTGAGTTGATACGTCAATAGAATTTTCAACTTGATCAACCTCAATGCTAGTAATAGGAACGTCATTAGTTTATTCAGTTTTTTTCTCAGCTTGACAGTAATTTATTTTCTTCTACGTAAGTTGACTTCACCTCAATTCCAACATCATTATCTTATAAACTTCGAGTATTTTCTTTAAGACACGGCTTAAAAGATTCATCAAACACATCTCTTCTTCACCATAACCTAATAATACACACGTAAGTGATCTATGTTCCAACTTTTCAATATTTTGATGTGCATTTTCAACACAACCAATAAGATTTAAGATAAGAATAATCCACAGTTTTGGGTCCACATAGATTCAGGCACTCTAAAATTTAGAGAACTAATAGGACTCCTATTAACCAAATATATTGCAGTTTTGAAAGACCACAACTCAACAATATGCATCTGACTCTATTTAGGATAGTATTATTCATTCTATCAGAAATTTCATTTTGTTGAGGTGTATAAGTCAACTCTACGTTTTAAAATGAAAAAATCTAAGTGTACAACAATGGTTGACAACCATGTGTTGTCAAAATTCTAATATGTGATGTAAAAACAATTTTTTTAAAGGGAGGGATATGATGATGTTGACAACTAATGTTGTCAACCAATATTGTACATATAGCATGATTTGTCTTAAAACACTACGTCGTTTACAAAACTCATTAAATTTATAATCATAGAATTCTAGGCTATTAAAATAGTTGTAGACAAGCTCAAAATTGGTTTTGTTTAAAGGAAATAAAGACTAGATCTCTTTGAAGAGATCTAGTCTTTATTTCCTTTAAATGTGTTCATCTAGCTTGAGACGTATTAATTGTAAGTGTGACTTTTGAGAGACTTGGATATAGTTTTCCCTCTCGAAACCCTCATTCAAGAACCCTAGGTGGCGTTCTCTTTGTGTTTGAGTTTTGTGTTTTGTGTTTTGAAATCATTTTGAGTTTTGTGTTTTGAGTGTTCATTTTGAGATTATTGAAAATGCGTTCTCTTTGACATTTTGAAAAATTGTTTTCAAAAATTAGAAAATGGAAATTGTGTTCTCTTCCTTCCTCCTTCCTCGGCCTCTTTCGCGCTCTCTCTCTCCTCTTTATTTTTCTCCTCCTCCCCCCTTTTCTTCTTCTTCTTCCCCTCCTCCTTCACTGACATGTTGGTGGCGATTTGTGGTTGAATGCGGTGGTTGGGTCGCGACGCTGCGATGGTGGCTGTGGTGGCAGTTGGGTCGCGACTTTTGGTTGGGGCGGTGGGGGTAATGGCAAATCAATTTTGGCTATTCTCTAGGTCGCGATTTGGCGGTGGTTAAGTCCCCATTTGCTGGGTGGCGTGGTCTTTCTGGTCGATAAATTGGCAGTGGTTTCTGGTGGTGATTTTACGGTGGTTGAGTCGCCATTTTTGCTGAGTAGAGGTCGCGATCTGGTGGCGATTTGGCGGTGGTTGGGTTGCGATTTTGTGGTGGTTGGGTCGCCAGTTTGGCTTGGCGGTGGTGGTCTACCTAGTCACGAATCTGGTAGTGGTTCGGTTGCCATTTTGGCTGGAGCGGTGGTTGTCTTTCTGTTCGAGATTTCCGGTGGTTGGGTCGCCATTTTGGCTGAGGCGATGGGGGTTTTTGGTCGTGGTGGTGCGGTGGTGGGTTTTGACGGTGTAGCGGTGGTTCCGGCGGTGCAGTGGTGGTCGGGTGCGGTGATGGTTGGCGGTGATTGAAAACAACGAAAACATGTTTTGGAAATTTTTGTCAAATTATAACTGAAAACACCCAAAACGACAATTTTGTCGTTTTCTGTTTTCTTTGTAAATTTTCAACCCATTTTCAGAAACGCGTTTTCAAAAATAGTAAAGAGAACGCGTTTTCATTGTTTTGGAAAATCGAAAACAGAAAACGGCCCAAAACGGCCAAAGAGAACGGCCCCTAATATTCTATTCCTTTTGGATTGTTTGGTTTCTTACTTAGCGTAAGATGATCAAGAACTGAGTGGTCTTTGATCTATTCGTTCTAAAAGTGCACTGATTTGGTTTTGTTGTATTCAGAAACACTTTGTATATCTTTGTTTTGTTAAGTTGTGGAGCCTAATCCATTAATGATTGTTTAGAAATTTATATTTGAATTGGAGTCCTAATTATTATCAAGTTAAGGAGTCTAATCTTGTAAAATTCCATTAAAGAATTGAAATTCTTGTAAAATTAGGTTTTGCCATATTTTATCTTATAAATAGGGGAGCTCTTATTAGGTTTTTTCGATCATCCATCAAATAGAGAGATGGAGAGAAAGAGAGGATAGAGAAGTCACATATTCAATTTTTTCTTGTAAACCTTTCTTTTGACATAGTGAATTATTGCAGCAACAAAAAAGACGTAGTCTCACATTAAATCTTGACTCAAACAAAGAAATCATGTTCTATAAAACACGCTTTTGTAACAATTTTGGTATCACAAATATCACACGTTCACATCACAACACAGTTTAATTAATTTTGAGTACAATTTATGGCTTATTTGAGAGCTTTTATTTTCCCAAATAATTGATTTTTTGAACATTAAAATGGACCCTCTGCTCTCATTTTGATGGAAAATCTGCCACAATTTCCGCACCTACAACAATTGACAATTCAAATGTGATTGCACTTTGTTCGAAATGCCATTTTTGCCCTTTATTGCAAATGGTGGAGCAGAAGTGTGGGCTTGCTGCTTTTAATTGAGAAGGGCAGTAATGTCATTTTCCTAGAAATTTAGAGGGTAAAAAACTCAGATAAAATGCACCCCTAATCTACTGCACCTAATCAAATGGTCAGTGGATTGCGTCAATTATTTTATTATGGAAACTCTGGCCATGGTTAATTCATTTGTACATAATGGATTATCCTCTCTCACATAATGTGCGGGGCTCGTGTGTATTTAAAAATTTCGACAATATGATCTCCGTCCCCATTGTGAGCATTAGGTAAAAAATTCGATAAAAAAATTCAATACATATAGCATGATCCTTGTTTTTTTTTTTTCTTTTCTCGTTCATGTTGTTAACTTATAAGCTGGACTTGGTCCTCTCTTTTGAGACAGCTGTTTTATATGAATTAATATAACGCAATTATCCACATTAAAACAAATTTTTTTAATAATATTACTTGTTATAAAAGTAAGAATACATTTTACACTACGACCTATAATAATAATAATAATAATAATAATAATAAAGAGATAATTATTAATGTCCCTTATAATAATTTTAGATAGCCCAAACAACATAACACTATTTTAGCAAATTTTCAATACTAATATTGAAACTGTTGGGTTTTTGTTAATACCTAATAAATTCCGAACAATGATGTCAAACAGTTTAGAATATATTTTATAGGTATCAGTCGATGAGTAAAATATTTATCAATACAATCAATTTATATGTTCGACCCGAAAGTAACGTAGGCTACTAGTAGCAAATTAATTTGTTATTGTTGTTTTGACCCAAATTCATTTATAGGATGATTTTCTTGTGTCTTGGCCCAGTTGATGATATACTATACATATCCACTTTGTACCAGTGCCAACATGTGGGTGTTTTGTGTTTTGAAAGACTAACCGTGGCTGCTTCCTGTATTCGTGCCTTTTTGCCTCTGTTGTTTTCCTTTGCCTTTGTGGCTTGCAAATCACCACCGTAACCTTGTCCTTTTGTGGGTGAGAAATGAAGAAAGCAACCATAAGTGAATTCAAGTTGTGGGTTGGAGTTTTGATTGATTGTTTGATATAGATTGATAAGTTTAAACTAAGGCCGGAGCTACCAATTGAAGATCAATTTTTGATAAAAATAAAAGAAAAATTAATACTTGACCCTTGAATTGAGTACAAGTCACCAAGCAGCATCCCCTTGTTCTGGGTTGAACCAGGACCAATCATTTTCATTTCTTGAAGTTAAAAATCTTTTCTCCCAATTGTGTCAATTGAATGGGCTTTGTGGTGTGTAAAAAATCATCCCCAACAAATTTTTTTATGAACAATACACAAAACCTACATATAAGAATTAATTTTCAAAACTAACAAATTTGTCTAATTATTTCAAAAATCAAGTGGTAAATATATTTATTAAATATTAAATTATAATATAATATATATTAATTATTTACACCCCAGACACCTTACCCACCCCATCACCCCACTACACTACCTTCCCTCCATCTCTTAGACAACTCCAGTACCACTCTGGCGACTACTCCTGCAAAGGTCCGTGAATTTTTCGGCGGTCATTCCGACGACTGTTCTGACAGTCGCTCCGACGACTTAAAATTTTTTCAGAAAATTAAAAATTGGAAATCACACCCCCACCCCCATGGATCCACCTATCACCACCCTACCCCTGCCTCCATCTTCTCAAAAAATTACAGGAAAAATCTCAAATCACGTTAACCAAGTTTGTATTCAATGTGACTAATTGTGACAAATTTGTGTTCAGTGTAACTGTCTGTGACCAATTTCGTATTCAATGTGACTAACTGTAACCAAATTTGTGTTCAGTGTGGCTGTCTGTGACCAATTGAATTTTAATTGTGACCGTATATAATCAAGTCACAATTAATACAAAATTAGTCACAATCAGTCACAGTACACACATATTTGGTCACAAAGATCACTACAAACAAATCCGCTTACACCGTAAATAGGCACCACGATCTACAACTAGACATTGCCACCATCACCTTCAATGCACCACCACTACCACCTTCAACACAAATTTACAACCAACACCATCAAGAAAATCAGGAAGACCAACATAAAAGCTCTGTCAAACATGCTCTCAATATGTTAAATCTCAAGAATAATTCACATGAGGAAAAAAAAAAAGCCTTGATAAGATCCAAAAAGGGAGGAAACAGATGAAATTAATAGAAACATCGACATCAAGCTAAGTAATTAGAAATCAAGTTTATGTTTTTGACTCCAAAATGAAGCAGCAGATGAAGTAAACCATACAGGCAAAGTCATTTGGACACAAAAATATACTCCCACTTTTAAATCAATGAAAACTATACTTTGGTGTAAAATAAAAACAATAGCACACATTTTTATCCACGTTTCAAAATTGGATGATTATTACACAAAAAAAAAAAAAAAAACCAATAATGGCAACCACACTATTGTCAGGTAAAATTCCCTTGTAAATTAGGAGATTATGTTTATTTCATTATAGTCGTTTGTAGCCCTCAGGAGATCTATGACAGTAAAAAATTTATTTGCAGGTAATCCGATGAAAGTTTCTATTGTAAAAGTAATCCACCATTTTGCTGGAAGAACTTCTTTTTTTTTTTTTGTTTCACCAGCCTTCTTTTTGGGATTATCCAATCTACAAAAGAACTTCTTGCGAAAGGAATTGCACGGCTTTTATTTACAGCTGCAAAAGAAATCAAAGCATTACTTGCATCGTCGAAAATTTTGTTCAAGATATTTTAGAGGATAGTAAGTTACATCGGTTAGCTTAGCCTCAACCACTCAATTCAGTTTCATAGTTAGCAGCAGTTAATTCAGTTTACATTCAATGGCGAAGTAGGAACCTAAATCTTCTACAAATATAGCCATGTCCTCTCTGTAATGTATCATCATTTTCTTAATAAAATTGTGCTAAATCTTTTATAGTTCTTATGTTTTTAAAGCATCATATAAATGAGCACAATATTACCAGAAAAGAAGACACAACAGAGTCCTAATTGCTTCATTATAACACACAAAAGAAAATAGATGTACCTTGAGGGTGCGAGACAGGTACATGCTCGAGAGGATGAGAACTGAAACTCAACCTGGAATTGAGATTCGAAGAAGTAGAACTAAAACTTAAACTGGAACTGACATCAGTTGAGATTCAGAATGAGTGGAGACAGCTGGGAAAGGTTGGTTGTCAGAGAAGATTGGTATTTTGAAGATGGCGATTGATTTTGGGAGCAATGGAAATTGGAAGGAAGAGTCGAGGATCAGCAACGAGAGCAGATGAGTGGTCGGTACTACCGTGCCAGTACTTGATGACAACGAGGAGAGGAGAGAGACGAACAACGGCGAACGAAGAACACCGCTGTGACTACGAAAATCCACCAGATCTGACACCATCACTGTGACCAACCACTCATCACAAGATCGGCACCACCGCCACCATCACCACCGCCTCTCTACGTCGCCATCAGAGAGAGTGTTGGCCGGAGATGGGAGAGAGGGGGGGGGGGGGGGGGGGGGGGAGAGAGAGAGAGGATAAGAGACGAAAGAGGGATTTCTGGGTTTAGGGATGGATGGGGATGGGAATGGGGTGGGGGTGGGGGTGGGGGTGGGGATTTAAATTTTATTAATTACAATTAATAATTCTATTTACTACCTGGTTTTTGAATTGTAAAACTTTATCCCCTTAATTTTGAATTGTAATTTTAAAAAGAAGAGATTTAAGTAATTTTCTTATTTTTTATATAAGTCCATATTTACATAAATAATCATGTCTAAACTTAGGGAATATTGTTACGTCTCGCCATTAAGGCTTCAGATAGAGTGCTGCATCGTACTCCACGTTAAAAGAAAAGTCAACAAAGATCCAATTGGTCAAATACAAAAGTCAAGCAAAGATTAAAGCTCTTGTGCTGAAGCACTGCCTAGATGGTTAAAGTTCTAAAGTCGAAGCGCTACGTAAGAAATTAAAAAAGAAGTCGAAACTCTTCACACAAAAAACCCCCTCTGGTCGAAGCCCTCAATTCATCTGAAGTCCTTGAAACTGAAGCTATCTCTTACAAGAGACGATCTTTAAAAATGATTGATGTAACGTTTGTAATACAGAATGTCTGATATGTCAACCTAATGTATAGGACAATTGACGCGTTGTCAATATATTTAATATATGATAGACTTAGTGATATAAAGCTTCAGTCGATGAGATAAGGCCATGTGGTTCTGATTCAACGATCACCACGTCGGCCAGAAATCTATAAATAAGTGGTATTAGTAAATTGTAGCAAAGAGTCTTCTGAATATTGATGATAACATACGAGAATACACTCAAGAAATACATTCTCACTAAATATTTCTGTTTGTTCTACTTTCTCTAAATTCTGATCTTAGGTTATCAACACTTTGTTGGTGATTATTTGTTAGAGCAATCATTTAGTCACTATCGTCGGTGCTCGAACTTTTGTCTTGCGTCGTAAAGCATCTCTTGTGTTCAGGCACTTCCCCTTCCTTCGTCCGGTTCTCCCGTCAAAACGCACCGAAACTTGCTTAAGTTGGCGTGAGTGGGCCTGGTATTTGTTGTCCATGTTGCCATTACATTTTTTGGGGTCAACAGGCTCAATAATAACCGACAAAACTCGGTTTCTCGTTATGTCATTTGGATCACTGTGAGCATTGCCATACTGGTAGTGACATTGCGCTATTCGAGCAAGGTTTATGGCTATTTCAATAAAGGACTTGCTGAAAATGGAATTCGAAACCAATTCTTTATTCATCATCTTCCAATTCTCATCAATCAAACTCTTAATGTATTCTCGGGCAACTTCCTCAGAAACACCATTTTCATGCATGTAACATGAAATTGCATTTGCAGTTTCACCTCTCTCAATCTCAGCCTGGTACAGTAAAAAATATATATCAGCACTAATCTCTTGATAAAGTACTGTTGTCTTCTAAGAAAGTGATCTAAAAGGTAACATACCTTTGAGGAACTTAAATCATTGCAAAGACGAAAAACTGTGGATGGGTAGCGTAAGAGAGCAGGGTAATCATTGAAGCGATCTATAGCTTCATTCGTAATATTTTTATCAATTAGAAAGTAGGCATGAACAAGTAGAAGTGGTCCAGATGATGATAACCATCCCATACTAAGATACTCGTCAAAAGCAGGTTTATGTTTATTGTAACTCCATTGTGCTTCCTTTAAGAACAGTTTGCATAAATCTGCCCACTGTAAAAACATGATTTGTAGAGATAAATTCAGATATCAAAATCTAAAAAAAAAAAATCGAGCTATAAGAAAAAGAAAAATGTTTAACCACACACTCTACATCAATTTACTATTCTAAAATACATTTTACATTAAAATGGGGGTCAAACAAAGAAAAAGAAAAAAGAAAATAAAAATTTGTTAAGATAAATTGTCATGAGCACTTTAGAAGAAAATAAATTGTTTTAGTTTAAAAGAAAGTATTTTTCTCTTTTTGTACAAATGATCTTATCTTAATCATATTTTTTTGCAAAAATTGAATCCCAATTTAAAAAAAAAAAAAAAAAAAAAAAAAAAAAAAAAAAAATTGGACAAACTAAAATTTATTTGAAGTATTTACTACAAAAACGAACTAAAAGAATCTAAGCTTCAAACATTTTATGCCAAATTTATTGCGATTTCAGTATTATGTTAATAATACTTTAATTTTCTAAAGTTAAAATAAAAGAGAGAATGCACTATATTAAACGACATAAGATTTTGTTAAATGATGTTGATAACGTATTTATATATGTTGATTTGTAAATTATTTGTCATGCAAATTTGTAAAATATATAGCTTTTTTAATAAACAAATCATGTTTCATTATATTTAAAAATAAAATAACAAAAACATATGATATCATCTAATCAAAAGTATGAAACAGTATATTTTGAAGAATTAAGATAATAAATGGAAATACATTTTATTAATTTGAAAATATTATAAAATATTGTTGCACGTACCACTTTTGTGAGCTGAGGAAGGATGACCTGACCTTGTTCCTTAAGAACATCATATGCCATGTTATTAACAGTATTGTAAAGAGCTAAAAAGCATATCTTCATGCAGCCAGGAAGATGCTGCAAAGCATTGATATCCCATCTGCAATAAGAGCGCCAAAAATCAGATAAAAATAACTAATTAAATTTGTGTTTTAAAGTACAAAAATGCAATAAATTGCATTATTTTCTATAAGTACAAACCTCTCAACGGCATCTGTAAATTGTTCAAGTTCTTCAAGAGAGCCATAAACATCATAAACGTCATCTATAATAGTGATTAGCTTCGCCACTTTGGTTAAACCTTTTCTGCATTCACTAAATTGTGGTTCAAATACCATTCCAACTGACCAAAAGAAGCTCTCCATCAGCCTGTCTCTAGCAAAGTACAACTTATTTGCTAAGCCCACATCCTTCCACCAACTATAAAATTTTCAAGAAAACTATAATTACAATTGATAATATATAAATGATATAGAAATCATGTTAATTATTAATCATTTTAGATTTGTACCTTTTTTTTGTTCATTTAGATTCAATATTATTATATATAGGGGACCATGCGCAGGCTCTTGAAACTAACCGCATCCATGTTACATAACTTCATACCAGATGAAGGGTTAATTAGAAAAACATATTTTTCTTTATGTTATTTCTTATGTTTTTTTACTCAAATTCCATATGATTTGAAAGTTTGATCTATGAAGGAAGTCTAAATAATTTTGGTTTAAACATCCAGTTAGATAAAAGATCAAATTTCATACTAGGCCACTTTTTGACGTACATTATTTTTTCATTCTCATTCTTCTACTCATTTTCAACCACACATTCTTTAATAAAATAATATTTTTCATCACATCAATAAATTTTCCTTTTTTCAACCACAAATTCTACATCACATCAAACAAAAAAATACATTCTTGTGGAAATAATGTGCCTCAAACAAGGATTGATAGTTTGATTGGGTTTAGGACTTTGGGTTTAAAGACCCTACTTGATCCATAGCTCTAAGATTTGATTTCTATAAATATTCCACAAGGTGTAGATTCTTTAGAGACTCAAGACAACAATTTGATCGGTGTTGTATGCATTAGAAACTTTATAGAATTGTTTAGATATAGATTGAGAGAATCAAATTTTGTAAAGACAATTTTAATTTCTTACAATAATAAATTCCCCTCTTCTTTGACAAAAATCTTAGTTGTTGTGTGATCCATTATTTTCATATTTCTCATATTATTCTCGCCATTAATTATTTAACCAGGTTCTCAACAAAGTGGTATTAGAGCGATTCCCTATATATATATATATATATATATATATATATTCAGTATAAAAAATTACCATGAGACTTGTTGGAGATCTCTTTGGAGCATGGATTGGACCATGTTGAAATCCAATTTTGCTAATTTAAGTATTAGTTGATTTGCCTCATCGTTTTTAGTGTATGCTTCAATACTCCACCTGGCTTCTAGCCTCTGCATTCTGCACTGAAATGGAATTTCCAAGGCGCGTCTCACTCGTGCACTCATTTTGATGTCAATTTTTCCCAGCATTTCTTTGAGGTTCCTAGTTGTGAATTCTCTAGCCTCATCTAATATACTCTCTCCATTATATGCAACATGCGAAGCTTCATACAATCTTAACATTCCTGGAATATCCTGGGCCAGGCTTCCTTTGAAGTTGCCATTGTGGTCCTTGAAATTCTCGAAAATGTCTGAGAACAAGATAAAAGCCAGCTATTTATGACAAAAATTCTTTTAAGGAATATTGGGAGTCAAATGGACATAAGATTCTAATTAATCAATGCACTTTGGCTGTTGCATGAATCCTTCATCTATAGTTGAGAAATATATTAAAAAATAAGCATCAACTTTTGCCTTGAGTTTTCCTATACTTCGTACCTTTGATTCTAGTTAGAATAATATTATTTGTCATCGTGATCATATGAGCCTATATGACATGACAATAACATTAAATGATAGATCAAATTAAATGTAAACACCGGAAATCTATATTATTGTACGTATATATCATTCAGTGTCACGTAAACACGATGATCCTAGCATTACTCTTTTAGTTAAATACTTTATGTTTATAACTTGATTTCATTGATTAAAAAGGGAAAAAACCATGTGTGAATGACTACATACCTGCAGAAACCTCGTGTCCATGCTGTCTCAGGAGGGTAAAGTAGAGAGCACAAGTATGAATACTATGGTCCATTTTCTTTATCACTTTTTCTGAGCATATGATTCTGTCGAGGGCAGATTTTGTACTCTCTCTGAAACGGTATCCCAAGCCTAGACGTTGAATGTCATCAATTAATTGAAGTGTGTCCAATGGCTCCATACCTTCATCGTCAAGCATGCACTTCACTGCTTCCTCTAACTTCCTTATGCTACTCTCCTTCGGAACTTTCTTCTTCATCACACATTAAAAACATTTTATATATTGATTAGTATCATGTTTTGGAGACTCCAGCTCGTTCACGCGTTGCACCAAAAATAATCATTTGCAACACTTAAAAGACAACATTTGTTAATAAATGTTGCTAAAAGGATCTTTTGGTAACATTTTAATAAGTGAATCTTGCAATTAGTTAATATAATTGAGTTTTCGCAATATTTTTAAAATGAATGTTGCTAATGTCACTTTTTGCAACATTTATTGACTGTTACGAAAAGTTTACATTTTTGCAATGTTTAATAAACGTAACAAAAAGTTTCAATAAGCCATCTTTTGTAACGTTTATTAAATGTTGCCGTATTCTTCTACTCTACGGCAATATTGAGCTTTGCAACATACGTCCAAGCGTTGTAAAAAAATTTCAACAACATTTTTTAAACGTTGTTGAAAACTATTTTTGTTGTAGTGACATCTTTAGATATGGTCACATGCAAGGGTAACCACAAAATAAAATTGCCTTATCTTTCACGCGTTAAGTACAGATCAAAGAAAGCTATCAAACAACGAACTTTGCTTCTGGGCCAGGCTCAAAGCCAGGCCAAGAAACATTGGCCATCAAATTACATGTGCCATAAGGTAACACGTCAAATCAATCAGTGGAGAAATATACTCTACAATAATGGACGAACAAAGAAATATGAATTTATGATAATAAATAAAGATATTCAATTTTCTAAGTAGTAGTTATATTGGAGAGTCTACCAGTACACTGAACACAAGCTCTGATAATGTGGATCACATGCCAAAAAAAAAGGCTGTTCTTATGTTCATACACATATTTAAGGCAAGCGCCCCCCCCCCCCCCCCCCCCCCCCCCCCTTTTTGAATTTAAAGTGAGAAAAATCTGAATAATCTCAAGTAATAATACTTTGTGGTTGTTCATAGATGTTGGGTCAGTTGTGGAGGTTTTGAAGTCCGCAGGTTCAATCAATCACTCTTGAGGTAATTTATTTCTAATTTAAAATTGGAAAAAAAAAAAAAATCTACTTCTATTTCTAAGGGAATGATTACACGATACATGCACAAGTCAAATAACCATGCTTTTCAAAGGGGATTGAATTACAGAGCACAATTATGCATGTGATCATCCTTCATTTTCTCCACTTTCTATGAACCTATAATTCTGTCGAGGGCAATATTTTAAAAACCAACCCAGGCATCAACTTAGAAAAGATGGGTTTTTGGGTGATTTTCATAAATTTAAATGGATGAAACCAAAACAGGTCAATGATTTTTATAAAATCGACGGGTTAGTGGGTTATAATTGATTTCTTAAAAGACGATTTTTTTTTTCCCGGTTTCATCTTTCGAACCGGCCGGTCATGACGGGTTCTAATTACATTGGTCACGGACACACATTTTGCACTCTTTTCTCAATCGGCATTCCAAACCCAAGTATAGAATATTGTCAATTAATCCAAGAACAATCAATGTCTCCATACTTTCATCGTCAAGCATTTACCTCACTTCCTTTTTCAACTTCTTTATACTGCTCAACGTTAGAACTTCCCTCTTTATGCAATACAAGATAAACGAACAAGATAAAAAGAAAACTCAGTGTCATATTAATTACTGTTATTATATTTTAAAGACAAGATTTAGCTCCCCTTTGGCCCCCATTTTTTTCATTATATTACATTAAATTTTTCTCTCTCTTTATTTCAACCACACATTCATCAAATAAAATAATATTACACACAAATTTAAAAATTTTTATTACTTTTCTACCACACATTCTCTCATCAATCAATATTCCAAAAATTTTTCAACACCCCAAAATGAGGGCCAAACAGGGTATTAAATGATTAACGTGGTTACCCGCTTATAACTTAAACTTTTTAATTAATTTAACATGGTATTAGTGACACAAAAGAGATGAGTTAAAATATTGTTCTTCAAGTGTCTTTGAAAAATTTATTACGTGTTTTAGAATTGTTTATCATCGGTTTGAACTATAAAAGAATAAAATAATGAAGTGGTGGATAAGTGACAATACTTGAAAAGATCATGAAGAATAAAAATGACTTGAAAAATTATAAATAAAATGCGCCAAATAAAAAATGAATCTAGAGTATACATGAAGAAGAAAGAATGTATTACCCCACTATCGTTCTTGAGAGACATTACGAACTCATGAGACCAAGAACTCGGCTTATAATAACCGGACTGTTGATTTGTACTCAAATTGTTAGTTTGTTCATTTGCAACACAATGAATTCGCCACCTTCGTTCGGTGTTAGCAATAGTTTTTGTCACTATTTGTTTGGGAAGGTTTTGAAAGAAAGAGGAACCAAAGGGTAGGAGTTGGATGGTATGTGCCATCTAAATTAATATGATACAAGGACCACAAAGAACACAATTTTTTAACTATGCCACACATTTGTTATGCCCATGATAATGAGGGGGGAAGCACATAGGCCATAGCCTTTTTGAACTCTACCGCTGATGCCTTCAATTTGTACGTTCAACTTATGTCCCTTAAATCCTTCACAAAAGTTTTGGTAACAGTATAGTGATTTCCTTAGTGCAATTATTCAGAAGTGATTGATATGAATGTTTCACATATTTATTGCCATCAAAATTTATTTTATAATATAACAAATACAATATAACCTCTATGCATTAATACTCAGATGAATTAATTTCATCCATTGTATAATAATTTTGTACAGTCTCGGCTTGGGATAATAGGCTAAATTCATAATTTTAATAAAATAATAAGATGATACTTTTTCGAAAAGTACTCTTTACATAACTATGTGCTGTCATTCATATCATAAATTAATAATTTGCCAAATTTACAAACATAATTGACCATTATATTTTCTTAAAGTATGACTTTATTATTATTATTTATTTTTTCTTGAAATTTGAATCTAGTTGAATCTCATCTCTATTTTTTTCTTATTGCATCTCGAAGTTCTAGAGTTCTCGAAGTGCAATAAAAAATTATGAAGTGTTGTTTATGCTTTAGGTGTTTCTTGCATGTAACAGCTCCAAAGTTATTGTATCAACCCTAGCTTCGTAATTAGTATATTTTCAATTACGTTAGAAATGATTTCTACTAAACTTGAACCTCTGAACTCGCAACATTCATTACACATTGTCATTAACGTTTTTGCAATATTCATTGCATGTTGCCACTATTGTTTATTGCAACGTTCATCTCATGTTGTCGTTATCTTTTAGCAATATTCATTGTACATGGTCATTAATGTTTTAATGTGCAATCCTCATTGCCATTAATGTTTTAGCAACATGCATTGCCCGTTGCCTTTTTCTACCTATCTTCAAAAAAAATATAATAAAAAAAAAATTATATGTTTATATATTTAATAATATTATTAACAATGAATAAATCAATAATCACAATCAACTCTTAACACTCTTAAACAGAAGAAAATTACTTGTATAAAAGAAAATAATTTGCAACAATAAAATTAATTAAACATAACACAATCTTTATATAAGCAAGGGTGAATGCACGAGCGTTGCACGTGTGGTAGGTGATGTAGTGTAAACAAACATTCTTCATATTGGTGGACTTTCTATAGGTCTTCATGTTCTAAGGCTCGGAATGGGCACAATCCTTCAACGATGGTTCATGCTGTGTTTCGAAAAATTAATGTGATAGACAGACACATAACTATCATCCATGGGTACGCATGAATCGTAATTTTAGCATTTGTGTCAATATGTCTCTGCAAGCACAATTTTCGTTAATAAACAAAGATTTATGACATGCATCTAGTTAGAGAATGCAAAATAATCTCAATCAATCATCAAGTACCTCAACAAAGTCCATATAGTCTATATAATAAAGATGATCACCAGACAAGATAAGAATGTGTTCGACATTTTTAATTTCACTATCCTACACATATGTTCAAAATCATCATTAGCCATATTCTTTTTAATGAGGCATGCGTTTTTTTGCCTGCAATTACCACAAATGAGTAAGGCATGATAGAGAATACATAATTTTTCTAGTTGAGATCAAGGCATGAGCCAGCACTTGGTCTAATCTACCAAATGAGAGGTGGATGTAAAGGAAAAATATGGACACTGATATCATTTAAAAAATATTGGAAGTAATTTTTGATTACTTTTGACATTTGAAGCGCTAACACCACTTACAATTACAAAAACCACCCAGTGGACAAAAATAGAAATGCATTTCGCAATTTGTGATCATGTCTTCGTGCTAGACTTGAAATATATTTGTTCTCATTTTTTAAAAATTTTAATGTGTATAAGAACATTTTATGGCTTAAAGAATGTTAGTTTTTTTAAAAGTTTTCAAATCCTAATAACATTTAATAAAATTATTTAGAACATGTGTTTGCATTCAATGGTTACCCGTCTAAACAAACAAGTTGTTCTCGGTCGAATAAAAAATGCATAACTTTTTTCAAAAAAAAATTTTATTTTTACCACTCATTATTACAAAAAATTAGAATAATTATTGTTCTTATTTAACTTAAATAAATGCTCCCATTTCAATCAAAGGTAAAAGATGTTTTAAGAAATAAGAAAAATGGAAGGAAAAGAACAAGAAAAAGGCTAAGCCACAGTGCCATCAAGTTGGCACAGTTCCTACTCAGCTAATACTGCTCAGCTTGTAGTTAGAAAAATAACTTATGAACAGTAGTTAGAAACCCACTCATTTCTATGTAGTTACATATAAAAATTGCATCTACAGTACTGAAGAAGATTAAATACAAAAATCAGTACAATAAATTAGTCCTATCATATAAGACATGAATGCAAAGATAGTCTTGACAAAGAAATGTAAAACAAAATCTTATGTGGCCACGTAGATCCTCGACAAGGAAAAGGAGCCAACCTACCACCACGTAGATCCTAGACAAGGTGAAGGTGCCAACCTACCACCACGTAGATGTTGTACAAACCTGATGACTTTACTTGAGAGATTGAAGAATTAAACAACTCAATACAAAAAGTTCAAGATTGCCAATTTAATCCACGAACCAAATAAGAAACCAAAAGATTTATCAGAATAACAAAATACAAATGACTTAAACACGATACCGTTGTCCTCAAACTATATTTGCCCCTTCTCAAAGTTATAATGATGCTTGAAAGATCTTGGAACATGGTTTGCAGGATTTAAACAACCCTAATAAGGAATTAACACTCAAGCATTAAGTGTAATTCACCAAAACTTAAGAAACACTAAGGGGAACTTGAATATGAAGAAAATTTCTTGTTGATTTTGTAATGATTTTGATATTGAATATGACTATGATTTTTATATGGTTTTCAACCACTTTTAATGATCACAAATCACATATATATAGCCATGAATCAGTCCTATACGAAGTGGTGCCAAAAATCCTCCAAAAGTCACCAAAATTCAAAAGCCAACGATCACTAACGACTAACTGTTTGGTCTATGCGACCGCATAGAGCAAACCTATGTGGACGCATAGAACAAACAGTTGCAGGGAAATTTATCTCTGCAATAGCCTATGCAACTGCATAGACAAAAAATTTCCAAGAATTATATTCATTCCACATCTGTATTTATCAATTTTGAACAACAAAACTAACAATTCCCCACTTGTTCAAAATTAAATAAAATCTCATATTCAAAATATATAATATTTATACGTAAAGATTAGATATCTTTCTATTTGAATCTAACCATGCTGTAATTCAAACAAAGTAAAGTCAAAATTAAAGGTAGCATGGAAACTTTGAACCAATGATTTCATATGACAATACCGGTAAGAACATACACACAAGTATCATGTGTTCTCAAATTCCTTAATCTCGCTTAGCGCTAATATGGCATTGCGCTCATCATTTTCAATAAACTTTTAAGAGAGAAACTCTAACTCTCTATTGAAGCGGCACCACCTCGAAGTTTATTTTAGGTAAAGTTCTTCCAGTATCTTATTAATTTTTAGAGATACTTGTACTTAATGCTGAACATCATTAAGAGCTTTAAGCTCAACCCTTACTTCAGTAACAACCAGCATTATTTTAACTAGAATATGGTTATTGCAGATTACATGATGCTGAAACTATCCATCTATCAAATGGCTTGTTGTTACCATTTGAACCCATGTATCAACTTCATCCGATCCCAATGACTTCACAAACCGAGTTCTTTCGCTTCTTCGTGGTTCACTAGACTCATCAACATATTTAGAAGATGTTTCATTTCGTGTTTTACTTGAGTTGGGGATATCTTTATGAATTTCTCTCGATTCATTATCCGAAGATAATGGATCCTCAAAAAACTCCATATCACTTGATTTGATCATCACATTGGTCTCCAAGTTCAATAATCTATAAGACTTGCTATTGTTAGCATATTCTACAAAGGCACATTTATTTTCAATTATGTTAGAAACGATTTCTACTAAACTTGAACCTCTGAACTCGCAACATTCATTACACATTGTCATTAATGTTTTTGCAATATTCATTGCATGTTGCCGCTAATGTTTATTGCAACTTTCATTTCGTGTTGTCGTTATCTTTTAGCAATATTCATTGTACATGGTCATTAATGTTTTAACGTGCAGTCCTTATTGCCATTAATGTTTTAGCAACATGCATTGCCCGTTGCCTCTTTCTACCTATCTTCAAAAAAAAAATTATATGTTTATATATTTAATAATATTATTAACAATGAATACAATCGATAATCACAAATCCTCTCTTACACTCCTCTTAAAAAAAAGAAAGTTACTTGTATAAAAGAAAATAATTTACAACTATAAAATTAATTAAACATAACACAATCTTTATATAAGCACTAGTGAATGCACGAGCGTTGCACGTGTGGTGGGTGATATAGTGCAAACAAACATTCTTTCGAATTGGTGGACTTTCTATAGGTCTTCATGTTCTGAGGCTCGGAATGGGCATAATCCTTCAACAATGAGTCATGCTGTGTTTCGAAAAATTAATGTAATAGGCAAACACAAAACTATCATCCATGGGTACACATGAATCGTAATTTTAGCATTTGTGTCAATATGTCTCTGCAATTACAATTTTCGTTAATAGACAAAGATTCATGACATGCATCTAGTTAGAGAATGCAAAATAATCTCAATCAATTACCAAGTACCTGAACAACGTCCATATAGTCCATTAAATAAAGATGATCACTAGACAAGATAAAAATGTGTTCGACATTTTTATTTTTACTATCCTACACATATGTTCAGAATCATCATTAGTCATATTCCTTTTGAACGAGGCATGCATTTTTTTGCTTGCAATTACCACAAATGAGTAAGGCATGATAGAGAATAGATAATTTTTCTAGTTGAGATCAAGGCATGCTAAAGCCAGCACTTGGTCTAATCTACCGGATGACGGGTGGATGGAGAGGAAAAAATTGGGGATTGGTATCATTTAAAAAACCTTGAGAGTAATTCTTGATTACTTTGACATTTAAAGCGCTCAGCACCACTTACAATTACAAAAACCACCCAGTGGGCAAAAAATAGAAATGCATTTCGCAATTTGTGATCGTATCTTCATGCTAGACTTGAAATATATTTGTTCTCATTTTTTAATTTTTTAATTTGGATAAGAACATTTTATGGCTTAAAAGAATGTTAGTTTTTTTAAAAAAGTTATCTAATGCCAATAACATTTAATAAAATTATTTAGAATATATGTTTGCCTTCCAGGATAAATCCTACCTTCTAGGAGAGAGTTTGTCTTCCAAGAGCCTCACGAATCGAACTCGCAACCTCTGAACTGCCAGCAACTAAGAGCCCCATCCTTCGCCAATTGGGATGTGCCCCGGGAGGCGTGTCATAGTTGATTTTTGAACACATTTAAGATGGGAAGTCAATATAGCTATGAAATATAAGAAAACTTTAATTGTTTTTATTTTAATCTAATTTGTTGCACACATTTTATTGGACATTGCTTTTGTGAAAGGGAAAAATATACAATTACAAATGTTAAAAAATACACTTTCAAAAATAAGAAACCTGAGAAAAAGTTTCAAAAATCAACTTGTCACATTTGTGACCATCCGATAACAGATCAATGTTACAATGATACACAATTATGGTCATAGTCACAAATCATTAAGGTCACAAACACAAATATACAAATTGTGAGTCACAATCACACATTTTTTCAAATCACATATTATTTATTCATCCCAAATTATCTATTTTATTGATCATATATTATTTATTACTCATAAATTAATTATTTCATTGATCACAATCACCCAAATAATTGGTCGCAAATGTTCTTCACCCCATCTCAGCACACCACCACTAGCACCAAATGAACACCGTGCCACCTCACCACCATTGCTTTCAGCACCACCAACTACCATTATTTATATACACCAACAACAACAAAAAAGATAAAACAAAAAAACACCCTAAAACTCCGGCTAAGCAAATTGAAGGGAGAAAAAACCATCCCAAAACCATCATCATTGCACAACAATGCTCATAACCACTGCGCGCACGATGTTGCCATTGTCTAGTGGCCAGAGAATGAGGAAGGTGTGGAGTTTTGTGACCTTTTGTTTGAATAGAAAATGAATTAGGGTTAAAAAGTGAGGTGAATGGGTGGAGATGGTATACTTGATTTTTGAAATAATAAAGTTGAAATCTATTTTTGAAATGATAAGCTAAAATATAAGGCAAGGTGTACGTAATTTCCTCTTTAATTAATGGTTGTTCATGGCCATTCGGTAAAAGTGATGACCATTAAATAGGCTTCACCCAGTTTATACATGTATGGCCCAGTAGTTGTAGACTAGCTTTTGAGTTTATGGGTGTGTTTGAGTCACGTTATTTTAAAAGAATATATTCTGAAATAGTAGATTGATTTAGAATATGTATTTAAAAATAAAAATGTTAATATGTACCAAACAGGGGCTATATGTGTTACCCCCTTTTCATTTGTGGTTAAATGAAACATTGGGAGGCAGCCGTTTTTCTCCCTTTTGTAAGCCTCTTTGTGAGCAGCCTGTGGAAGACAATTGAGGCAGCCATTCCTTGTCTTTCTTCTTCTTCCTCTTTGTAAGCAACCACCTTTATTTCTCTTTGTGGGATTCCTTTGTGGACGCCGAAGGCTTTTTGTGGGTTAGACAGTTCTTGGGCAACCTTAGTGGTGTTCTAGGGTTTGAGTTTTTTGGTTTGGAGTAACCTTGTGGTGTAGGTTGATTAAATAGAGCCTTAAACCTTTTTGGTCATCAAAGGAAACATTTTTCGTCATCAAAGGTATTAGATTTTCCACACAATGAAGTTTCTCAGTAGTGTATATTATTCAACATATTTTTTATTTATTCAATGTGGGTTAATTACTCTTTAACATGCCATCCCCTGAAAGATTGTAGCTCGTCTAAGCATATTAATATTAAAATTCATATGCTCATTTGAACTTAATGGAATTTCATCTTAAAAGGTTAAAGCTCAACATTGTCAAGAGAACTAAACTAAGTCCTTATGTTTTCTATATTAATTTTATTTATATTTGAGGTAGAATATTTACCTTAATATTAAAACAGCTCAAGTCCAGTCCCAATAGATTGTAGTTTCATTGAATTCAGTTAATTACTCAACTAGAGGTCCAACATCTTATTCTTGAATTAGAACAATAATTGTGAAAGCCCATTGTTTAACTGGAGCTAAACACATATTGTCCGTGACATAGAGTAGTGCGCATGAAAGTGTGAGTATACAAAAATTACGAACAATCTTTTAATTCTTGTTGATTCACTCTTCAGAAAGCCATGCATCAAAAACTCGTTGATTTCATTGAATACTGGGAGTTTGAACACATAATTTAAAACACCCAATATTTCATTTCATTAAATCACATTTATCAAAAGACCCAAATGGTCTATTTATACAATAAAATAAAATCATACATTATTTACTCAAGTTTTGTCCCATTTGATTTTTTAGACAAGATTTTAACGAGACAATATTTTATTACTATAATTGTTTTATAATTAGTTGTACTCTTTTTTTTTTTCATTGTTTGGTATTTTTATCCCACTGTATTTTTGCCCGACTAAAGGGGGTATATTCAATTGATACTTTTGAAAACTTAAAAAGACTTTTTTTAAGTGATGATTTGTGTGGATTTTATGGATTTTTTTATAGAATTATATGGAATTTGTGGAAGTCTTTTGTAGAATTCAAAAGATTTTTGAAAACTTTCATTTTAAAACTTTTAGAAACTTTTATAGAATTGAAAAGACTTCTGAAAATTTTCATTTGAAGTAGAATTTACGTAGATCTAGTGTAATAGTATTAAATTATCACATACGAGGTGATGCTTCTCACAATTCCCTCTTCTCCTTCCTTTCCTCCCATATAATAAAAAAAATAAAAATTTAAGACCTTAATTAAATAAGTAATAATAATTATTATTATATATATAATAAATTTATTATTTAGTATTATATATATATATATATATATATATATATATATATATATATATATATATATATATATTCAGCATTATTAATATAATATACCTTTAAAAATAAATAAAAAATACATATTTAAATTTAATTATAAATTAGTTTATATAAAATTTTATAATTTAATTAAAAATAAATATTTTTCAGAAAAAATAAATGAAAAAAGAAAAAAAAGTTATAAGAATATAATTTAATTCTTTCATAGAAAATATAAATAGATAATAAGATTGAAAAATAGAAAAATAGAAACAAAATATAATCAATAGAAGAAAAAAAAATTAATCATAATTCTGATGTTCGTAGAAGGGAAAATGAAAGAGAAATATTGAAAAAAAAAATTGCATATTGATTTCTTTTTTTTTTATGTGAAAGTCTCCAAAAATCTTGTGATTAATGAGAGACAAACTTAAAATTTTATTTTAGTATTTTTTTTCTTAAAAGTTAGTACCATGGAGATTTTTATAAAAGTCTCTAAAAGTCATAAAAAAATTGAATACCCTTAGACTGATAGAGACTTTTAAAAAGTTTTAATTGAATATACCGTGATTTTTAGAGATTTTTTAAAAGTTTATAAAAGTCTCATTTGAATACACAAATACTTCAATTGAATACCCATAAAAGTCTCAAAAAGTCATTAAAAGTTTCAATTGAATACCCCTAAGTTTTTAACGAGTTAGATATTGGATAATTAGTCATTCAAGGGGATTGTTTGAAATTAAGTAATAAACAGCTCTAATTAATATGATTATTGTAGCCACGCAACCATAATTCATCTAATGTATAAATATAGTGCTTTAATTTTCAATAAAATATGCATGCAAGTCTATTGGCTGAGAAGTGAGAACTCTTAAGTAAATGTATATAGCCCCAACAATAAAACACTTCTACTTACCAAAAGTTAAAACACTTATTTTGAAACAAAATAGATTAATACTTGACCTTTCAATCGAGTATAAGCTAGCAAGAAGCATCGTTTAGTCGAGGTTGAACCAGCAATGTGATTGACTCATTATCACTTCCACTACCACCTTTTTTCGATAATCATCCTTGTGTACCTTATAATATTTAAAGCAGTTTCACTTCTTGATATTAACAATCTTCTCTCTCAATTTATACGTTGTTTCAAGTTCATCTATGGCTGTGTCAATTGAATGGGCTCAACAAAAAGCGATAAAATTCGGTTTCTCGTTATGTCATTTGGATCACTGTGAGCATTTCCGTACTGGTAGTGACACTGGGCTATTCGAGCAAGGTTTATGGCTATTTCAATAAAGGACTTGCTGAAAGTGGAATTCGAAACCAATTCTTTATTCATCATCTTCCAATTCTCATCAATCAAACTCCTAATGTATTCACGAGCAACTTCCTCAGAAACACCATTTTCATGCATGTAACATGAAATTGCATTTGCAGTTTCACCTCTCTCAATCTCGGCCTGGTACAATGAAAATACATATAAGCACTAATCACTTATTAAATTATTGTTGTCTTCTAAGAAAGTGATCTAAAAAGTAACATACCTTCGAGGAACTTAAATCATTGGAAAGACGAAAAATTGTGGATGGGTAGCGTAAAAGAGCGGGGTAGCTGTTCAAGCATTCAATAGCTTCGTTTGTAATATTTTTTTCCATTAGAAAGTAGGCATGAACGAGTAGAAGTGGTCCAGATGACGATAACCATCCAGTATTGAGATACTCATCAACAGTAGGTATATGTTTGCTATGACTCCATTGCGCTTCCTTCAAGAACAGTTTGCACATATCTGACCACTAGAAAACATGATTTGTAGAGATAAGTTCAGCTATCAAAATCTAATAACAAAAGGGAAAAGGAAATAACGGTTTTGTTAGGCCCCCTCCAGCGCTACACCAAATTTTGCACCAAATTAAAATTCATTTCCAACTATTACACCAAATGAACAGTGTTTAATCATTTTCGTCTCTTTTTTTATTCTTAATAATTTATTTATTTGAAATATTATTTATTTATTTATTTTACAAATACGTAATTTACTAAATAAATAATTACGTTAAATTAAGGAAAATATTAAATTCATTAATAAATATATTATTAAAATATAGTACAATTAGTAGAATCACTTCAAAAATGAAAAAATATTAAATCGTGCCATTAAAAAATAGTGCACTGCAGTTCGAATTTGAATATTATGATATTATGAAGTCGAAATATCATTGCAATTTAATTCTCGGAGTTTGTATGTTCTTCCCACAAATGATCGTGTTTGTTATATTTTAATTTTTTTATTTTTATTTTAATTAATAATAATAATAATAATAATAATATCCTTAATAATAATAATAATAATTGTATTAAAAATTATATAACACAAATGATATAAATACCCTCCAACAATTCTTTTGACAAATAAAAATAGGGGGGGTTTGGAGCAATACTGTTCACTTTGCACTATTTTTCCAAAATGGTGCAAAGTTTAGTATCACATTAGAGTACTTTTGCACCAAATTTTGGTGAAAATTTGGTGTTTTGATGCTCACATTGGAGTAGGGATGTCAAAAAAGCTTGCCGGCTCGAGTGGCTCGGACTCGGCTCATAAAAAGCCCGAGCCGGGCCCGGCTCAGGCTCGGGCTCAGGCCGAGCCCCACTTTTGGGCATCGGCCCGTGTGAGGAGTATATTAAAAAAAATTAAAAATATATATAAAATTGTTACCTGCACAGGCAGCTATTACTTTTGGGCATCGGCCCGTGTGAGGAGTATATTAAAAAAAAAATTAAAAAAATATATAAAATTGTTGCCTGTGCAGGCAGCTACAGCAGCGCACAGGCAGCAAATTGTTGCATGTGACCTGCACGCAGGCAGCAATTTTGCTTCCTGCGTGCATGTTAATAAAAAAAATTAAATAATAAAAAAAAATCAAGTCGAAGCTCAAAATTATATGATCGATGTTCAGTATATCTTAATTACTTATATTTTAAAGACTAATAGTGGAGAGATTTTTCAGTATACCAACTTCAATAAATACAATTAGGGACGGCTTTTATCAATACAATATCACGACATTAAGAAATTAATGTGAAAATTGGATAATGAAAATATAAAACCGACGTAAAATCCTAAACAGCCAAAAAATAGCATTTTTACCCTTGTATCATACTATTAATTAAAAGTTAAATAAATAATAAATAACTCAAAAAGTAATTAACACACATCATAGAAACCAATAAAGATTAGTATACCATTAAATGAAAATGAAAATCGCAAAATTTACGATAGTCAATATAATATTTCGAAAAAAAAAAAAAAAAAAAACGGCTCGGGCCGAGCCTCATTTTTTGAGCACGGCCCCAAAAAAGCTCGGACTAGATACGAGGTTTTTTTTTTTTTGCTCGGGCTCGGCTCGTTGCCACCCCTACATTGGAGATGCCCTTAGGCTTGTTTAGTACGAAAAGGAGCTAAAAAGAAATCTAACCCTTAACATTTAATGCCAAATTTATTGTGATTTTAGTTAGGGGTGTCCAAAATATCCGAACTGAATCGGATCGAACCGAGCGGTTCTTCATAAGTTAAAGACCCGAACGGGTACCCGAATCGATAACCGAAAGGTTTGGGTCGGATCTTGGGTCTCGATCAAGAACCGAAGAACCGAATGAGACCCGAAACTAAATAATTTTTTTTTATTTTTTTATTGAATTAATTAAATTATTTTATTTTTTCTAACATTTTACATTGGTGGAAGATTAATAAATTAAGATTTGAATTTTTATCTGAGGTTGCAAGGGATGTTCCTGTCATTCATGTATCTACAGTTGCTTCTGAGTCAGCATTTAGTACTGGAGGACGCATTCTTGATCCATTTAGGAGTTCTTTAACTCCTAAAACAGCTGAAGCCTTAATTTGTACACAAAACTGGCTAAGAAAGTATTCTAGACTCTTGAAAGTTTCCCAAGATGAAATTTGCATTGAAGAAACAAAGTTCTATGAGGGCATTGAGACAGGTAATAGATATATATTTTTTTTATCAAATCTTATTAGTTGAATATTTTTTAGTTTATTTGTTTGTTAATTGTGCTTTTTCAATTCTTGTAGAGTTTTTTGCCATGGCAAGTCAAACAGTAGCAGTTGATGATTAAATCAAATAGTTGGTAAGTATTAATATCTACTTTTTGGTACTTGTATGCATTGAATTAATGTTATTCGACAGCTAGTTATTTTTATATTTTTGAATTTGGTTATGTTAATTTGTAAAAGTTACAAATGAAATGTCATTAGTTATATTTATGTAGTGTTGCTGTAAATGTTAAAAAATTTAATTATGGTACGGAACCGAACCGAACCGAACCTACCCGAACCGAACCGAACGGAACCGAACCCGAACGGTTCCATAATTATATTTGGACCCGACGGGTCCATTTATTAAATACCCGAAAATTCTGGAACCGAGCATAACCGAACCGAACCGAACCGAACCGACCCACGGACACCCCTAATTTTAGTACTACGATAATATTACTTTAATTTTTTTAAAAAAAAAATTATGGGATTGTTTTTAATTTTTTAAAGTTAATACACTATAAATGTTAGGTTTTATAAAATAACAAAAATAATAGAAAATGCACTAAATTAAACCCTTGTTTGATACCTATTTTTCTCAAAATACGATTTCATCTTTCTCGTTCTCAATCACACAAAAATCTTCAATAAAATAATATTACACGCAAACCTAAAAAATTTCTTTACTTTTTAACTACACATTCTCCATCAATATACTATCTCAAAATATATTCTTACTATAAAAATAAAAAACAAACAAGCTCTAAAAGACACATTTTGCTACTGTTTGGAGGAGATATTTTAGTCTCACTTAAGTCAACAATTAATTTAATCACATTTTCGCAAATTTTTATCAAAAACTAGTGTTATCATCGAACCAAACGTATGAAAACGTATATTTTGAAGAAATAAGTGATTAAATGGAAATACATTTTATTAATTTGAAAATATTATAAAATATTGTTGCACTTACCACTTTTGTGAGCTGAGGAAGGATGACCTGCCCTTGATCCTTAAGAACGTCATATGCCATTTTATTAACGGTATTGTAAAGAGCAAAAAAACATATCTTCATCAAGTCAGGAAGATGCTGCAAAGCATTGATATCCCATCTGCAGAGTACCAAAAACCAGATAAATAATTAGTTAAATTTTAGGCTTTAAGGTACAAAAATTTAATAACATTTATTGTTTTCTTTTAAGTACAAACCTCTCAACAGCATCTGTAAATTGTTCAAGTTCTTCAAGAGAGCCATAAACATCATAAACATCATCTATAATAGTGATTAGCTTAGCCACTTTGGTTAAACCTTTTCTGCATTCACTAAATTGTGGTTCAAATACCATTCCAACTGACCAGAAGAAGCTCTCCATCAGCCTGTCTCTTGCAAAGTACAACTTATTTGCTAAGCCCACGTCCTTCCACCAACTACAAAAATTTCAAGAAAACTATAATTACAAATACTAATATATAAATGAGAGAGAGAGAGAGAGAGATCATGTTAACTATGGTCCATTTTAGATTGAACCCTACTATGTGTATAGAAGTATTCAAGTATGCGGCCGGAATTTTGCCACAATACAGTTGGCAGATTTTGATTCGATAATGGCAAAATAATAATAATAATAATAAAGCAGACCAACCACATGCTGCCACATCAGCATCTAGCGAAATTCTGATAGCTCTGCTTATGTAGAGAAACCCTTTTTGGTTCGTACATTTTTGTTCATTTAGATTCAATGTAATTATACATAGGAGACCATACAGCTTTTGAAACTAAAGCCACCAACAATGAAGCAGAGTATTAGGCTGTCATTCTAGCTCTAGAACTGACATACAATCTTGAACTTGAGCACATCAAAGTTTTCAACGACTCATAACTTGTGGTGGGCTAGATCGAGGGTGCTTTTGAGAGAAAATGAGCATGTACTGCTTAAAGGTGCATGACCTTCAAACACGATTTCAAAGCTGTGAGATCATTCAATTTGCTAGAATCGACAATGCGAAGGCTAGACTTATGTTCATGGGGATAGATGGACCGGACAAAACAATATATATATATAATTACCATGAGACTTGTTGGAGATCTCTTTGGAGCATGGATTGAACCATGTTGAAATCCAATTTTGCTAATTTAAGTAGCAGTTGATTTGCCTCATCTTTTTTAGTATATGCTTCAATATTCCACCTGGCTTCTAGCCTCTGCATTCTGCACTGAAATGGACTTTCCAAGGCATGGCTCACTCGTGCACCCATTTTCATGTCAATTTTTCCCAGTATTAATTCTTTGAGGTTCATAGTTGTGAATTCTCTTGCCTCATCTAATATATTCTCTCCATTATATGCAACATGTGAAGCTTCATACAGCCTTAACATTCCTGGAATATCCTGGGCCAGGCTTCCCTGGAAGTTGCCATTGTGGTCCTTGAAATTCTCGAAAATGTCTGAGCACAAGATAAAAGCCAGCTATTTAGGACAAATTCTTTAAGGAATATTGGGAGTCAAATGGACATAAGATTCTTAATCTATGCACTTTGGCTGTTTCGTGAATCCTTTGTTTGTAGTTGAGAAATATACTAAAAAATAAGCATTAACTTTTGCCTTGAGTGCTTTTCCTATACTTCATACATTTGATTCTAGTTGTAATAATGTTATTTGTCATCATGATGATAATAGTCTCTATGGCAACACAATGATATTAAATGATAGATCCAATTAAATACAGACACATGGAATCAATATATATTATTGTATATATCATTCAATGTCACGTAAACACGATGATGGTAGCATTACTTTTTTAGTTAAATACTTTCATGTTTTGTATATATATTTGTCACACCGTCTATAAACTTTTTTCATTAATTCAAAAGAAAAAATCACGTTTGACACTACGTACCTACAGAAACCTCGTATCCATGTTGTCTAAGGAGGGTGAAGTAGAGAGCACAAGTATGAATACTATGGTCCATTTTCTTTATCACTTTTTCTAAGCATATGATTCTGTCGAGGGCAGATTTTGTACTCTTTCTGAAACGGTATCCCAAGCCTAGACGTTGAATGTCATCAATTAATTGAAGTGTGTCCAATGGCTCCATACCTTCATCGTCAAGCATGTACTTCACTGCCTCCTCCAACTTCTGTATGCTACTCTCCTTTGAAACTTCCTTCTGCATGCAAGACAAGGGACATAAGAATTTATTGAAAATTTTGATTTATTCAAAGAGTACGATAATATTCACTTGTAATTAGAAAAAAAAAAAAAATAGTACAAAAATTAACCAACACTCAACACAAGTTGATTTTAAATTTATACAAGGTTCAAGTAAACTCTCGCCCCCTTGGTAGTTTACCATAACATCAAATAAATGTAATGAATTGAAATTTAAACCAGTCAAATACTTGTTTTTAAGAACTCGATCTTTAATAATTATAATATATAAAATAATATACTATCCTCAAGAAGTGAAGGAAAAAAAAAAAAGAATACAATACCCGGTGATCACCTCCCATGGACATCATGAACTCATGACTCCAAGAACTCGGCTTGTAATACCCGGAGGCTCGTTTAGTAATAGAGTAATTAGTTTGTTTGTTGGCAACACAACATATTTGCCACCTTTGTTCGACATTACAAATAGCTTCTCTCAAATTGTGTTTGGGAAGGTTTTGAACAAAAGAGGAACCGAGGCCGGGTAAGAGTTGGACAGTGTTTGTCATCTTGATTCGATACAACAGAGAACCAAATTCTTAATACGTTACTGCCCATTGTCTTTGGGTAGGAATATATATAAGCATGGTGCATAGAATTTTTTGATAAAATATTTTATACATCGGACTGGAAATGAAAAATTATATAAATTATCTTTATTTTATTTAATGTTTTTCACATTTTCATTGACTATAGTATTCTTTTAAAGATAAAAAAAACTCAAAACTATTGTTCAAAACACGTTTACTATTCAAGCCTTAAGACTGTGAGAATCCTTAACACAAATAATGTACTTACTTGTCTGAACATAGAAGATTCCTAGGAAGAGAATTATTAAATCACACATCTAAAACATTTTATATGTTGATTGGTATGTTTTGAAGACAGCAGCTCCTTCACGTCTTTGAACATGGTCGCATGTAATTAGGGTATCTTCATAGGTTTAAGTAAAGATCAAAGAAATCAATTGAACTACTTGTCTCATAAGGCGGCTAGGTCAAATCGATAAGTGGAGTAATTTAACACTCTCACCTATAATATCTTTCGTCATATTTATTGAGTCTAATAATATCAACAATTTTCCTAGATGTGCGGAAAGAAATCCCACATAAATTTACCAGAACACTCTCAGTGTGGGTCCCGCACATTTTATTTTAGTTTTAAATACATGGTGGGGTCCACTCATTTAAGAGTATTCTGGTTTATTTTTGTGGAATTCTTTTTGTACATGGGTTTTAGTGTAAAATCAAATACGGCTTGCAAATGAATATATTCATATTGATTATTTGAGACTAACTCATTTAAAAGAAAATGTTAAAGAAGGATTACATTTATTTTTTTATATTTTGTTCTCATGTAAGTATGACTATTTTTTTTTTATCAACGAACTAACAGTTGGAGCCTTCGTAAATAGGTCAAATTGAAACTTGAATGCATGATGTTCGTTTGCTCGAGTAGCACGTTAAACTAAAAAAAATCATACCATTTATTCTTAATATGATAATATGATACTAACAAAGACGTGTGAATTTATGTTAGAAGTCTAAAATGAATAAGTTATATTCAATTTTCTGAAAAATAATTATTATGTACACAGAAAATTTATAGGAAGAAAAAATTTGCTTATTTTCAAGTGTTTAAGCAAAGGAAAGAACAAAGAGAGCCAAATTCCACTTGTCCCACAAGGTTGGTCAAATGCATCCGTAGAGTACCCGCCTCGTGCTAGAAAGCTTGTAATTTAACACCTTAGCAAGTTTTTTTCTTCCTGCTATATCAATAACATCTACTAAAAGTGTAATAATATCAAATACTTGATGCAAATAAATCTACTCATTTTAATTATTTAAGACCAACTCATTTAAAAGCAAATATTAAAAAAAAAAAAAAAAAAATATATATATATATATATATTATTTATGTGTTTAGGTCGGACTCATTTTTCAACGACGCAACGCTCGAAACCTTCATAAATAGGTTAAAACGAAATTCCAATACATGACCATATTATGCTCGAATAGCAAGTTAAACTACAAAAACTCATATCAAGTATAGTGAAGGGATAAGAAAATAAAATATACTCTACAATGATAAGACAAATTAAACGAAGACATTATTTATGATAAAAGTCTAAAAAAATAAGTTATATTCAATTTGTTGGAATATTCTAACATATTTGGGGCCACATGTAACATATTAAAATGTGTCTGCTATAATTTAAAGTATATTAGTCAATTAAAGTGATCCACTAAAGATGAATTTTGACTAATGAGTATTAGATTTCATAGAATTAAAGTGTAGAGACCGTAAGTTTGTTTTAAATTGTTGAGGGGCCGATTTAAAACAAATAAAAGATAATGAATTGTCATTATCTTATGAATATATGGGTTATGGTCCCCATTTAAGTGTGTTCTTCAAGATTTCTACATCCTCATCAATAGAGATCAAAATTGGAGTGAAATTCACATATCAAATTGGAAGATCGTGATCCATTCAGGCTAATAATTGAATTATCATGGATTCAGGTATGTTTTATATTTATGTTCATTTTTCAGATTCCAGTATGGAGAATGGATCTAGGGTTTTTTTATGTGAAAATGATTTGAATAAAGTATATCTATTGATTATTCATTTTCAATTTTCTATTCTAAAAGTAGTTACTGTGTGAACATAGAAAATTCAAAGGAGGAAAATTAATTTAATCACTCGTTTAAAACATTTTATATTTATTAAATTGGTAGTATGTTTAGGACTCTCCACTTCGTTCACAATGGATACATCTACCCAAAAGAAAAAACCAAAAACACCACCACCACCAACTACAATCTGTCTTTAAAAAGTTACATTCAAAGGCTTAAGCAAATTAAAGGAAAGAACAAAGAATGCTACCATGAAGGAAGTTTCCATTTGTACATAAGAAAAACATTACAGAAGCCTTACACCCTCTCAAATGAGAGTGAGTCCCACGCAATAAAAAAGTAAAAAAAAAAAAAAAAATTAACCACCCACCCACCCTTGTGAGTATCTGTAATGCTTCTTTATCTGTACATGTAGCATCTCTCTATCATGAAACTCCACTTGTTCCACAAAGGTAGGTCAATTGCATAGTAGAGTACCTGCCTATAGTGCTAGAAATGTTGTATTTAACACCCTGGTGGCTAGTTTTTTTTTTTTTCCCCCCATTTTCCTTTGTTTTTTACTATTTTTATAACATGTACTAAAAGTCTAATAATAACAAATACTTGATTATATAAGACCAACTCATTTTACAGCAAAGGTCAGACTCATTTTTCAATGATTCAACACTCGAAGCCTTCATAAATAGGTTAAAACAAAACTCGAATTCGTGACCTTAGCATGTTTTAAACTACAAAAAAAATACGCTCATACCAACTATTATGAAAACATAACATAAAATAATCAGAAATGATGAGACGAACAAAAAAATATGAATTCATGATAAGAAAGAAAATAATGATATTAAATTTTTTAAGTAGTAGTTTTTGTCTGAGAGTATAAAATTCCTGGGAAGAAAATTAATTAAATCACGTCTTCAAAACATTTGCGTTATTATATTTGGGAGTCTACAAGGTCACTAAACACAAGCTTTGATAATGATGGATCACATCACATGCAAAGGTAACAACAAAAAAACTGTCTTATGTTCACACATATATTTAAACCAAGGAAAGTTCTAAGATGATCTATCAACTCCACTTGTCCGATAACCATTTTTCTTTTTTTTTTTTTAATTCTTACTGTTGATACCAAAAATCGTACATGTTGATCCCGAGGTTGACGACTGAGCACGAGCACGAGCAAGGTCCTCCAGTACCTGAAACAAAGGCAACGAGGTGTGTCCTCGTCGCCCCTCCGATGCTTAAGTCAGAGAGAGATTTTGAGAAAAGATATGTGCTTGTAAAATTATGTGAATGAAAGAACATACCTGAAAAATGATCCAAGGCTCCATATTTATAGAGCTAGGTAGTAGTGGACTCCTGGTAGGACTCATCACCTTATTTTTAGGAATTATTGTTGGGATGAGTGTTGGATTGTGACTAGAAGTCTAATTCTTCCTGATTTGAAGTGTTCCTCAAGGTAAGACTCCTTTAGGACCTATGATTCCTCAATTGAGGTAATTGGATAGGGCTAGAGTCCTTTCAGGATAAGGACTAGCAACTCTCGATCACGGAGCACTTCGAGGATTTGGCTAAGGCAAAATCCCGAGCACATACCCCCGAGGACTACTAAAGTGGTTTTGGAGACATTATGGAAGGTCCATCCTCGAGGTATCTCGAGGACTATACAAGCTCGAGGACCCGGTCCTATAATCGAAAAGGGAGAGCCATGATAGTCCTCATGCTCGAGGTATCCATAATAATGAACACATCAGTGGCCCCCGTGCATCCATTCCTAAAGCTCGAAAGTTAGGTGTGGATGCATATGAGCTTGATGACTAATAATTAATTTAACTTTTTGACAATGTCTTGAGCTCGAGGACAATGTAATCAATTAATTTCACAAGTCTTGAGCTCAAGGATAACTTATGTAATAATGCAGTCATGAGCTCGAAGATAGCTCATGTGAAGTCATGAGCTCGATGATAGCTCATGTAAAAATTAAGTCACGAGCTTGAAGATAGCTCATGTAATAATGAAGGCCTGAGCTCGACGATAGCCCATATAATAATGAAGTCATGAGCTCGAATATAGCTCATGTAATAATGAAGGCATGAGCTCGACGATAGCTCATGTAATAATAAAGTCATGAGCTCGATGATGGCCCATGTAATAATTGAGTCATGAGCTCGAGGATAGCTCATGTAATAATGCAGTCATGAGCTCGAAGATAGCTCATGTAATAATGAAGGCATGAGCTCGACGATAGCTCATGTAATAATAAAGTCATGAGCTCGATGATAGCCCATGTAATAATTGAGTCATGAGCTCGAGGATAGCTCATGTAATAATTAAGTCACGAGCTCGACGATAGCTCATGTAATAATGAAGGCCTGAGCTCAACGATAGCCCATATAATAATGAAGTCATGAGCTCGAATATAGCTTATGTAATAATGAAGGCATGAGCTCGACGATAGCTCATGTAATAAGAAAGTCATGAGCTCGATGATGGCCCATGTAATAATTGAGTCATGAGCTCGAGGATAGCTCATGTAATAATGCAGTCATGAGCTCGAAGATAACTCATGTAATAATGAAGGCATGAGCTCGACGATAGCTCATGTAATAATAAAGTCATGAGCTCGATGATAGCCCATGTAATAATTGAGTCATGAGCTCGAGGATAGCTCATGTGAAGTCATGAGCTCGATGATAGCCCATGTAATAATTGAGTTATGAGCTCGAGGATAACTCAAGTTATAATTGAGTCATGAGCTCGACGATAGCTCATGTAATAATGAAGTCATGAGCTCGAAGATAGCTCAAGTTATCATGTGAAGTCATGAGCTCGACGATAGCTCATGTAATAATGAAGGCCTGAGCTCGACGATAGCCCATATAATAATGAAGTCATGAGCTCGAATATAGCTCATGTAATAATGAAGGCATGAGCTCGACGATAGCTCATGTAATAATAAAGTCATGAGCTCGATGATGGCCCATGTAATAATTGAGTCATGAGCTCGAGGATAGCTCATGTAATAATGCAGCCACGAGCTCGAAGATGGCTCATGTAATAATGAAGGCATGAGCTCGACGATAGCTCATGTAATAATAAAGTCATGAGCTCGATGATAGCCCATGTAATAATTGAGTCATGAGCTCGAGGATAGCTCATGTGAAGTCATGAGCTCGATGATAGCCCATGTAATAATTGAGTTATGAGCTCGATGATAACTCAAGTTATAATTGAGTCATGAGCTCGACGATAGCTCATGTAATAATGAAGTCATGAGCTCGAAGATAGCTCATGTAATAATGAAGTCATGAGCTCGAAAATAGCTCATGTAATAATTGAGTCATGAGTTCGAGGATAGCTCATGTGAAGTCATGAGCTCGAGGATAGCTCATGTAATAATTAAGTCACGAGCTCAACGATAGCTTTCTTAATCAATTGAATCCTGAGCTCGAGGAGAGCCCAGTTTATAATTATTTTTCGATCTTCAAGTGTTGAGCTCGACGACTCGGGTACCTATGACACAGTCTCGAGCTCGAGGACTATTCGATGAAATTCTGTCCAAGACTTATTTTGTATTGGTCGAGCTCGAGGTAGATTTTTAAGGTTTCGTTTGTGGTATGTTTTGATGTTCCTGCGCATGATAGGGCTTTTTGTGAGATCATGCTCGTAGCATGTCTCGGAGGTGCCTACGCGTGACAAGGTTTTGATGAGATCATGCCCATAGCATGTCTCGGTGAGTGCTCATGGCATGTTTCAAGGTGTTTGCTCATGTCATACCATGAGGGCCCGCTAGTGGCGGGACTTTTGGAGAGCATGCCCGTAACATGTCTCGAGGTATGCTCATGACATGTTTGAGGTTATTGCTCGCACTATGTCATGAGGGCCCGCTAGTTGCGAGATTTTTGGAGAGCATGCCCGTAGCATGTCTCGAGGTATGCTCATGGCATGTTTGAGGTGATTGCTCGCACTATGTCAAGAGGGCCCGCTAGTTGCGGGACTTTTGGAGAGTATGCCCGTAGCATGTCCTGATGGTGCCTGCGCATGACAGGACTTTAGGGTGCTTGCGCGGGGCAAGGCTTTGATGTTCCTGCAGCATGAACTACTAAAAGAAAAATGTGGGGTCATGCAAGCCCGATCAAATGCAAGCCCAAAATAATAAACAAAGTTAAAGCAGAATTAATTATATAGACAAGGTGAGGACTACTACCACTTGATTATACCAGTCGTAGGGTTGTTATCTCCTCCTGATCCTGAGGTCCTTCCTTCGATGTAATCATTCCTTGGAGTGTTAGGGGTGAACCCTATCGTTCCTTTGGTATTTTGTTGTAGTCCTGTCGTGTTCCCATCCAGTATGATCCGAGCGAGCTCTCCTGAGTCCGCAGTAACCAATCTCGAGGTCGAGGATACTGGGGACATGCCCAAGGCCCCCCAGATCCACCGTTTTCATATGCATCACGATATCCTGAGCACGATCATCATTCACGAACCATCGTTCCCTGGATATTCTGCAGTAGTCTAGCCGTAATGTCGTCTTGTATAATTCGAGCGAGTTTATCCGAGGCCATGGTAACCAATCTCGAGGCCGAGGCTACTAGGGGTATGCCCGGGCCCCAGATCCACCATTGTCATGAGCATCACGGGTATCTCAAGCTCGAGCATGAGCTATGATACTTCTTGGTTGAGCTAGTGTTGGTGCTTGTGCTGGAGGTTGTGAAGTATTTCTTTGAATAAGTAGTTGAGTTAGCTTTGTAACTTGCTGACGTAGTTCTTTGAATGCTCTAGCAGCAACCACTGCAGGTTGATGAACTGGTATTGCTGATGATTCTTCTTGATGGACTGGGATTCCGTGCCGGAGGGTTTGTTTGGAATGGATGAGCTTATCGGAGGAAGACCTGAACGTGTATTCACCATGACTTTTGGTAGCGATTCCCACAGACGGCGCCAATGTTGATACCAAAAATCGTACATGTTGATCCCGAGGTTGACGACTGAGCACGAGCACGAGCACGAGCAAGGTCCTCCGGTACCTGAAACAAAGGCAACGAGGTGTGTCCTCGTCGCCCCTCCGATGCTTAAGTCAGAGAGAGATTTTGAGAAAAGATATGTGCTTGTAAAATTATGTGAATGAAAGAACATACCTAAAAAATGATCCAAGGCTCCATATTTATAGAGCTAGGTAGTAGTGGACTCCTGGTAGGACTCATCACCTTATTTTTAGGAATTATTGTTGGGATGAGTGTTGGATTGTGACTAGAAGTCTAATTCTTCCTGATTTGAAGTGTTCCTCAAGGTAAGACTCCTTTAGGACCTATGATTCCTCAATTGAGGTAATTGGATAGGGCTAGAGTCCTTTCAGGATAAGGACTAGCAACTCTCGATCACGGAGCACTTCGAGGATTTGGCTAAGGCAAGATCCCGAGCACATACCCCCGAGGACTACTAAAGTGATTTTGGAGACATTCTGGAGGGTCCATCCTCGAGGTATCTCGAGGACTATACAAGCTCGAACCCGGGTCCTATAATCGAAAAGGGAGAACCATGATAGTCATCATGCTCGAGGTATCCATAATAATGACCACATCACTTACCAATAAGCTTCATCCATCTTTACATCGGCTAAAATCCTACAATAAAATTATGCGAACGGGAAAACTGAAAACAGATCAACGGTTTTCATAAAATCGACGGGTCAGCGGGTTTAATTGATTTATAGAAAGATGAGTTTTTTTGCCTAATCGACCTTGCTTTGAGCCCGGTTTCATCAGTTGAACCAGCCGAGCATGACAGGTTTTAATTACATTGGTCAAGGGCACAGTTTGTACTCTTTCTCAAGCGGTATCCCAAACTAGACACTGACTACAATCAATTAATCCAAGAACAACCAATGGCTCCATACTTTCATCGTCAAGCATCTACCTTACTTCCTTTTCCAAGTTTACTCAACTTTAGAACTTCCCTCTATAGGCAACACAAGATATATGAACAAGATAAAAAAGAAAACACAAAGTGTAAGATTAAATATTATAATATGTTAAAGAGGAGATCCAAATAATTACTGTGATTCCTCTCTTATAACTTAAAGTTTTACATGGATGATTAATTTAACATGGTATTAGTGACCAAAAAGAGATGAGTTAAAGTCTCGTCATTCACCTATTTGTGAAAATTTCGTTTCTTGTTTTGGAGTTGTTTATCATCGGTTTAAATTATAAATGGATAAAATTAGTGATGGATAAATGGATGATACTTGTGGATCTCATGAAATATAAGGATAAATATTGATTTGATCGAGTAAAAATAAATTCTAAGCAACTGTCAGAAATGCGCATGAAAAAAAATTAAATCTAGTCTACACATGAAGAATATGTTAAAGACGATTTAATATAATACATGTAGCAAGGAAGAAAGAACGTATTACCCCACTATCATTTGTGAGAGACATTATGAACTCATGAGTCCAAGAACTCGGCTTATAATAACTGAACCGTTGATTTGTACTCAAGTAGTTAGTTTGTTCATTTGAAACACAACGGATTCGCCACCTTCGTTCGACGTTACCAATAGGTTTTTTAACAATTTGTTTGGGAAGGTTTTGAACGAAAGAGGAACCAAGGGGTAGAAGTTGGATGGTATATGCCATCCAAATTAATATGATACAATGACCACAAAGAACATAATTTTCTAGCTATGCTTATTATGCCCATAATCTATAGGAAGAAATATATATAAGCATGGTGCATCGAAGATATTTTCTTACATATATATTTTCAACACTTTTTTTCTTCTCAAGGACAAGTTTTCATTTATTACATCATTAATTATCAAGATGGCCAAAACAAAATTGTACAACACGTTTACAATGACATTCAAATCTTTAAATAATTTCGTACACAACGAGGGAGAAGCTCATAGCGTTTTTGAAACTCACTACTAGCGGTGGCTTCAAATGTTGAAACATGGGTATCTTTCGTTGCACGTTAAACCCTTGTGATCCCTTAATCTTTCACAAAAGTATAGTTTATTTCCTAAGTTTAATTATTCAAAAGCAATTCATCTATGAATGGTTCGCTTGATATGGGCATCGCCTATTTAATCACGAGACATGATTTAAATATAATTTTATTTTTTTATTTTAAATAAATATCTATATACCGATTCATAGAATATGTTGGAGAGTGCCAGACAGGCCAAGCTCACTAGGGTTGTAGCTACTGAAACTTTTTAACTCTTTCAAGGAAAATTTTTACTTTAAAGATTGAATAGATTTAGTTAACTTGTCGCGCACTACAATACCTCTAATATTTTAAGTTAATTATATGATCACCATAGAATGTTGCCTAGCAATTTTTATTCGATATGATGATCTAATTATTTTTAGCTTAGTCTCGTTATTTTTTATTTTATTTTTTTGACAACCCATGTAATGATATAAATTTGCCACTTAATTTTAGGTTTTAAAAAAAATATTTGTGAAGCAAAATGTAGTATATCAACTATGTCCATTTATTTTTTTCTAAACGAGTCGTTTTATTATTATTTTTATATATATCGAGAATTTTATTCAGGTCAAATATTTAAATGGATAAAGGTATATTAATATTGGTTTCGTCTTGTAGCTCACATTAAATAATGTAGGTCGAGTTCAAGAAAAAGAAATTTTTAATAAAGTCGTATTAGTTATTTTCAATTTAAGGAAAAAAAAAAAGTACTAGCTAGTATATTAATTTTCATTTCTTAAGATTACATATTTATTTATCAATTTTATTTTCTCCCTCCATTCACGTGCCTCTATCCATTTTCAACCACTAGTAGTTTTTTTTTTAAATTTCCTCACTTAGAACATCTATAAGAGACTCTTTAAACAAGAGATGCTCTCTATTATAAAGAGTCTACATTTAAAATCATGCTCCAAGAGACTCTTTAAATTAATATTTTAATTTAGAGAGTGAGTTTGGCTCTCCACTCTCTATAATTAAATGCATTCAAAAAAATTCAATTTCAAATGTATGAAAGCAATAAAATAACATAAAGAAAAGCTAGTTAAAATAAAAAATAAAAAAATAACAAATATTTTTTTGGATAAATATAAAGAGCTTGTTGGAGTACTTCAAAACTCTCTAAATTTATAGATACTCTCCAAATGATAGAATATACTCTTTAAAAATAGAGAGCTTATTGGAGATGTTCTTACTCACTTCTCTCATTATTTCTCTTCATGGTATTGGTGAATACATAATTGTGTTTTATAAATATTCTTCCTCATACACATACGGTTTAACTTTCTCAAAATTTACCTTAAGCTTGCAGGCATCTTTTTTTTTTTTTTTCCTTCTTTCTTCATTTCAAACTTAGCAATGAATTCACAACAATTTAAATCAACAAACACTACACCAAAAAAAGAGCCTTTGCAGCGGCCAAAAAACACTGCAAAAGACTTTTTACAGCGTTTTTTCAAGTATTGTGGGGGTCGGTGTTTCCGTTGAGAGAAGACTTTTTGCGGCGTTTATTCACTGTTGTGAAAAAGTCTTTTGTAGCATTTTTTCAACGTTGCGATAGACCCTTTTGTAGTGTTTTTTAAACGTTGCAGCAAACCTCTTTTGCAGTGTCTTTTCAACGTTGTCGTAGACCTTTTTTTTTTTACAATTTTATATGGTAATTGACCCACAAAATTGAAAATGACACTTTGTTAACAAATTTTGGAATTACATAAAAATTGATAATTTCATTACAAATTTTTGAATCAATACAATATTAGAATGTGATACAACACAACCTATCTAAAAATGAGTAAAGATTAAAGAGTTCATGTTGCATCCTCTATAAAGCTTGAAACTACAATAAACTATACAAACTACAAATTGCACAGACACAAAAACGGACTAATAGATCGCAACATGAATAGAATGAAGAGCGCAAGGCAAAACTGGCGCTTGTTGTCCATGTCTGATGGAACCAGAACGGAAACTCTCCAATGCGATAAACATCCATAGTGACATAGTTCATTATTTCACCACTTGAATGAATCAGCTTAGCAGCATTGGACAACCTCAGTTGCTTCTTGTAAACAGCTGCTGTTAGAAAAGATCTTACCTTTGTACCAATTAGACGGCTCCTAAAGTACCACTGTCTTTGAGATTAGGATTCGAGGCTCTTCGTAAAGAAAAGCAATATGACCAATACATATCCCTCGTATTTAAAACTTTCTTTACCTTCGGCAACCATGATGAAGGCATTAAGAAGAAGCGGAGCAGCAAAAAGAGCAATTACCTTTAGCAGTGCAAAAAATTGAATTAAAATTAGTAAGCACACACATGCCATAACCCTGAATTAATCACATTTTCCATGTTCCAATGAAAATAGAAAATTCAGTATATGAAACTTGAAACTTAAAAAATGACAATAAAATTAAAGATGTGTTACTTGTAATACAACGTAATTTGTGATTTCAATTGGCTACAAAAGGAACTTCTATTAGGCAAAATGAGATTCCAATTGTTACAAAAGGAGTCACATATTCAGAATATGCCAGCAGCAATAACAGAATTCTCCTGCAATAAAGATTGATACTGAACAAGAAGATAATGAAGTTTGGATAGTAGATACCATTGAGTTGCAGAAATTTGTTCCCAAATTTAAGAATATACATAACTAGCAAAAGATAAAGTTTAAATCTTTTTCTTTCATGTTATAAGCACAAATCTTTTTTCTTTCATGTTATACATAACTAGAAAAGGATTAAAGTTCAAAATATCTTACCACCCTTTCTTTGAACCTTGTCAATTATTGAACTTAAAGATAAGGACAAATTCTCAACCTATACACTACCGAACAAAACAGTGAAAGTAGTTCCTTTATTATCTAAAATTGTTAATATTATGAAGAAAACTTAAAAACTGGAATACCTGCTCGATTAAAGAGAACAACGCTTATTTATGAAATCAATGAGAATCCATAAATCTTAATAAATCAATTAAAATCTAAGGTAAGAAATCCATAAATCTTAAACTTATTTAGAGAAAGAGCAGGAAAAGAAGAATTATGATTCAACGACATACTTGCACATCAGTACATTCATGAAATGGCCTTTAAAAATAAAGTATCTTGGAGATGTTCTTATAGTAGCAAGCAATCGTGGTCATACTCAAAATGACAATTCAAATTATGTGAAAAGGTTCTCCTAGGTCCCCCATTGGGACCCAAATATTACAAAAAGAAAAATAAATGTTAAAAAGCCCAAGATTGCTGGCACCAAATGTTGATTTTAAGCTTGAAAAATGGTGATATTATTTTAAGTACAAAGCTAATTGAACCAAACCTATAATAATTTCTTTCTAGGCATTAAGGGAACCCAGAAAGTAAAGACCAATGGAAGTATCTACAAGGGTAATTGCTTCTCTTAAGCTAAACTTGAGCTTCTTTTATAATCTAGGGAGAGGATTGTACTTGGAAGTACCAAATTGTTCATATAAAGTAACCAATCAAGTTTAATATGTGCTATCAAACACAAGAATTCTGCACCTAACATACAACAATTTTCCAATGTTTTTCAGTTTCTACACCTATATGGAGGAAACTATTTTATTTTTTCCCCAATACTTGAATTCAGTGAAACTATATTTCATGTCTCCAAATAATTTAATTTCATGCATATTTGTTCATGGTAAATATCCTCTTGGCTAAATTTTTCAAGGTCTTCCCATATTCTCTCTGGTAGTATACATGCTTTGCAGTAGATCAATATCACAATTCAATTGGCATAATCATATCTTGTATGACCACACTGTCACATTTGAAACAACTAACATTACACACGTGGTTCTTGTTCGCATTCACAAGAATGATATTCGTTAGTTTAGACTGTAATTCAGTTGTCTTGCTTTTTATGCCTACCTGCTCAAAGAGTAGGGGGAAGAAGAGAAGAGAGGCAGAGACGAGAGGAGGAGGAAAAGTTAGGTCTAACCGGTTTGATTTAAAGGAAACGTGGATTTTTTGCCACGTTTTTTAAAAAAACGTTGCGAAAAGATCCGGAAAAAAATTTGTGAAAAGTGTATTTTGCAACATTTTTTAAACATTGCGAAATTTAAACGTTACGAAAAGCTTTGTCTTCTGCAACATTTAAAAAATGTTGCGAAAAATAAAAAAATTCGCAACACTTAAAAAATATTGCGAAAATGCAACATTAGCAACATTCACTTAAAAAATGTTGTCAAAACTCAATTTTGTTGAGCAATAGCAACATTCACGTATTAGAATATTGCGATAGATCCCTTTAACAATATTTAACTACCAAATGTTATCTTTTATGTGTTGCAAATGGTATTTTTTGGTGTAGTGAAATTTTATTGAAGAGTCTTATGATAGTATCATATCCCGTACACAAGTTGTTTAAGCTTTTGAGAAAGTTATATGCTAGTATGTACGTAACTGTTATTTGCTTTGTGATAATTATTTGTGATCGAAGGTAATTACTACGATTATTTGTGATTAAAGGTAATCACTAGAATAAAAGTATGTCGGTTGATCACCGATTTACTTTGAATTACGACTTTTGCATGTTATGTTAATCTTTGTATATAATTGTCTCGTTAGCGTGTGTACATACTATTGAGTGTTTCTTCCAAATGCTCACCATAATTATACATTTCAGGTTGACGAGCTTGGCGGGAGGCGTGATGGTGGATGGCAGTGACTATTGCCTTTGTAAATTATGTTTTATCTTGTTCTTTTATGTATTAAAATGGACCAACAGTTTTAGTATTTCGTTTAAATGCTAACTTTGTAAAAACATTTACATTAGTTGTTGTCCTTTTTGAAATTTCAGATTCTAGCCAGAAAAAATAAAATAAAAAATAAAGCGATATCATGAATTTTAATATTTCCAACATCTTAATGAGTATTTAACTTGAGTTTGTAAAATGAATTTTTTTTCGCACCTAAAGTTTGAAATAAATTGTAAATCTTTTGACGCGGATAAAAATTTAAACGAGCCACGAAAGTTAGAAAAGGAAGAATTAATAGCGATCCGGGTATTAGGATCTAGGGCGTTACATCATTTCTTTGTAACTGTGGATTCCGAGAGTCAAATAGGTCGGGAAGAAAGAGTCTGAGGTCGGGTTGGACGACATGCATCTTGGTTTTTGACGTGGAAATAGGTATTCTTTCAACTTCTGTGCCACCTAAATAGCAATCCTACAATGCACTAAACCCTGAGCCAAAGCCACCTATAACAATGACCTAGGCCTCAGAAAATGGAATCTTACCTTGCATGGAAAGTGGAGGCTTGAAGAATTATACTTGAGAAGATAAAGTGGTCAAAGTCAGATCCATTCAGTAAGAAGGTGATCCAATATTTAATAATCTAAATGCTTATGTTTTGGACTTCAGAATTTGGGTTAATGGATTTAATTAAACTAAATTCTGTTCTAGCACCTGAGTTACTTGAAGAAGTCATTCTGACAGACCAAATGAACTATTCTGGCTTTAACGGTCTCGAGTATGTGGTTAATTCACTACTCCATATCATTGTCTAGAAACAACACATTTTTAGTGGTCATTTGTTGTTTAAAAGCAAAATCTTTCTTTAGAGTTGTGTAACATATTATACACTGTATTTTTGACATCTACTAAACGATGAAATTTTTTCTCAAATAATATAAATGACCTTACCCTTAAGCCCTTATCACAAATATGTTGGAAAATCCTTGAATATGTTAAAGCAATAAGATTCCAAGTTCCGCAGATAAAAAATGCTCTACTTCAATTGACAAGTATTGATGATTCTAAGACAAAAGGTGAGGTGTAGTGTTTGGAAACATATGAAATTAAGAATTTTGAATTCTTACTTGGAATAGTTATTTGGTAGGAAATGTTGAAAAATGTCAGCAGAACAATCAAACATTTGCAAACAAAAGACATATATACCATTTAAAATGGCTCATTTCATTTTTGAAAGTTATAGAAAATTGGGTTGAATCGATTATACCTGATGATGAAGTGATTGCAAGTGAAATAGAAAGTGAACCAGTGTTCTGTGAAAACGACTTATACGTAGAAAAAATCATCTTGACGAGACTTTTTGTAAAAAGATGATACGAACAATTAAAAATCCTTATATATATTGTAGAATCATAGATCAAGCTCTATTATCACTTAAAAATGGATTTGAACTAAGTCTTTCTCCGAATGTGAGGAGGACGTGGGAGACAAAAGAGTATTTAGACTAACGGTCAAGAAGATTTAAGAACTTTTCGAGGTTACTGAATTATTCGATTAAGTTGTGTTTTCCATGGCACGCGCTTTATCAACTCTAATGTTACCGGGTTTGCTTTATTTTGAAAAGCTTTCAAATTTTTGCTGTGGACTATCACGTATTATTCCATCTGCCAAAACCCCGCCAAAGCAAAAGAAATGGTTGTTGGTTCGTGTCGGAATTGAACCCGGTTCAATTGGATGCTCCCAAATTTGGCAAAGGCGTGTTTTATAAAATGCAACTTTACTTATTCCAGAGGTTGCCTTAGATGGTTGACACGTGGATGCTTTGTGACTCTTGGATGAACTTTTGGAGAGTTTTATTATATTGACTCTTCACTTGGCTTTTTGACAAACGAGAGGTTATTCTTCTAGGGTTTCATAACACTCGTTTTTCTCTGTCTGGCTGAGCGATTTGTCTCTAATGTCCTTTTGTAATTCCATAATCAAATCTCTGATTTGATATGATATTGTGATATAGAGTATTCCTTAGTGGTGATATTCTGAGTAAATATCTTTGTGAAGTGTTCGAGTGGTTGTAATGGTGTTTATGTTGTTCTAGTGATCGATTATTGGTGATTCGAGTGGATCAACTACTGTATTTCTGAGAGATAAGTGTTCTTGTACTTTCTTTGTGATTGTACTGAAAATTTTTGTAATCTTAGTTGCTGATTTGGGCTTTATAGTGGAACCTAGCATAATCCATATTAATGGATGCTCAACGGAGGATGTAGGTGTTAGAAGTGGTCACCGAACCTTCGGGGCTTAGGTCGAAACATATCGATTGTGTTCTCTATATTTTCTGCACTTTATTTTGTTGAACAAACTTTATACTTAGTGTTCTTGATCTAATATCGAGTGTATCATGGTCCAACAGTGGTATCAGAGCCTCTGGTTGGAGAACACGTTGCCTGGATCTTAAAGCAGTAAGGGCTGAGTTAACAAGGTTACAAATTCTTGGAATGCTGTTAAGCAAAATTGCAATATTGAATTTTAAACTCGCTGGGTGAAATCTTTCTGAACTCCTGCTAGGATAATTGTTTCTAGAACTAGGGTTTCTTGATTTTTTTCTCTTGATTTACCGTGTACAATACCCCCTTGATCCTAGTCTTTGTCCAAAGGCTCCTATGAAGCCTTGGGAATCTGAGACTAATCGAGAACGGGTGTACACCTGGAGAATCTTGAAGGAGAAATCTGTGAAACACAGAGTTATACTCTGTTATGATCTCTGTTGTTGTGATTTGCCTCAAATTCCAAATAGTTTTTGTATGCTCCTTGATTGTGCACCATACTTGAAATTCTTGGACTACTGTTTATATTACTGTGAATTTCTTATTATCACATATTTGTACCCTCTTTGTTCTTTGCTCATTTGCATTATTTGTTTCCTTTTTTGTAAACGTGATTTGTTTCCAAAACTATGGCCTCTGCAAAATTTGAAGTTAGTCAATTTGATGGTAAAATTGATTTTACTCTATGGAGTCAAAAAATGAGAGTTATTTTAATGCAAATGAAATGTGTAAAAGCCATAGATGAAAGTTGGCCTACTGATATGAATCCTGCAAAGAAATCTGAACTTGAAGAAGTTGCTTGGAGTACTATTTTCTTGTACTTGTTTGAAAATGTGATAAGATGTATTGGTGAGACCAAAACTACTTCTGAACTATGGACCAAACTGAATGCTCAATATGTGACGAAGTCTACTCTCAACAAGTGTTTTTTGTTAAAACAATTATTTTCTTTCAAAATGGATCCTTCTGTTGATTTGGATGAAAACCTAAATAGATTTACAAAACTTACCCAAGACTTGGCTACCTATGATGAAAAACTTTCCAAAGATCAATTAGCTGTAGTCTTGTTAAACTCCATAAGTGACAAATACAAAGACATCAAGGGGGCTTTAGAATATGGAATAGTAGAACTGACTACAGATGTTATAATTAATTCTTTGAGAAATAAAGCCCTTGAACTGAAATTTGATTACAGCAACAGTCACACTGGAGACAGTCTATTTGTGAAAGGGAAATTTTTTGGAAAACCAAATTTTCATCCTAAACCTTTTTCTGAAAATAAAAAACAGATTTAATGACAAGCATAAGTTCAAAGCTAATGCTAAAGGAAAGAAATGCTATTATTGTGGTAAATTGGGTCATTTTGCAAAAGATTGTTTCAAAAAGAAAAATGAATTGAAAAATAACAAATTTGATGAAGAGTGTAATGCTTTGGTTTACAATAAAGCTAAATCTGATTATGGGTTGGTCCTTGTGAACATGGAAAAATCACTGGGTGATGAATGGATTTTAGATTCAGATTGTTCTTTCTACATGTGCCCTAATAAAGATTGTTTTCTTGATTTTAAAAGGGTCACTGGAGGGCAAGTAATAATGGGTAATAATTATACCTATAAAGTAAAAAGGATAGGGACCATAGAACTTCTATTAGAAAATAGTAAAGTGATGTTTCTAAAAGAGGCCAGATATATATCTAACTTAAAGAGAAACCTGGTGTCCTTAGGTATGTTAGATAATATGGAATTTAACATAAGTTTGGGACAAGGACACATTGAGATTCTTAGGGGCAATGATTTAATCATAAGTTCCCCTAGGAGACATGGTCTCTATTTCTTAAAAGCAAAATCCTTGCTTGGTTTGACTGCCTCTATTATTTCTGAAAATTTTACTCTTGCAAAATTGTGGCATCATAGACTTGGTCATGTAAGGAAAAAGGCTCTAAATCTTTTAAAAATAAATGGTGTTTTTGGAAAACAAAATCTTGGTAACTTTGGTTCTTGTGAACAATGTATTATGGGTAAACAAGTCAAATTGTCTTTTCCTACTGGAATTCAAAAATCAAAACAAATTTTGGAATACTTATATGTTGATTTGTGGGGTCCTGCTACTGTTTGCACTCTGTCTGACTTTAAATATTTTTTATTGATCATTGATGATTATTCTAGAAAAATGAAGGTTTTCTTGCTAAAAACAAAAGATGAGATTTTCTCTGTTTTCAAAAATTGGAAAACCCAAATTGAAAATCAGACAGAACACAAAATTAAATTCCTAAGGACGAACAATGGCTTAGAATTCTATAATGATGAATTCAGTAATTTGTGTAAAGAAAGTGGCATTATGAGACATAGAACTGTTACTTATACTCCTCAACAAAATGGGATAGCTGAAAGCTGAAATGATGAATAGGACTTTATTAAATAAAGTTAGATGCATGCTACTTGGTTCTGGTTTGCCTAAAATATTTTGGGGTGAAGCTGTTAAAACTGCTGCATATTTGATTAATAGAAGTCCTACTAAAGCTTTGAATTTTAATATGCCTGAATCTGTATGGTCTGATGATTCTATGAATTATTCTCACCTAAAAATATTTGGTTGTGCTGCCTATGCTCATCAAAATGCTGGAAAATTGGAACCCATATCTATTAAATGTGTTTTCTTAGGTTATGATGAACATGTTAAAGGCTACAGATTGTGGGTTAAATCTGAAAAGGGGTATAAAGTGATTGTTAAAAAGGATATTGTGTTTAATGAATCCCTAATGCCATGTTTAGAAGGAAAATATAAAAGTTTGACTGAAAAGGATATTCAAATTGAGGTGGAGTCTCCTCAAATTGAATCTGCTAATTATGTACCTCTAGTAGATGGAACTGATACACAAATTGTGACTGAATTTGATCAAGAAGTTGATCATGTTCCTGAATCTAATTCTGCTGCTTTCCCTGTCCCCACTGATGAGTATCAGCTCACAAAGGATAGAGAAATGAGGCAAATCAGACCATCTACTAGATTTGATGGTGATGATTTTGTCTCATTTTTCACATACCAAGAACATTCTGAGAGTGAACCAAATTCTTATGATGATGCCATAAAATGTAAGGAAAAGAAAAATTGGATTGCTGCCATGGAAGATGAAATGTCTATACTTTTGAAAAATTAGACATGGGAACTTGTTGAGAAACCTAAGGGACAGAAATTGATTGATTGGAAGTGGATTTTCAAAATAAAACAGGGGGAAGGGGATAGTAAAAATATTAGATACAAGGTTGCAAAATGTTTTACTCAAAAAGAAGGTGTTGATTACACTGAAATGTTCTCCCCTGTTGTGAAATATTTCACTATTAGATGTTTACTTGCTTTAGTTGCTCGTTTTAAATGGGAACTTGATCAGATGGATGTCAAAACTGTTTTTTTATACGGTGATATTGATGAAATCATATATATGAAACAACATGTTGACTTTGAAGTGGGAAATCCTTATAATATTGTTTGCATGTTAAAAAGATCATTATATGAGTTAAAACAGGCCCCAAAACAATGGTATAAGAGATTTGATAATTTTATATTAAAACTTGGTTTTAATAGAAGTCAATATGATGCTTGTTTGTACTTTAAAGGTAATGAGGTGAAAGTTCTCTTTACTTGGCACTATATGTGGATGATATGCTCCTTGCTTGCTATGATAGAACTGAAATTGATGATATCAAGTTAAAAGTGAAATCTGAATTTGATATGAAAGACCTTGGCTCTGCTAGAAGAATTTTAGGCATGCAAATTTGGAGAAATAAAGAGAAAAATGTTTTGTTTCTTAATCAACATGATTATGTGATTAATATTCTGAAAAAGTTTAACATGAATGATTGTAAATCTGTTTGATTACCTCTTGCAAATCAGTTTAAACTTTCTTCTAAATTATGTCCTGATTCTGAAGAAGAATATGCTAGAATGTCTAAAGTACCTTATGCAAGTGTTGTTGGTTCTGCGATGTACTTAATGATTTGTACCAGACCTGATCTTGTATTTAGCATTAGTATATTAAGTAGGTTTATGAGTAATCCAGGAGAAGAACATTAGAATGCTTTAAAATGGTTATTTAGAAATTTGAAAGGCACTTCAAAACTGGGATTAGTGTTTAAATCAAATAAAACTGGTGTTATCTTAAGAGGCTTTACAGATTCTGACTTTGCTGGTGATAAGGATAATAGAAAATCCACTTCTTCTTATTTTTATACTCTGTGTGGAACTGTTGTTAGTTGGAAATCTCAACTACAAAAGGTTGTTGTCTTATCCTCTATTGAGGCAGAATACATTGCTGCTACAGATACTGTAAAAAGAGGAATATGGTTAAACGGATTGATCTCTGAACTTGGTTTTTCTGAAAATGATATTCTGTTATTATCTGATAATCAAAGTGCAATACATTTGAGCAAAAATCTCATGTTTCATGATAGATCAAAACATATTAATATTAAATATCATTTCATAAGAGATATCATATCTAGAGGGATTATTAAAATTGGTAAAATTCCTACACAAATCAATCCTTCAGACATGGGAACAAAAAATATTCCTTTGAACAAATTCTTAAATTGTTTGAAACTTTTATATGTTGATTCTTTGTGATAATTGTACAGGTATGTTATGAGCAAATGAAAATATTATGACATTGTGCTCTGGATTACACTATATCTCAAATTCTGGTAGCAAGGTGGAGAATGTTGGAATTGAACCCAGTTCAATTGGATGCTCCCAAATTTGGCAAAGGCGTGTTTTATAAAATGCAACTTTACTTATTCCAGAGGTTGCCTTGGATGGTTGACACATGGATGCTCTGTGACTCTTGGATGAGCTTTTGGAGAGTTTTATTATATTGACTCTTCACTTGGCTTTTTGACAGACGAGATGTTATTCTTCTAGGGATTCATAACACTCGTTTTTCTCTTTCTGGCTGCGCGATTTGTCTCTGATATCCTTTTGTAATTCCATAATCAAATCTCTGATTTGATATGATATTGTGATATAGAGTGTTCCTTAGTGGTGATATTCTGAGTGAATATCTTTGTGAAGTGTTCGAGTGGCTGTAATGGTGTTTATGTTGTTCTAGTGGTTGATTTTTGGTGATTCAAGTGGATCAACTACTGTATTTTTGAGAGATGAGTGTTCTTGTACTTTCTTTGTGATTGTTCTGAACATTCTTGTAATCTTGGTTGCCGATTTGAGCTTTATAGTGGAACCGAGCATAATCCATATTAATGGATGCTCAACGGGGGATGTAGGTGTTAGAAGTGGTCACCGAACCTCCGGGGCTTAGGCCGAAACATATCGATTGTGTTCTCTATATTTTCTGCACTTTATTTTGTTGAACAAACTTTATACTTAGTGTTCTTGATTTAATATCGTGTGTATCCTGGTCCAACAGTTCGACTACTACTCTTTCTTCTTGAATTGATGTTTTATTTTGCTACTGTACTTTTTTTTACTGTACAAAGTTTTCGTTGAAATATAAAAATATAATTGTAAATATTTAAATATTATTACGCTCGTAAAAAATTAAAGACTTCTTAATAATAGTCATTTAGACTTTCAATATTCTCAGGATCGAAGTCAATAAATGATCCACAGTCAGGTGAAAGTATCAAGCTGTGCCGGGCCCAGTGTCAACAGTGTGTATGAGAAGCACTGATCCAGAGTCTGATGGAATAATATCATTCCTGACTGATGAGTCTATTTCTACAGACATTTGTCGCCCAACATCACGGATTGTCCCGAGATGAAAATGGTATTGAAAAGTGGCTTAACCTTACTGTTACCATTTTTTTGCTTAAACTTATCTTTTCAGAGAATAATCAGTTTCTACAGGAATAAAACACAGCTTTTTCTCATACTTTTACTATACAGCCAATACTTCATTCTCTGTAAAAGACACATTCCTCGAATCACTTTTTATGATGCAGAAAATAAAGGAAAGGACTATGTCCCAGACTATGTAGTATGTACACATATATATGTAAAAATGGAGATACAAGAAATAAATTAATAATTTATTTCATGAACAAAGCCTAGGTACAGATTTAGCATTGCTTTGGTTTGATAATCTTGATTTCATCATCTTTGTCATCCGAATTTGCATTTTCCTGCAAATCTTTTCCAATTCCAGCACCCTCCATTGCATGCCTTGTAAATGTGCTCGGATCCTCTCATTCTCAGTTGAGAAATTGAGATTTCCTGCATAAAGCACAATTTGTTCACAGCTTTTGTCTTTCCCCTCTGTGCGCTCTGTTTCACGAAAAATGGGAGAGTTGGTGAAGCTATTTGGTTGATTTGTGTGTTGAAGCAAATTTTTGAGTCTGCGCTGCTGAAAGTTAAGGGCTCCAACTGTAGATTTTGATGGGAACTTTATGTTTGAAGCGAGGTGGTTTAAGGCCTCTGGTGATAGTTTCTCATAATCTAGTCCACTACATATTCTCGTTTTTTCTTCTTCAGACAACCCTGAATGAACCTGGAACATTAATTGTCAAACATAAGAATAAAGCGCAGGAATGAACTTTCCCTCAAGTCATTTCCCAAGAGGCGAGAGATGAACTATACAAACAAAGTATCAATATCAAGAAACTAAATCATCATTTTCTGCATGTTTGCAATCAAAGATTCAAATCTGTGAAAGACTTTTCTACGAGAATTCACAGTATATATATAACATACCTCTAGATACAAATCTACGGAATGGTAGATTCCATCAAAAGAGTCTCTAGCAGAGTCCGGCATGGCCATAATTAGAGCCAAAAACTTCGATGGTTTCAGATGAGGATCGGGAGCTACTTCAGCTATATATAAATCTACTAAGTTAGCCACTTTCTTCAGTCGACTCAATGGCAAACACCATACTCCTTTGGCAAGAAATGATTTCACGAGCCTAAGAACCAGATTTACATTGTACAAGTAACGTGCCCGGACTGGAGATGGAACAAGCAAATCGTCTAGTGTTGCTTGATCTAATTGCAAACCAATCATACTCTCCAACTTGTTCCTGCAGCATTTGCTTATGTTTACATGTAAAGAAACTCTAAGCATCCCAAACAATCTCTTGTAAGACACAGTGCTTAAATCCAAAGAATAAATCATCTCAACAACTGTTTCAACCATCTTAATTTTCTCGTCTGAAAAGGTGGAAGCCAATCTTGCTTTTTGGTAATGAAAGAGAAACTTACTGATTATACTATGGTTTAAGTTTCTAGATACCATTGACTTCACCAACATTTCAATCACGTGAATATCCAACCGTACAAGATCTTCAAACCACCAGGTAACTCGAAGGAAGCTGCTTTTCAAGCTCTCACTACTTCTTGTGTCGCATGATGCCCGAAATTTAGAACTATCAGGTGAAGAGACAGATGGACACGGACTTGTTTCACAGGATGATGCAACCCTTCCAAGAAGAGAATCCAAGCATTTTTCAAGTATACCCGAAGAGCTTGCAACTGGGAAGAAATCTTGGCACCGCTTCAAAGCTGCCATAAGTTCGGACCACGTCCAATACTTGATACCTTCAAGCAATTTTTCAGTTTGCTCAAGTAAGTTTTTGTTTCCAGTGACACTTCTATTCATTTCCATGAAATATGCAGCACAATTTAGGTCAGTGATATTAAAAGGATTTATGTCAATGTTGCCGTTGTTGTAGCAGAACCTCGTGACGAGCTCAAAATTTTCAGCTCCTCCGGGAAAGTCATGGTATATCACCTTCAGATTTCGTTTTCCACCTTTTGATTTGCTAAACATCTTTTTTATACTTCCCGAATAGGATGATAGAACTTTCTGCAAGATTTATAGATATTAAAGAGAGAAAAAACCCAGATAAGAAATAAGTTGACAGTGCAACAGAAAAAAAAACTTAAAAAGGAAAAAATAAAGTAATTGGACTACAAAGGAATTATATCCATACCTACGGCAATAATGAGTTTAAACAAACATTGCAATCAATGAATACAAAACGAGAAAGTTATGGAAAACCAAGTAACACAGATTAATTTGATGAAATTACAAGAAAGGAAATTATGTGATGTTACAAATACAAAAAGCCCCACGCAGCATTTACGGTAGTGCTCGTCCGCGTCCTTGGACTAACATAATCGAGATTAGAAAAACTGAAAATGAAACACAAACAAATTGTGGACTCAATTTCCTGAAAATGAAAATGAAATATTGTGGACTCTTTTATTAGTCGCTTTCGAAATAAGTGTAAAGGAACATAAAAGTTTGAACATTAAATCTCCATAACAACAACAACTTGAACATTAAATCTCCATAACAACAACAATAAGCAAAATGCTTTGTCTGAATGGTAAAAATAAGTGGATTTGACAGAGAATAATCACCAGAAATCAAGCCCCACTAAATAACAGGAAAATTATGTGAAATTATGCTGCAAACAAATATGCCAAAGAATCAAATTTTCAGATAACCGATCTTACAAGTTGAGTGTAAAATTCATTCAAAAGCCTTAATTTCTGCAATTTCATTAATAGTAAAATCTAAAAAATGTATAATTTATTGATGAAAAAGAGTAGAATTTTGATTGAAACTGAAAATAGAATCTTTACCTTGTTCACCATGAAAACCTCTTCTCCGTTGACATCAACTTCAAGATCACAATAGGCCTCCATTTCAAAATAAACAAGGAGAAAAAACAAAGCCCGCATCAAATTAAGAAGCAAAATGGGACTATATTCTGGGATTTGAAAGAGGACAAACAGAAAAGAGTCAGTTTCTTGGTATTGCAAAATGCTTAGTGAATTGGTACAGAAGCTATGTGGCTCTCAACTGAGGTGTGTGTATGTAGATTGTGTAGAGAGACCAGAGTGTACGTGAAGGAACAATTTGCACAAGGACACAAAATACACACTTACATATGCATATTATATGAGGAAAAAACAAAGAGAATCAGAATACGTTAGTCTAAGAGAAACAGAGTTGTTGAGTGCCCACTAATCTTTTCTCTGACATTCTTGGCCCAATTTTTTTCTTTTTCAACTATAGATTTTTTTTTTTTTTTTTTTTTTGGAATATAAACGAAGGTTTTATGAAGACCCTTTGTCTGAGCTGGGATTGCAAGGCTTTTCTGTGCTGTATTTGCTGCTTTTTCAGTTATTATTTTCTTATATTATTCTCTCTGGTTGCTCTACCACAATTTTATTAATTTATTCTCTCTCCCAGTCTCTATCATATTTTATTTTAGGATAAATTCCTCTAGAGTCACCAATCTTTTATGAGTGTAGTAGCTATATCCTCAATCTTTCGTGAATGCACCCGTGTCCCCAACATTTTAACTCGACACACAAGAATCCCTATCTACCGGAAAGTGTCAATTTAAACGTTAAATATCCTAATGACACTTGGTGAAATCTGATGGAGACGATTCAAATAACATTAAAAATAACTATGAGCATGTTTGTCTACCATTATTGGTAGAGAAATAGAGTAAGGAATAGTATTTTTTGGAGAATGTGTGGTTAAAATTTAAAGTAACTTTATTAGTTTGTGTGTAGAATATTTTATTAAGTAAATATGTGGATGAGATTATTTACTGTAGAAAACAGAGTTTGTAAATATGGCAGACAAACAGGGGCAAAATTTATATCACATTTGTCTTTTGTTACATTACTTTAAATTGCACTAAATGTATAAAATATTTGTTTATTGTCACACTTATCATTCCACATTTTTATGTTATTTTCTTATCTTAATATTTCGTTAATTAGCACATTTAAGCTCCAATCCAATAATGGTTTGTGTCCAAAATATTCAATTAACATGCTTTGAGAAAAGGAACTAATATTCCATTACATTTTCATTTTTTTTTTTAATTTAGAGATATGAGGAGTAAATATGCCTCCACCGGAAAAATTTATTAATAGTTTATAAAGAGGAATAGTAATAAGTATCAAGAAAATGTATAAATAAGAATGAATCGTAATTGTAATTGTGTGGTTGAGATTAATATTTGACTTTAACTAAATTTATAAATCATTTATAAAGTGACATCTAAACAGTGATTAATTCTTTTTACACGATTTTTTGGACGAAAATCATCATTATGGACAAAATGTGATAATTAATAAAATATTAATTATTAGGCAGAGACTAAATTTTTTTTAGCTATTTTCGACAACTTTACCCTTTCAATCATACATCATTTGCGTGTTGCCTAGCTATTCAACAACTAAATAGAAGTTCTTCAGTATGCAGGATGCTGCACGCATGTTGTTAAAATACTGGAGATTTAGATGCGATAAATGAAAGGTTAAGGATATGATTACTACACTGATGAAAGGCAGGGACCTCTGGAATAATTTACCCTTTATTTTATGTATATGTACAAGTTGCATATCCTCACCACAGTTAAATGACGGTATTACCCACGAAGACAAAACGGTGACGATATGGGCATAGGTTCCGATGAGATGAGGGGGGAACGGGAGTCATGTGAATCATTTTGTAAATTCCTTTTCTACCCTTAAAAGAATAATTTGCATATTAATATGGATAAGCACTCATCTTTACTAGTTACTTTTTTATATATATATCTTTATGACATTTTAGAATCTAAAGGTTCCGTTTGATTCGCTATATATTTTTTTCATTTTTCAACTTTTGTAGTGTTTGATAGGAAAAAATTTTCCTACTTTTTTTCCACCTTTTCTCATTTTCCATCTTTTTGAGAAAAATAAAATTTTGATAAATGTTTTGGTTGATATAGGGTTAAATAGTTTCCCCCTTTAAGTGCCCTAACAAGTCCGATAAAAAAATCGGGGTCTTCATGGTTAAGTATCTTTAGTTCAATTTTTTTTATCACTATGAATTTCGCAACTGCATAATTTTCATTAATTTTTCTCAAAAGTAAAAAATTATATAGATCTATATTATGTATTCTAAGTCATGAAATTAGAGGGGGTAAACAGGTCGAGCTCGGCTCATAGACAATTTGGGTTTTTGAGACGAGTCATCTCATGGGTTTTGGACCGGCTCGTTTTTTGCATGTTTAATTCACTACAATATAAAAGAGGTCAAAACTTTGTGTGCCATGTGTCGCGATTTCCTATCATTGTAATTCAAATGTTTTTTTTCCCTCACGCATCTTCTCCTTCTCTTCACGCAACACGTCACGTCTTCCATTTTCACACGCGATTAACTTCATTCATACCCCCCATCATTCATCAATCTACCATTAATCTATGGCTTCCATTTCAATGTCTTCACTATCCATTCTTTTCTATTGCTTACTCTAGAATTTATCGGAAAAACTAAATTCGGATGTGATGGAAGCAGACGATTCCAATGGATCCAGCAAAACACCCCAACATAAGAAGCCATTTTTTTAATTCTAGGTTATTTCTTTCAATTTGAAACATGGATTATTTGTAGACAAATTAATCAATTATAGAATATTAGGAGACAAAAAGAAAAAATTTACTTGGAAGATGAGGATGACGAGGCAGTGTAGACGGCGTCTTGTTTGATTCAAGCTCATCTGAAAAAATAATAAAAATGAAAAAGTCACAAAAAAGCATCCAATTTCAACCCTAAATCAAGAACGAAAAAAGAAATAGAGAGAGAAATAAGTTGAGAACCTGGATCTACGATTACAAAATTGCATTCTTCTACGACAAATGACACCATCAGGGTTGCAAATGGCTCCTTCTTTTTATGCAAATGTTGAATTCTTTTATTTTAAATCAAATATCATATAATTTGTTTGAATTTGATAGCTTTAAAATGTCAATAACTAAAAAAACGAAGAAAATGTCGGAAAAAAAAAAATCCGTGCAACACAGAGACCTTCTCCATGTCGCACGGAGACTTCGTGTGCGCATTGAGATATCTCCTCTTTTGTTTTGAATCAAATATCATATAATTTGTTTGAGTTTGATAACTTTAAAATGTCAATAACTAAAAAGGAAGAAAATGTTAAAAAAAAAAATATTTTTTTATATACTACAGTGAGATACATATTCATTTTCTGGAATTCCTCAACGTTTTATAAACCATATTTAATTAAGGTAATTTCTTTATTGGGATAATTGTAGCGATGGTACCAAATATTTCAATTAGTAGCATACTTTGTTCAAACCTTTCATTTGTGCCATGTGCGATATCAAACATTTCAAAATGTCGCAACTAAAGTCCAAATGGATGATTCCTATTAGTTTAACCGTTAGTTAACCAGATAGTTGATATCGACAATAATTTTGACTAATTTAAAAGGTTAAAATGATAACTTTACATTTTTTATAATTAAAAAAAAAATTAAAATCAAATAATTAAAATTAAAAACCCACTTTCACCTTATTCTTATTTGTTCACCACACACACCCCCACCTCAAATCTGCAAACTTCAAATCTAAAAAATCAAAAGAATCAAAAGGTTTAGTTTTCTCTTAAACCTATGTTTGACACCCATTTTGGGAGAAAAATTGATTTTTGAATAGTGATTGATGAAATAATGTTGCTATTTTTCGACAACTTTACCCTTTCAATCATACATCATTTGCATGTTGCCTAGCTATTCAACAACTAAATAGAAGTTCTTCAGTATGCAGGATGCTGCACGCATATTGTTAAAATACTGGAGATTTAGATGCGATAAATGAAAGGTTAAGGATATGATTACTACACTGATGAAAGGCAGGGGACCTCTGGAATAATTTACCCTTTATTTTATGTTCATGTACAAGTTGCATATCCTCACCACAGTTAAATGACGGTATTACCCACGAAGACAAAACGGTGACGATATGGGCATAGGTTCCGATGAGATGAGGGGGAACGGGAGTCATGTGAATCATTTTGTAAATTCCTTTTCTACCCTTAAAAGAATAATTTGCATATTAATATGGATAAGCACTCATCTTTACTAGTTACTTTTATTTGTGTGAACCAATATCTATATGATCAAATTTATTTAACAAACCAGCAAAATCAGCATCATTAATCAACTAAATTAGCATAAGTTGGCCTTCAATTCCACAACGTCATAAATAATTGTGTCTTTTAGATTGTCTCGCTTTTGCAGGGATTGTCTTTATGAAAATAAATATGGAAAATGATAGATGTACATTAGGGGGTACATCAAGGTGTCCATTATGGACACCTTGACCTTGATGTACCCCCTAATGTACCACAAGAATAACCCAATAAATAAATAATCACTTTTAAAACGCATCATGTAAGAAACAGGGCTAATGGAGGATTGGGGTATTGAATTTAGTAATATGAGCTAAAAGAGTGACATTGATTATTAATTAATTTTCATTGATTACATTGCGACAAACAATTATGCAAAGTGCACGTTCTACTGTGTACATCTTTTTTGACATTGTGCGAAAATTCAAAAAGTATTGGACTGGAAATGTGTGTGTGTGTTTTTTTTTTTATATAATATCCAATCATATACCGATACATGAAATGTACATGTAAAATGATTGTTTCGACAAATTAAAGCCATGTCAAAAGAACCGGCCTAGAATCATTTTCAATCATTGAAGAATTCAAGACAGGCCCAATGACTCAGGTACTGTCAAGGGCAGACCTAGATTAATTTTGAGTGGGGGCGAGATTAGGGACGGAGTCAGCCCGTCGAAGTAGAAGGGTTCAAAGTTGAAGGGGTGGGGGCCTACAGGGGTTCGGGAGCAGCGCCCCCGAAATATTTTTTTTTTAAGTTGTTGAATAGTTTAGATTTAGTTGCATTTTCCCAACTAGTTCATGCTATTTAGGCCATGAATGAAGCCTCTCACCCTGCATCAAACCCACAAATATATTCACTCTGACCATACAACAGTTTTTGCAATCACATGTGATTAAAATGAGATTTACATAACATATCAATTCTTCAGCAATATTAGCCACCTGAACTACTACGTGGCCAAAATACTTTCCGTTCGAATCGTGGACTTTAATTGTCAAATCATCTTCAAGCCCTTTTGGCAAACTGTATTCAAGTGGAAAGGAAATTTAACCATCCAGCTCTTTGAGATTGAAGAATATGTAACAAGATTAAAAAGAAAAAGATTACATACAAAACATGAGTTTCACTAGATCCTGATTGCATTCGAAATAGAAAATAAGCAAAAAAAACTGTAAAAAAAAAAAAAAAAAAATCGGTTTTTTTTTTTCAGTGGGGGCCGCCGCCCCTGCTGGGCCCTTCGTGGGTCCGCCACTGGCGCCCACTGGATTATTCATCTTCTAGTGTTCTGGTTCCTTTGGTTAGAAAGGTATACAGCAAAGCATGAAGGCCAAACAATGAGTTCTAGAAGATTAATTCAAAGATTAGGCATGATGTATAGTGGACAAATGGGGGCATCCCGATACACAGTTCTTGCATACTTGATAAGTGGATAGTTTAATAGGTTGTATATACATGTTGGATTTAAGAAGAGTTGTTAGTGCTAGGTAGAATTGAATCTCATATATCCATTCCTTTTGTACTTGTGTTCGAGAAAAGATTTGGTCTCCCTCATTGCAATTTTTGTTCATGTAGTATACTAGGGGAATCCTAACCTCCAAAGAAGGTGACGACTTGATGAGAGTAAAAACCATCATCCCAACCGGAGCCTTTACCAAAAAATAAATCTAAATAAATAAAACACCTAACAAATTAAATCTCTCACTAAACTAAACATTTAAAGTAATACCCCAAATTCAGGTTTGATTGTGAGATGAGAAAAAGTATGTTTAACAATCCATGTGTTTAAACTATTAACTTATGTACTGTCCATTACGGGAGAGGTTAAACCCATCTTTTCTCTTCACAGATTTCTATAGAATTCTCAGAATTCGAACACGTGACATTTCCTTTAAGAGAAACTTAAATTAAATTATGGTACCAATATTGGTACAAAATTTTATGCTAACGTTTTCACAATGTCTCCTACCTTATTTTACAAGAATAGCCCTTCTACATGTGATATCATGCGCTGTTTGGTATGTCTAAATTCAAATTTTCAATAGATTTTAATAAAAGTTAATGAGATGTGTGGTTAAAAAGTTGATAAAAATTGCGAGTTCTTAGAAATATTTAGTTAATATTAATTGTTATCTTTACTTAAATTTTTATTAACTTTTTAAGCTACACGAATGAGGCCTCATCTCTCATTTTCCCCTTCAAATGCAATTTCACTTCAAGTAGAAATTTGCCCAATACTATGTCTCTGTTTGACAATTATTACTTAAAAGCTTTTTAATTTTCATACTTATTTTTAACACCGTATCTATATAATAAAATATTTTACACATAAACTCAAAAGAAATTTCAACTTTTTAACAATATATTCTCCAAAAAAATCACTATTCAAAATTCTATTTTCTAAAAAATATTGGCCATCAAACAAATATAATATGGTTCACTAAATTCCAAATAAATATTAATATGCAATGTTAATAAACTAATACAAAATTGTAATTAGGTATTACCCTCTATTATAAGCAAGCATTATTTGCATTTTCACCCAATAAGGTAGTGGGAGCATCATGTCGAGGTGGGCAATTTTATTCGGATCGAACTGAATCGGAATAACCAGTTTAGGTCGGGTTATCTTCCTTTTTTTTCTACCTGCCACTTCCCTTTCTATTGTTCATAAGCTGCGAGCCGAGCTGAATGACTTTTTGGCTTGACTCGACCGTTCAAGCTGGGTTTTTTGTTTTGGATTCAGTTTCGCGAGCCGAGCCAAATGGCTTTCTGGCTCGTTTGATTTAATATTTTAAATTAAAAATATACGTTTTAAGCGACTTAAAATTTGTTGGAAATATTGAAGTGCGGTTATGATAAATATATGGTCGATAAATTTTAAATATCAAAAATAATTTTACATTAATTGTGAAACGTAAAGTCGTGATTGTTTATTTTTCTTTTCAATCTCAACTTCATTCCAATGTCCTTTTTTCCCTACAATGTTTGATTCGATATTTCACGATATGAATATTCATTTGGATCGATTTAAACTTTTTTTAAAAAAAAAACTTAACATGTGATAATAATAATAATAATAATAATAAATATATTGTCGATTAGGTTTAAATATAAAAATTATCTTAAATTATTAAACGTAAAATCATAATCGTTAATTTTCCTTTTCTACTCACCATCAACCCCCATACTCACACTAATTTCTCTCAATTTCAAATTTCTTCAATTTTTATCTTAAATTAAACCATTTTTTTAACGTTTCATTCAATATTTTAAGTTACAAATATGTGTTTTAAGTGATTTAAAATTTGTTGGAAATGTTGGAGTGCGACCATAATAAATATATGGTCGATAAATCTTAAATATCAAAAATAATTTTACATTAATTGTGAAACGTAAAGTCGTTATTGTTTATTTTTCTTTTCAATCTCAACCTCATTCCAATGTCCATTTTTCGAACTTTATTTTTCCTACAACGTTTGATTCGATATTTCACGATATAAATATCCATTTGGATCGATTTAAATTTAAAAAAAAAACTTAAAACGTGATAATAATAAATATATTGTCGATTAAGTTTAAATATAAAAATTATCTTAAATTATTAAACGTAAAATCGTAATCGTTAATTTTTCTTTTCTACCACCCTCAAAAAACTTAAAATGTGATATATAAGGCATCTAAAGGTTTGTACTTCAAGAAAATTGCGGAAGAAAGAAGAAACAACAATATCTTGGTAGTTTGTTAGTGTATGTGTGTTTTTAAATTTGAATTGATTTATATTGGTTGTTTATGATGAATAATTTCCCCTTTTGTTTCTAACTTCATTTTTTATTTGTTTATATTTCGTTGTAACTTTAAGGTTTTCTATTGAAAAAGTTTTGCTAAATAAAATTTAATTAGTGATGTCTCAAAAAATAATCAAAAATCATTCAACACTATTACGTAGCCAACTATACTACGACACGTGTCTCTGAATAGTGTTAATAGAATCAACATTTTCATTTGCATAATTTTTAATGGAAATTGATTTAGTTGGGTTTTCAATTAAAACCAAATCACCTGGTGCCTACACCTAGCGACATGCACCCGACGTTATTCGTCTGTCTAATTACCTTCATTGAAATTGAAAAACGCAAGTTCGACCCTAACAACGCCTCAAGGGGAGTGAATAAGTGTAATGTGCGGAATTAAAAATTAATTAACAAGCAACAAGTTACAAGTCACAAGTTATTTATTTCTAAATGATTAATCAAATAATCCAATTTTCCTATGTTGAATTATCGCAGTTTGTATAATAAATAATAAAACATAAAGCGGTAAAGAACACAAGAATTGTTCACAACTGCAATTCTGACAGCTCTCTTGAATTCTGTGCTCCCATACACCAATTCCAGCTGCAATAACAAACGCTCTCCTAGAAATCAGATATCCTGCAGCAGCCCTTAGTTTAGTAGAATCGTCTATTTCTTGTGGATCACGAAGAACAACCCGTTCTTCACAGACTGGAACTTCACTCGCATTCCTTGATTTTTAGCACTATCTGACAGATATGTAGGAAGTAGCACTTTGGTATTTGGATGTTGGATTCGATATTTTTCTAATCAAAACACTCAAGCAAGATGAAGGCTGAAAGATGTAATCAATTGATCTCTCACAGATGAAGCTCTCTCAATTATCAACCTTTAGAAATTCGTTCTGGACGTGTTCTAAAATATATAGATAGGTCAAGAAATTCACGGGTCAGGAAAAAACCTTTAAAACGCGAAAATAAAATTTCACATATAAAGCTGTCGCTCGAGCTAGAGGCCAGCGACACGAAGGAGGAGCGACGGTCCAGCGATAATGTTTCTGCTTTTGCAGCTCGAGCCATAACCTAGCGACAGTCCAACAAAAATTTGAGTCGTTTTCTCCCTTATTCCAAACTCGAAACCCTAGACCTATTCAACTAACTTTTGACATATTTGCACATTACTCTTTGAACTTTCATCGATTATCAATTTAAGTCATTTTGTCTACAGAATAACCAATTACACAATCAACTAAAATCTAACGGAAATAATTTTCTAGATAAATAATGAATTCTGAGAGGGAATTGTACTAAAGACCATGCTACTTGTATGTACATCATATTTGACACAAAATTTTGCATAATGTCATGTGATTTTATTATTGGACAGTTTAAAACACAATCATCTCTTCCATCATGTTGTAAAACAACCAAAATATCTCTTGTTAGAATAAATATTAATATGTTCGGATCGCCGTTAGCAATGTTGGAAATACAATAATTATGTATTGTTTGAATACCACTTAATGAAACCAACTACCGAATGAATTGTTGAAGTTGTATGACAAATAATGACGTATTTGATTATAAGCAAAAGAATAATAAAAACAAGAAATATGACATGTGAATTAAAAGATTTTATTGGCTCAAAAATAATGGAGAAGAAAGAAAATTACAATGGATCCTATAATTCTAGTAATCTATTTTTTCACACTTATGAGATTGTATAGAAGAGCCTAATATTTATAAAGAACATGTAGAGGATGTTCAAACCCTCCTAATAGAGTTGTTGATGAAGTAGGATACCAAAAAAATGAGTTTAAAACGAAAAAGGAGAGAAAAACGTGGAAAATTGGAACGGGCAAGGTAGCGCCGCGATGCCCACCTTCGGGTGCCCCGGCGTCACGCGTTCTACCCAGAAAAATATTTTTCCCAAATTGTTTTCTCCTTTCCTAACTTTTCTTCCAGTCCAATACCAAATTTCAGCTCTCAATGAGCTTCCAAAATAGAACTTCAACATAGCATTCCAAAATGAATTCTCTTTGACATGCATTTCAATTAAAATTCTTCAATACTTCAAACAAGGAATTCGGATCACGCTCAAATTCTAACACATCCAATCACCTCCCGCCACGTACCTTTCCATGCACTAATGTTTTGTGATGGAGATTCAATGGTATTTCCCTACAGATTATGGAATGCATTTAAAGCCCTAATTTCTGATCAGTTATGAATCCAAATTTATCTTTCAAGTTTCTATAATTATCTGAACTCTGTAGTCTGACCCAGAGATTAAAGATGATAGATATTAAAGTCTGACCCGGGTATTTATACGATTACTTCAATTAGCTCAGGTTTGGTACACATTAAAATTTTTATTTTCATTTTTCTACTCATTTTCAATCACACATTCTTCAATAAAATAATATTTTACATCACATCAATAATTTTTCCTTCTTTTTCAACCACACATTCTCCATCAATCTTCTATTGCAGAATACATTTTTCCAAAATAATGTGGCTCAAACACACCCTTAAATAAGAAAAGAAAAAAAGATAAGAAATGTATAGCATTTCCATTTCGACCTGGGTAGCTTCTTTACCCCACCGCATCCTTAGTTGCTCCCCTCTTCCTTAGTCCCGTAGTCAAAACAATAGCTATGAATTCCACATTTCTAATGTCCCACGAACATGTTAGTTTAGAAAATAACGAGAAGGACAAAAGCCAACTCTCATTCTTTGGACTACAATATGGATGGAACTGTCAAACAAAGACCAGTTTGAACGATTTCAATAGGTTGACGGCCTCTGCTGCAATTTTCTCTATTTTGCTGATCGATAGAGCCCTAGAGGTATGGTTAGTATCATCTCCTTCACTCAAATCAACTTTTTGAAAAGCACATTCCCAGTCTTTTGGGGCCAAATTTTATCCTGCGATGTAACCCAATTTAAGGTCCACATATTGATATATACAATATAAACATAATGAAACAATATAATAAATACAAGTTTTAACCTTTATTTATTCTTAATATTATAAAAAATTTGTAGGATTCACTTTCATAAACAGTCATTAATATTCAACTTGATCTATAGGTCAGCTTGGTGTGATTTTATAGTTTACTTTTTTAATGAATAAAAAACAAAGGCTGCTCCAATTTAATATAGAGTGGCTACTTGAGGGCGTCTACCATTGGACAAATTGCAGTCGACGTTCTCAACTTTTATTTCCTTTGGAACTTTTTTTTTTTTTTTTTTCTTTTTCAAACCCCGTTCGGTAGGGATTAAAATCCAATTAAAATTAAAAATATGGTCATTATTAGATCTCACCCGTCTAATAAAAGTCAACAATAACGGTAAATTTTTTCAAATTTAATATGATTTTAATCCCTACCGAACGTGCCCATGTTAACGTTTGAATAATTGAAGTCTAATCTACCTACTGTGTACTAACGGATTCCATCTAAAAATCAATTAAGTAGTCGTGTGTGATAAATTAATCAAAGGGCGTTGATATCCAAATACTAAGAAAATATGTAAACTAAGCCCCTGTTTGTTACATTTGAAAATTTTCATTTTCATTTTTCTCCTCATTCTTAACCACACATTTTTCAATAAAATAATATTTTTCATCACATCAATAATTTTTCCTTATTTTTCAACCACATTCTTCATAAATCTACTATTCCAGAATATATTCTTCCAAAATAATGTGACTCAAACACGGGAAAAGAGAAGACAAAAAAAAAAAAAAAAAAAAATTGTCATCTTAAAGGCTTCCAGAGGGCCCAATCATCTTCGCCAACCACCAACACACCATTACAACTAAAATGATCAACAAAAGTATATCAATTTATCATTTGAACCAGACCGACAACGAAAACCTAACTTTAAACGTAATAGTCATCCCTTCCGGTGTCTCTAATCTCGCTTGTTAAAGAACCTTTACACTAACATATATGAATATATCGATTTGAAGTAAATTTACTAATCAAACTTTTCCTTCAAAATTAGGAAAATATACATTTTTACATAAGAATTGAGACGAAGTATCATGGAGAAGAAAACAAAACCCAATTGTCCTGGTATGTTTGGGTAATGATAAATTGCATAACCACAATTACGTAAATAAGATTTTGAGCTTAACATCAGTTCTCTTTGTTTAATTAATTAACGGATTTTTTTATATTTTTGGATGGAATCCGTCAGCACGGAAAGTTGATGTCAATAAATGAAAGGTTGAGAATAACATTGAAAAAAATTAAAAGTTAGGGATAGAAGTGCGAAAAAATAAAAAGTTGGAGACGGCAGCCGCAATTATTCCCAGAAGAAAATAATGTTCAAAACCATTTGACCCAGTAAGCAATAACCACGTACTAGACGGCGGCTAAGCAAAACCACAAACGACAACAGATTAAGAGAAAACCGCCCTGCTATATATAGGGTCATGTACACTCTTATACAGTCACAAAACTAGTGAAAATTCATTTGATATGAAGTTCTTCACCGAATTAGCTTTATGTTGGGGTGGAGCCACGGTGAATCCAGCAGCGGAGACCACCGTTAGTGGGCGGCGGCAAGAGGAGGAGCACTGGCCAAGGAACTTCAGCCATGAACATGCAGCAAGTGGAGTAAGGAAAATCAAACCCTCCAGGCAATGGAAACCCAACCTTCATGTAATTTCTGAAGACCTTCCAATTTCTGATCATAACAAACAACCCCAAAAAGTCAAACCCAAATCTACTACTAAGATTGTACCGCCACCAAGTCACCTTGACAATTACTGGTAAGTTTCAATATGATTAAAGAAGAGAGACGTTCGTATTTATTGTGATGACGCAACAAATTTTATGTGTTTGCAGGAAATCGACCCATCCGATAGCCTTGCCAGCATTCTCTCCGAGTCCATTTATGATCTGAATGTGATTTGGACTGCACGTTCTTTGTCTCTTTTTAGCGAAATAAACATTGTAGTTAATGCAAGTTTGCTAAAGTGCAGTTGTTCTACTGTAAATACTTTTTATTAATAATTTTCGTGCTTGCGTCTTTACAAGATCGAATATGCGCTTATTTTCCCATTTCAAGTCCCAAATTAATTCCAAAATGTCTTGCTTGAATATCTTGGGGGTACTTATTCGTATTGGTTGGTTATCAACTCTAGTCAAAGATGCAAGTTTGATAGAGGTTGGCTCGATGGACAAATACTTCAACTCAGAGGCGGAGTCAGAAAGATACGTTAAAATGGGTTGAAATTTAATTTTTTTCAAATGAACTCATATCATAAAAGATGTTATATACCACACGAGATTTAGTTTAAAAATGTTAAATTCATGACACTCATAATAATATGGGTCAGTATATATTTTTGGACACTCGTAACAAAATTCTGACAAGTGTATTTTTAAAGTAATAAAATTAATTATAGAGTGTATTATTTATTTTGATAATAACATCTATTTTATGGTTGAAATAAATATTTTTTTAACTCACAAGTATAAATAAGTAATATAAGAAAAAACACATTAGAAAAAAATTTAATTACTTTTAAGTTTAGTCAAATATGTGACATTTCATACTGTTCAAATAAATTATTTATCTTTAATTAATAAAATTCATTTGTTATATAATAAATTAATTTGATTATAAGTGAACTCTTTACACTTGGGTATATATATGTGTGTGAAATAATACCTAATTTGGTAACGAGTTATTTGTGTATCATGATTATGAATAAAATAAATAAATAATTGTTTTAGAGTGTTAAACTAAATTTGAACAATTGCACATTGGGTTTGGATTGTTAATGGAGTTAGTTGGGCTAAAAATATTTTTTGGTCTAGGCTAAATTTTTATTCCTTTTGATTTTTACCATGAATTTGGGCTAATTTTTTCATTTTTTTTTACAAGCCAATTTGTTTATAGGATGGGACAGGACTGGGCTATAGCCCAACCCAGCCCCCTCTCCATCCATCTCTGCGGCTTTTAGAAAAAGTAATTCATTGTTTGAGAATTTTGTTTTCCATACAACCCATATAACCAATCGCTTCATTAGATTAAAGATGGTAAAAAAACACATTCAATCCAATACTCGTGAGTCCCGTCCCAAATGAGACGTCGATTACTCACCTAACCGGATAAATGGACGAGGAGTGGACGGGATAAGACGAGACGGGGGCCATTGCCCTGAAACGAGTACGGGAAATATAGCCTATGCCCCGCTCCGCTACCCGTTCTTTTAAACTTAATTTTAAATTTAAACTTTTTATCAAATAAAAATAAAAGATTTATCATCATCTTTAAAGAGAAAATAAGTTATTCTTAACGAATTGAAAAAAAATATTTACTAATTAAAGATATAAAAAAGAAAAAACAAACTGGGCCATCCAGATACTGCCCCGTTCCACTTTAACGGGGTATGAGGATGGAGCGAGATGACAAAAAATACCCAACGAGATGGAGATGAGGATGACTGACCTGTCTACCCGTCGCATTGTCATCCCTAACTTAGATTGTCAAAGTATTTTGGTCATCTAACGATTTGACATAAATAGTCCTTTAAGCTGCAGATAGACTCAGGGACTATGTCAAGAAATGTGGATCCCATAAAATTAAAGGACTTCCTAAATTTTAATGGTGAGGCAATATTTTCGAAGTATATTTTGTGCATTATTGATATCCCACACTACCTAGAGCATGTTTGGCTTTGTTTAAATGTTACAAAGTAGTTGAAAGATAGCATATCTTGGCAGTAAGATCCACATTTCACCCTTTCAATAGTTGTAATCACTAGCCTCCACACAAGGTTGGAAACACACCAATGTTCATGAGCATACACTACACAAAAAACTAACATTTACAACACTTACTAATAAAATGTTGCTAAAAGGGTCTATCGCAATATTTCAATAAGTGAATGTTGTAATTGGTTAATATAAATAAGCTTTGAGAACGTTTTTTTAGAAAAATGTTACGATAGACTCCCTTTTTGCAACGTTTATTACGTGTTGCAAAAAGTTTTATTTTTCGCAACATTTATAAAATGTTGCAAAAAGTCCACTTTTGCAACTTTTTTTATCGTTGCGAAATGTCTCAATTTTTGCAACGTTTTTTGAACGCTACGAAATATCTCACTTTGTGCAACGTTTATTGAATTTAGCAAAAAGTGAAACCTTTTATTTTTTGCAAAGTTACAAAAAGTCACTTTCTGCAACATTTGACAAACGTTGCGAAAATTTTTGTACTTTTTAAAATTATACAGTGGCTGGTAGAAACCTGAAATAACACAAACCCTAAGCTTATTCTCGCCTCCCTCATTCATTCCTCTCCAACCCGTCACCATGGTGTTACGAGGGAGCTACCTGGGGCAAGAAAGGTAGGAGAAGCAAAGGAAGAAGACCAACGGCAAAACCATAAGGAAAAGAAGAAGAGAATGAATGAACTGAATTACCGAGCATTTGAATTGGAACGACGTCGTCTGGATGCGAAGCAAAATGGCGTCGTTTGGTTATGTTAGTTTTAATTAAAGTTGTAATAATTAGAAAACGTTATTTCCTATTCCCTGTTGAACCACGCTTCTTCTTCAGCTGTGTGTGTGTGTGTGTGCGCGCGCTTGTGTGTACTCAGCATAATCACGTGAAATTTGTTACGAAATTCAGTTAGTAGTGGATTGAATCTGTAATTCACTTTATTCCTAATCCCTTCTCTCTCTTTTATCGCCCCCTCCTCCCCTCCAATTTCTGTTATTTGTGTGAATTTGTTGCTGGTTTCAGCCGAAATTGGTTGCAGGAAATCGGAGTTGGAGTTCTAGTTGTAACAAATTGGTATTAGAGCGGGCGTATAATACTGGGTAAGTGAGAAAAAAAATGGATACAAGGTCGAAAGCCACTGATAAACATTTGAAGAAATTGGATCTTGAGATAGCAATTTGGGTACTAGCTTTAAGGTTGTTACTGGCAAATTAGAAAATAAGCTTGAAGCTACTGATCAAGCCCTTTGAGCAATGGGAGATATTGTGCTGGATTTGAACAACAAATATGAGAAAATTGTGGCATTCATGGCCTAAATTTCTACTGACCTGAAGGCCAATCAGAAGAATAAAGGAATGGAGGAATCAATTGGCGATTTGCAATTTGGGAATGAAACCTACACACCGGGAACCAGTGGTATAGAAACTAGTGTAAATTCCAGGGGAGAAATGAAGAGGAATGCTAGGCTACCTAAAATTGATTTTCCTCATTTTGGTAGGGAAGGTTCTTGGGAATGGCTAAGAAAGGCCAGGAAGTATTTCCAGTTACATCAAGTTCCAGAGGAGCTTAGAGTGGAAGTAGCAGAGATGTACCTAAAAGGGAAGGCTGACATTTGGTTTGATGGATTTATAGCCATCCATCCAGGAGCCAGTTGGAATTTATTCTCTGAGGAATTATGCAGGAGATTTGCCAAAACCACTGGAGTGGAAGTGGTAGAGATCTTCAGCAAAATCAAATAGATGGGATCCATTGATGAATATCAGGAGAAGTTTGAAGAACTTAAATCACAGGTGATGTTAGCCATACCACATGCTCCCGAATCATATTACATTGTTGTGTTTACAAGTGGATTGAGAGGGGAGATTAAATCTATGGTGAAGATGATGAAACCAAATTCCTTAGCCAAAGCATTTAAGATAGCTAGCCTGCAAGAATCCACCATTCATGCCTTAAACAAATACCAAAAACCTAAGAGTTTCACCCCTAACAAATGGAATCCTTATCCTCCAAAACCACATGAAGAAAACAAACCCAAAGAACCATGGCCAAAAATGAGTAAGCCACTAAACAACTATAGAACCATAACTCCTACTGATTTTGAAACCAAGAGAAGCCTGGGGTTGTGTTACAAGTGTGATGAGAAATATACTGCAGGGCATATTTGTAAAAATAGGGCCTTAAACTTTATATTAGTGGATGATGAGAGTGAAGGTGGAGAAGGAAAAGAGGATGAAACAGATGAAGATGAGGTAATGGAGATATCAATCAGTGCCTTGGCTAGGAACCCAAGACACAAAACCATCAGAATACCAAGAATATTGAAAGGAAGGAATATATCTATTCTAATAGATAGTGGCAGCACCCATAGTTTCATAGATGAGAAACTGGCCAAAGAGTTGAGCTACCCTATAGAAAGATCTAAACCCATGACAGTGAGGGTGGCAAACGGTGAGAAGTTGGAGAGTAAAGTTGTGGTTCATCCTCTAGTTTGGAAGGTGCTTCACTGGGAGTTCCAGTATAGGATGGGGACCTTGAAGCTTAGGGGAAGTGATATGGTGTTGGGGTTAATTGGATGAGTCGATTTGGTCCTATCCTATTCGATTTCGAGTAAGGATATGTCCAATTCTGACACCAATATGAGGAAATCACACTAAGGAGTGAGAACACAGAACCTCGCGTTAGGATGATGGGACTTGAAGAAATGCAAAGTTTATTCAAAGGGCAACATTATGGGATAGTTGGTCAATTGTATTCCATCTCTGAGAAGGGAGGGGAATAAATTCCAAACCAGGTCTCAGAAGTAGTTAATCAATTTTTTGGGGTATTTGAGGAACCAAAAGGGTTGCCACCTCCAAGATCCCATGATCACCATACCCCCTTGAAAAAGGGTGCTCAACCCTTCAAAATCAGGCCATACAAATGCCCCTTCATACAAAAATCAGAAATTGAAAAGCTGGTTAAGGAGATGTTGGACAGTTGCATAATCAAGCATAGCAACAGCCCTTTCGCATCCCCAATCCTCTTGGTCAAGAAAAATGATGTGTCATGGTGTTTCTGCGTAGATGACATGCAGCTAAATAGCCTCACTATCAAGGATAAGTTTCCAATGCCCCTGATTGATGAACTTCTGGAGGAATTGAATAGATCAAAATTCTATTCTAAAATCGACCTCAGGGTAGGGTACCACCAAATCAGAGTTACAGAGGCTGACACTCATAAAACTGCTTTCAAAACTCACCAAGGGCTGTAAGAGTTCAAGGTAATGCCCTTTGGCCTCACAAATGCCCCAGCCACCTTTCAGAGCCTCATGAATGAAGTGTTTAAGGACCGGTTGAGGGACTATGTACTGGTATTTTTTGATGACATCCTAGTTTACAGTAAGGACATAACTTCCCATTGCCACCATCTCAGATTAGTGCTAAACATTCTACAAAACCACCAGTTATATGCCAAAAGGTCTAAGTGCAGCTTTGGACAAACACAAGTGGAGTATTTGGGCCATATAATCAACCAACAATGAGTGTCAGCAGATCCTATCAAGGTTGAAGGAATGAGACAATGGCCTTTGCCAACTAACCTCAAGCAGTTAAGGGGGTTTTTGGGACTCACAAGCTACTACCGGAAGTTTGTGAGAGGCTATGGAATCATAGCCAAACCTCTCACTGATCTACTGAAGAAAGACAACTTCCTATGGACAGAATCAACTGGTATTGCCTTTGTTGCATTAAAAGAAGCGATGTGCTCTACCCCCATATTGGCTCTACCTGATTTCAACAACCCTTTATAATAGAAACTGACGTTTCTAAGGGAGGCATAGGTGCAATGTTAATGCAAGGGAGATGACCCAGACTTTCTTGAGCAAGACCATTGGGATAAGGAACTTGGGGCTATCCATTTATGAGAAGGAATTGCTGGCCCTAGTGACTACCGTTTGTAAATGGAGACAATACTTAGAAGGCCAACATTTTGTGGTAAAAACTGGCCACCAAGCCCTCAAATACTTACTTAAACAACGAATTACAACCCCACTCTAGCAAAAATGGCTCACCAAACTACTTGGCCTCAGTTATGAAATTATCTACAAAAGGGGCGTAGATAATGTGGTGGCAGATGCTCTATCCAGGAGACACGAGGGCACTCTCAGTAGTTACCCCTGCTTGGATTGAGGAAGTCATTGAAAGTTATAAAGGAGATACGATAGCAGAAGAGAAAATACAATCACTGATAATAGACCCCAAATCTGATACCGACTTCAGCTATGAAAATGGACTACTGAAACACAAATGGAAGATATATATTGGGGCTAGAGGAGACATCAAGTCAAGGTTAATATAAAATCTACATGGCTCCCCAGAGGAAGGCCACTCTGGTATTCATAATAGCCTCTATCGAGCAAAGCAATTTTTTTCTGGCCAAAGATGAATCAGGAAATCAGGCAACTGGTGTTGCAATGTGAAGTGTGTTAGAGGTGCAAAGGAGAGCACGTTTCCTACCCAGGACTGCTACAGCCATTGCCCCAACCCTTGCACTCATGGACCCATATAAACATGGACTTTATCGAAGGGTTTCCCAACTTAGGAGGAAAGAATACCATTCTGGTAGTGGTTGATAAGTTTACAAAATATGGGCACTTTCTGGCTTTGACTCACTCCTTTTCAGCTTTGACAATAGCTCAACTCTTCTTCAACAATATCTACAAGCTACATGGGATGCCCCAAAGTATAATATATGATAGAGACAAGGTCTTTACCAGCAAATTTTGGCTAGAACTTTTCCATCTGCTAGGCACTAAGCTCCACTTCAGCTCTGCCTACCATCCTCAAACAGATGGACAAACGGAGAGGGTCAATCAATGCCTGGAAATGTACCTACGATGCTCAGTTTATCACCACCCTAAGTTGCGAGGAAAGTGGTTGGCCTTGGCTAAATGGTGGTACAATACCACCTATCACACTGTCATTCGAATGTCTCCATTTAAAGCCTTATATGGAATGAAAGCTCCTCAACTGGCATTGGGCCCCTATCAACAATCAAATGTGGTTGTAGTAGATGACTTGCTCCTAGACCATCTACTTAAAGAAAACCTCTCACAATCCAAGGCTCGAATGAAACACTACGCTGATAGAAATCGAACAAAAAGGTCCTTTGTGGAAGGGGACTAGGTTTTCCATAAGCTGCACCCTTATGCCCAGTAGTCTATCGAACGCAGTGCCAATCATAAACTGGGAGCTAAATACTATGGCCATTATCAGGTTACTAAGAAACTTGGAGAGGTGGCTTATCAGTTGGCCCTACCTGAGGGAGCAAAAGTTCATCCTGTATTCCATGTTTCCTTGCTGAAGAAACAAATTGGGGATAAGATCATACCTATTATGCAACTACTTGAAAAGCATAATACTCCCCATCCGGAGCATCACCATCTTTTTGTGCTGCAAACACGATCAGTCCAGCGAAGAAATCATGTGGCAGAACAGTGGCTTGTGCATTGGTCAGACACTTTCCCAGAAATCGCCACTTGGGAGGATGCATATTAGGTAAAAAAGAATTTCCCTGATGTTGGATCCTGGGGACAAGATCAAAGTGAGCGGGAAGATTGTTACGAGGGAGCTACCTGGGGCAAGAAAGGTAGGAGAAGCAAAGGAAGAAGACCAACAGCAAAACTAGAAGAAAAAGAAGAAGAGAAGGAAGGAACTGAATTACCGAACATTTGAATTGGAACGACGTCGTCTGGATACTAAGCAAAACGGTGTCGTTTGGTTATGTTAGTTTTAATTAAAGTTGTAATAATTAGAAAACGTTATTTCCTATTCCCTGTTGAACCACGCATTTTCTTCAGCTGAGTGTATATATGTGCTTGTGTGTACTCAACAGAATCACGTGAAATTTGTCATGAAATTCAGTTAGTAGTGGATTGAATCTACAATTCACTTTATTCCTCATCCCTTTTCTCTCTTTTATCGCCCCCCCAATTTCTGTTACTTGTGTGAATTTGTTGCTGGTTTCAGTTGAAATTGGTTGCAGGAAATCGAAGTTGGAGTTCTGGTTGTAACACATGGAACCTCATTTCTCCACCTTCCGGCCTCCATGCCCAATGGACACAATCACCAACAGCCTCACCTAGACTTCTACAACTTTCCCCAACCTATTCTCCAAAGGTTAGGAAAAATATAGAAAACCCATTTTCAAGATTCCATTTTTCGTTAACTTAGACTTGTGGGTTTTTTGATTAATTGTTTGATTTTGTGTTGGGCTGGCCTTGGTGGGCTCGGTTCAAGTGCCACTTTGGTGCTCTATCATGTGTGAAGCCTCGCCTAAGAAAAAGGCCGACTCGACTGCTAAAAGGGCTTGCCAAGTCGAAAAAAGGCGTAGAAATCTGAGATTAGGACTCGGATGAAGAATGTAAGTTTGCTTTGTTTCAAGCTCAATTTGCGTAATCATGAATATTTACAGCATTCTATTATTCAATTATCCAGTTACTCTTTGATATTAGAGTCGTATAGATTTGTGTATCTCCATTGTGCTCACTAATGTTACAACATTTACAACATTCTAGAAATTCTCAGTACTGATATTACATATGGAGAGAAAATGCAACTTGAGCTCTTGGATCTACCAAATATTCAAAGGAAATTTTGTATTCACCCCCTCAAGTAGTAGTTGATGAATAATTTATTTTCCTCAAATAGTATATAGAAGAACTTCCAATTTCTATGCTTAACCGTGCTATTTATTCAAATACTATTTTAGGTGTTTCTTAAATTTAATTTGTTAGTTTAATTTCATTTTCGTAAATGAGTCTTGTGTTAATTGCAGCATCCTGCTGCAATTGTTTAAGATGACAAACTATTTCCCTTTTCTTTTCCCTTTGTCTAAAGGCATAATACCTTAAGTTTGGTATATTCTTACTGGTTTTATGCTACACATGTTGTACTGGTGTTCCTATGTTTCACTTAAGATTTGGTTGGGCTTCAAGGAAAAGGAAATCGTAGTTCTAAACAAAGAGTGGTTGGAAATTAGTGCAATAGAATCAATTTTGGGCTTTGGTTTTTAGATTGATCTTTGAGAATGTTGTTAGAGGGTTGCTTGATATAGACATCAAGTTGAGAGATTCTGATTCATCTCCTTATAACATCTCGCTGATTGGATTATGTCAAAGTATCTAAAGTAGAGGATGCTCATAATATATTTTCTATTCTTTAGGAGTTTTGTGTTAATGTATATGCCCCGAGTTGTGTGATGTTAATTCATGGCCTATGCCATGAAGGAAAACTCGAGGAAACATTTGAAGTTTTCCTCTATACCGAGGAGAAAGGCTACCAGTTGTTGCCACAAATACGCAACAATATGCTCCAAGCTCTTCTTTGTTCCCAAGAGAAATCAGCTCTTGCTTTCGAACTTTTAAGCAAAATGAAATCCATGGGGTACAACTTAAACACTCATCTTCAATGACATACAAAATCTCTTTTGCATCGTCATTTGAACTCTTGGGAAAGTAAGAATATGTTAACCGGATGAGAGTGCACACAAGTTATTTCTAAAATCGAAGGGTAACACCTTTCATTGCCTTCCTGTTCTGGTTGGGAAAATTGTTTTACAACTTGCTATATTCTTTGCTTCATTTGTTAGATACAGTACAGAAAGTCCATAGTTGATCTGATGTTATTTTGGTAGGTCTTACTTAGATTTGCTGTTTACATTTTTTCTTCTTTTACTAATCACACAATTTCCACCGTGATTTTGTAGTATAAGTGGAATCTAAGTAGAATGAGTTCTCTAAAGGAAGATTTGTTCTTTAAGTGAAATGTAGTCTCAATTACTTATTGACAATTAGAACACAAATGTTGTTAGCTGAATAAAGTTCAATTATTTTGATATTGTTTCAGGTTATTGCTTTTGGAGGTGATATTGTAGGTATACTCACGTCTTTGTTTCATATATTGAAGTAGCACAAAATGCAACAATGTTAGCAATCATCCAACTGAAGTAAATAGCACGAATTAGACCCTCATGATTATTGTTGGACACATAAATGAATAAATGCTTTCTCTTCCTAACGGTGCTAGCTCGTGGTCGACAAAGGTCTATAGTCCACTGTCACAATCTTCTGAAATTTCGAGTGACGAGGACCAGATCTATAAGAGTTCAAGGTATGTCACGTTTAACCTTCCTAGAGATCTTTTGTGATAGATTGATCTACTGCATGAAACCTTTTCTGTTCAAGATCAAATTGCATCGATTTTTATGCTCTAGTTGCTAAATTATCTCTACTTATTTGATTGCTTTCTTTTTCCATATGAATTGTTACACTAGGTATCCTTTGCTTTGTCATGTATCAACACTATTTACTTGCATGCGAGTTGCCATTTGATGAATGTCAATTTTCATTCGCGAAGGTTTTTGCAGCAAGTGGCAGAGTGTGGAAGAATGCTTGTGTTATCCGCTTTGAAACCTACCTCATCCTCGTGGCCTAACATGCCCAAAAGGTCTTTTCATTTCGAATTTGTGAAACCCCCTCTGGCTAGTAGAAGTGCAATATGCTCTCATTGGAAATTTAAACTTTATTATTTATGTGCAGGTTATATCTACGCATTAAGAAGTGTAATTCGTTTACACAAGACAAAGTGTTTGCAGTGGTTTACTCAAGACTTCACGGATTTGAGTTGTTTTCTAGCAGGTGTGTATTCAAGGCCGGTGGTGCTATTTTACTCACTACTTAGGATTTTTGGTAGTTTTTTTTATTGAAAATGTATAGGATTTTTAGGTGTTTCAAAATTTTGGATCTAGATTTTGTACGAATATTGTTATATTTTGCAACTCAATCAATAATGATTATTGGAGTTATTTGATATTGTTATCTTCTATTATATTTTATGGTTGATTTATGCAAATCACTATACAAATAAAAAATTAAAAAAAAAACGTAAAAAGATTTACGGCAACAGTCAAAAAATGTTGCAAAAAACTGTCTTTCGCAATGTTAAAAAAATATTATAAAAGATCGTCTTTCGCAACATTCAGAAAACGTTGAAAAAAACTAATTTTCGCAACGTTCAGAAAACGTTGCAAAAAACAGTCTTTCGCAACGTTAAAAAGAGTTGCAAAAGGTCTTCGGCAATGCTAAAAAATGCTGCCATATCCTTCTACTCTACGACAATATCGAGATTTTCGACACACGCACAAACGTTGCAAAAGTTCTTTCGCACAATTTTTAAACATTGCGAAAGACAATTTTTGTTGTAGTGATCATAAGTCGGCACAGTATTAAACTGGCTCAACAATGTGAAGAACATTATATGGAGTTGGAACAATAAACTGGCTTTTCCTTGATGAAGTGAGGGAAGGAACATTATATATGTTTAAAGTTATTTGGATAATTAATTAGTGTAGTCACTCTTGTGTGCAATGCAATTGATCAGCAACGGGCTAGTATGGAGTTGGTAATTATTATTAAAGGGCTATTTCATGAATATATGATTTATCGGTTTTCTTTATCCATTTTAAGAACATTGACTTGAAATAATCCGTGAATTTTAATTGGTGAAATTAGTGGATTGTAATGAATTACAAGTGAGACCCACAATCAGGAGCTTAATAGTGTTAAACAAATAGGCTGACTCACACATGAGAAATAAATAAATATTAGTGGTAGTTGAAATAAAGACCAGAAATCAAACAATATGGATTGATCTAATGCCCACATTCAATTAAAAAAAAAACCCACGGTTTTTTGCACACACAGTATCTTGTAGAGAGAAAAATCAATTATCCGCTTGAACTTGAAGAGTGAAAGGAAAAATAGATTATGAAGATCATGAAATATAGATTACCTGCTTGGAGAATGATAGAAAAACAGATTATGCTTGAAGGGAAAAAGAAATACTTGCAAAGGACAGGAATTACACAAGGCAAAGATTCAAAAATTTTACCCGATTGGAAGAGAAGGAAAAAAACTCTAGATCGCGAAAGAGAAGAGAAGGGTCGGCTCTTGAGAAATCTCACAGTAGATGAGAGATTTCTTTTGGAATTTTCTATTTATGGGTGTGTCTGTTCCTGATTTTAGCTGAATTAAAATTAGAAAACCAAATGTAAGTGGGGTCCGGGTGAGAGAGTGGAAGTCAATTATAGTAGGCTCAATGGTTACGTTTGTGATGAAAATCCAGATTAAAAGCTTGACCAGACAAGTCCTATATTTTCCACCAAAAAGTCTAGTAAATTATAAATTCTCTAAAAGTCATTATCAATTGAATACATCATAGCTTATAGAGACTTTTAAAAAGTTCTGATTGAATACCTTACGACTTTTTTAAAGTCTATAAAAATTTCTATTGAATACACTTAAACTTTTAAAGAATCTTTAAAAGTTTAATTGAATACACCTAAATTTTTTAATTTTTCAAAAATCTCAATTGAATACACCACCGTTAGTAATACCTTCAAGTCAATGGACGTACATTAATTTCTACTATAATGGTAGTGTTTGACACCAATTTTAATGAGAATAGAAATTTTGGAATATCGATTGATGAGAGAATGTGTGGTAGAAAAGTAATAAAAAGTTTTAGATTTGTATATAATATTATTTTATTTTATCAATAATACTTTTTTTAACTATATACGTTGATTACATTTGTATCAACAAGTAACACGATAGATATGGAAGGTCAGAACGGTGCACGTTCGACTGCTCTTGATAGACTTGAAAGGGCATAGATTAAAATTGTGGTTCAAAGATTCTATTTCTAACTCCAAATTTTAATGAAATTTTGGAAGTCCCTCCACTTAGAATATTTCGCTGGAGTTGGGCGCCAAAACAAACAATCTTGTTTTACCAAAATGTCCCTATCAAATTTTTTTATTTCCAAATATTAAAGCTCAATTATCAAATGGCGGAAACGCCCTTCATATCTGCATTGTAATTTGCACAAGAATTACAGGACACTTACCCACAACATTGCAAATATCATTTTACCAAAATCTCCTTCCTCAACTTATTATTCCAAGAGTAATTATATTCACGCAGTCATTTTTATTATTTGCACCACATTTTAATTGCAGTAAAGATTCGCAATATTTGCTCATTTTATGTCCTTAACTTTTTTCGTTGCATTTTTATTTTCAATCTTATTAATTAGCACGTCTTGTCTCCGATAGTGATTTATATTCAAATATTATGTTATAATGAGTAATAAATATTTGTCAAAATATTTGTATTTATTGTCTATTTTGGTTACTCAAAAATACGAGAGGCAAATAAGATTTTTACGATCTCTTGACAATTGTTTTGGATGGAAATTGTCATTAGATACTGATGTGCAAATTAATAAAATGTCGATGACAAGAATTTGACGAAAAAAGTTGGGGACATAAGTAAAAAAAGAATAAATTGACATTCGTTGTTATTAAAATGTAATGCATTTAAACAAAAATCGTGGTGTCAATATAATTGGTCTTATTCCAAAGTTAAGGCGTAGTTTTTAAAATGATGGAAAAACCCTTTCCATTGGCGTTAAAAAACACGTTACTTCCAAAAGAAGTTATAAATTGAAAAAATCTAGATTTTACTTCAATGGATCTATATTTAACAAGTCTCTTCTAGTCGACTGCTTTATGACGGGTTTCTCTATTATTTAACAACCTTGATCAATGTCTAAAATAGATACTCGCGTGAAAATAATTTTTTGAAAAATGATTTGACAATTGTCATTTTATGAGATTATCATCAGATTCAACACTATCCACATTTATGTCCAGAAGTCTTTCCATTTTTTCATTGGCCAACAATTTTTTTGTCGTTCTAAGAAACATAAATGAGACTGCCCTAATAATTTCAATGTTTTCGTCGAAGGATCTGTTTGAATAAATGAACAAAACCAAAGGGTAGAAATGGAAACTAGTCAAAAATGAAAATTCATCCAACATAAATCCAAGCCCCTTAATTTAGTCTTCTAAGGCCCAAAAACAAATTCAGACAAATTAATATTTACAAAAAAAAAAAAAAAAAAGGACTCATTTTATGTACAGAGACAGAGAGAGGTGAGAAAGATTTACAGAGATTCGTCTTCAGCTATTCGATCGATCTGGTGTTTTTCTCTTTTCTTCGAACTCTCTCAATTTGAATCTACTGCGACTCGTTTTCGGCACGCTATCCGATATCGAGATTCAGCTCCGTAATTCCCAACTTGTAAGTTTTCAGATTCAAAACCCTAGACTCTTCAATTTGACATTACATTTCACCATTCAATTTTTTGGTTATTTGTTTTTAAGATTCAAGACCCTAGCCTCTTCGATTTATCTGTTTGTTTCATTTTTGAAAACCCTACATTTCTGGCTTTGATTTGGTAATTTGTATTTTTTCAATCTGGCTTGATAATTTTTGCTGATTTTTTCTAGGTTTGGATTCGGAGGAGGATTTGGGGTCTTTGAAGTGAAGAGCGGATTGTGAAGGAGCAGTATGAGCATCGATAACCCAGGTCAAGAACGGAATTAGGTTTGATTACCGTGAATTTTATTGGAAAAGGAGTTGTTTGGGACGTTCCATGGGCGATGGCGGTGTTGCATGCGTGCCTTCACAGCATGTTATGGATAAGTTTTCAATTTGCGGAGGCAAGACCAATGGCAACACCAAGCTCAATTCTTCTTCTAAGTCTTCACTCAGAATGAGTCCAAAAATGAAAGAAAAAAAAGAAAGGGGAGGTGAATTGAACCGTGATAAAGAAGTTGTTGAGAATAATGGCAACGGTGAAGTTTGCAGCAATAACAAAGATGAAGTGGAGGAAGGTGAATTGGGAACTTTGCCCATTGAGAACGGCGAGTTTGTTCCCGAAAAACCAGAAAGGAAACATGAGATTAAGGGTGAGTTCGAAAAGAGCGAGTTTGTTACTCCAAGGTGGCGAAAGGGTGGTGGTGAAGTGAGGGATGAATGGAAGTCATCAATGGATGAATTGGAGAAAGGGGAGTTTGTACCCGACAGATGGCGCAGAAATGAGTTTGAATTTCGGGGTGATGATTATGGCTACTCAAAGTCAAGAAGATACGATTCTGTAAAGGTAAAAGGATGGAAATTTGAGCATGAACGTACTCCATCTTCTTTAAAGGAAAAAGGATGGAAGATTGACCGTGAACATGAGTGGAATCCACAGTCCCGTAAAGGAAGGGGCTGGAAAGGCGACCGTGAATGGTCGCCACCACCTTCAAAAGAAAAGGGGTGGAAAGGTGATCGTGAACGTGAGTGGACACCTCCTTCATCCGGTAAGTATTTGTCTGGGAAAGAGTTTAATAGAAGTGGTGGGAGTAATCCGCATGCAAAGAAGTCTACTTCTAGATATGAAGCTGACAGGAATCTAAGGATCAGTTCCAAAGTTGTAGACGACGAAGGTTTCTACAAGAATGACCTCAATAATGGCAAGAATCATGCAAGAGACTATACCTCTGGTAATCGTGCAAAGAGACATGATAATGATTCAGATAGCATTGACAGGAAGTACCGTGGTGAGTATGATTTCTACTCTAACTCAAAAAGCCGAAAGCTTTCTGATGAGGGTAGCCGCTCTACATACTCGTCAGAGTACTATTCTGGCCGTTTTGTTGAGAGACAGAGTAAAAGTGCTAATTCTTCGTCACGGAACATTCCTACTGAAAGGTATTCTTCTAGGCATCTTGAGTCATCTAGAGTAGTTTCTGACAGGCATAATACCAGTCCACGTCATTCTGAGCGGTCCCCACGGGCGCGCAACCAGGATAATCGGGATTGGAGCCCAGCCCGTTCTGATAGGTCCCCTTATGATCGGAGCCATCACTACGACAGAAGTAGGTCTCCCTATGATCGGAGCCATCACTACAACAGAAGCAAGTCTCCCTATGATCGATACTATGATCGCAGATATCGAAGCCCTAGCTATGTGGAGCAGTCCTCTCACGAGCAAGGACGAAGCCATGAAGGAAAGACTCGGATTCCAACTTTCTTGGAGCAGTCCCCATTTGATCATGGTAGGTCCAGTGATCACAGGGAAACAAATTGGAGAAGTGGTTCGAGCGAGAGGCGGTCGAATCATTATGAAAGAAAAGGACAAGAACCAAAGCATAATCAGAAGGATTCTGGTGGGAAAGATTCACAAGCTTCGGCTAAAGAGTTACAAGATAAAAGAAATCTGGATGTTGAGAATGGCTCCAATGATAAAACTGTTAGCTGTGCTTCTCACCTGGAAGAATTGTCTGAAAGTCCTATCTTAAAGGGTAAAGAATCTCCTCTGGAAAATGGAGCTACTGAGGAGCTGACATCCATGGAAGAAGATATGGATATCTGCAACACACCTCCACATGTCTCAGTGATAGCAGATGCAGCCACTGGAAAGTGGTATTACCTGGATCATTTTGGCACGGAACGGGGCCCTTCCAAATTGTCTGATTTAAAAAAATTTGTTGAGGAAGGATACCTGGTATCTGACCACTTAATCAAGCATTTTGATAGCGACAGGTGGGTAACAGTTGAAAATGCAGTTTCCCCATTGGTTACTGCAAATTTTCCTTCAATTGTTTCGGATAAAGTTACTCAGCTGGTGAGCCCTCCCGAGGCTCCTGGTAATTTGTTGGCAGATAATGGGAACTGGGCACTTTCTTCTGGCGAGGTATCAGTGGCCCTCTCTTCAGATCCAATATTCTACTCCGAGGTCAATTCAGCTGTATCAGAGCATTTGGATGATCTACATATTGATGAAAGAGTTGGGGCACTGTTAGAGGGTGTTGAATTACTTCCTGGCAAGGAACTCGAGACTGTTGGAGGTAAGCTAATATTCTCCTTTCATTTGTCTAATGACTATTCTACCCTAAATAGGTTTTGAGTTACTCTTGTGATATGCCAGGTGGCATTAAATGATACAAAAGTGCCTTCTTTAATTTTTGCCACTTGGCAATTTGTAAACTATTTAAAATTTATATTACAGTTACAATTATCTACTGAAAATTTGGGCTGTGAATCTGCTTCTATTTCTTAAAATGGTTATCCATTTTTCCTGTATAATTTATTTTATGTTTCGGAGCTTATGAAGGCATTTTCTTTCAGAAGTGCTGCAAATGACATTTAGGCCTGGGGAGTGGGAGAGAGGCAGAAATATCGAAGGTACATTTTATATTTCTCGTTATCTCATTTATTCACATTTTCTCTTTCAGGCGACCAGTATAGTTATTTAAGCTGCTCTGTTGGCTGATATTGCTCGAGTGGTTCCACCGTTTGGATTTATGGAGCTTCTACTTTTTTAATTTAATTAGAAATGAAGTTGGACTATAGCAACTTCTTTCTTAGATGACATGTTACCTGGATATCTATGCATATCTGAGTGGCCTTCTGGCATACTGTAAAAAAGTATTGGCATACTTTTAAAAAGTATCGATTTATTATATATCTATTACTGTACTAGTAATATGACATTTTCCCACATTTTCTGAAGCTTCTGAACAATCATATTGGAAAGTCCCAGTGTTTGGTTTTCATTGTCAGATTATGCAAAAAATGTTTAAGATTGTATTCGGATAGCCATTTGAGGTGAAAGTTCCCATTTTATAATTTGAATCTTTGACTCTTTATAAGATAAACATTTCTCAGATATGAGATTACTGCTTATTGAGTGACATGCTGCAGTAAAATCTATTTATATAAATTTTTGGTATGCGCTTGGTTCTCTTCTATGGAAGAACTTATTTGGAGAATTTGCAGGTTTCACTTGGTGTCAACTTCATATAGGTGAACAAAGTGAGGAAAAAAGTGGCGATGGTTCACATGGTATTTCCAATTTTTCACTGCAAGACACTGCAGAATCAAGCTCCATAATGCTAGCCCCATCTGAGAAGGATAATGCTTCTGCTTGTATTGACACTGGTGAATGGTTTTCTGGCCAGTGGTCATGCAAGGGCGGGGATTGGAAGAGAAATGATGAAGTTTCTCAAGATAAATCTTGGAAGAGGAAGATTGTTCTCAATGATGGCTATCCTCTATGCCAGATGCCAAAATCTGGCCATGAAGACCCTCGTTGGCAGCAGAAAGATGAATTGTACCATCCTTCCCAGAGCAGAAGACTTGACCTCCCACCATGGGCCTTTACCTCACCAGATGAAATGAATGAACCTAGCAGTGCAAGCAGACTTAGTCAAACCAAAATTGCTTCTGTTAGGGGATTGAAGGGCATAATGCTTCCAGTGATCAGGATCAATGCATGTGTTGTCAAAGACTATGGGTCATTTGTTTCTGAGCCTCGCATGAAAGGTAGAGGAAAGGAAAAATACTCTTCAAAGTCCTCACGACCATATTCTGTAATTGGTGAAACAAAGAGGTCATCAGAAGATGGTCGCTCAAAGAGCGTGAATGAGCAAGACTCACAGGGTTCTTGGAAGAGCAGCTCATCCTTTAGTATACCAAACAATCGCCTCTGCAGAGCAGATGAGTTACAGTTACATATGGGTGATTGGTACTACCTAGATGGCGTTGGGCATGAAAAAGGACCTTTATCATTTTCAGAGCTGCAAGTACTGGCAGATCAAAGTGTAATCGAGAAGCATAGCAGTGTTTTTAGAAAGCATGATAAAATTTGGGTCCCAATTACCTCTACTACAGAAGTCCCTGAGCCTGCTGGAAAGTTTGAAAAAGACAACACTGTAGCATCTACTGATACTTCTGGAGCTTCTCTGTCAGAATTGAGGGCTATATCAAGTGGAAGCCACACAGTTTCCACTGAATTCCATGACTTACATCCACAGTTCATTGGGTATACTCGAGGAAAGCTTCATGAATTGGTCATGAAGTCATACAAGAGTCGGGAGTTTGCTGCAGCTATAAATGAATTCCTAGATCCATGGATCAATACTAGACAGTTGAAGAAAGAGATGGACAAACATACTTACCTATCTGGTACTGATATAACAAAAAATTACCTGTTGTATTTTCTGTCTTCTGTTTGTCATCAACATTGTACTTAGACTTGCGCAAGTTCTACCTCTTGGGGTCTTAAAGTTTTTCATTTTGGGTTATGGCCCAAAAAATATCCTTTACCACGTTGTGTAATGTATTTATTTTTTTATTACCTTTCATTATTCTTCTCCATTTCTGCAGATCATTTTCGTCCGAGCAAAAGATCTAGGGTTGAAGGAAGTGAAGAGGAGGATGAGATGGAAGAAGACAAGTCAATTTTTCCGAAAGAAAAGTGCACGTTTGATGATTTATGTGGCAATGTGACTTTCTGCAAAGGAGATGAAACAGATTTAGAGATTGAGAGGGGAAGCTGGGATCTGCTGGATGGTCATGTGCTGGCGCGAGTATTTCATTTCCTTGGTGCTGATCTTAAGTCGCTGTTTAATGCTGCTTTGACTTGCAAGCACTGGCAATCTGTGGTTAAGTTTTATAAAAATATTTCTAGACAGGTTGACTTTCTTTCCATTGCACCAGATTGCACTGACTCCTTGATCTTGAAAATAATGGTAAGTTTTACTTGTATATATTCTTATGGGCATGTGGCGCATCTTTTGAGATCTTTTCTTTCTTTTCATTTTTTCCTTTATTATGTTATTGGAGATTGGAATTCAAGAATATTTGATTCTTTTTTTATTTAACACGAGCTTAATGTTTCCTATTATTTGCAGAATGATTACAACAAGGAAAAAATAACTTCCTTGTTCCTACGTGGTTGTACTGGCATTACTTCTGGCACTCTTGAAGAAGTTCTTCTGTCATTCCCTTATTTGTCATCTATAGATATTAGAGGGTGTTCTCAGTTAGAAGATTTGGTTTGTAAGTTTCCAAATATTAATTGGGCCAGGAGCCGGACTCATTCAAAAATTAAGTGTCTAACTCACATAACGGATAAAAGTTCATCAGCTTCTAAACCTTATAGTGGGCTGGATAGTAAAATGGAAGATTCCAGTGGATTGAAAGAATATTTAGAAAGTTTGGATAAAAGAGACTCTGCAAATCAGTTTTTTCGTCGAAGCTTGTATAAGCGTTCAAAGCTATTTGATGCTAGAAAGTCATCATCTATCCTCTCAAGGGATGCTCAATTGAGACGCTTGGCTATGAAAAAATTCGAAAATGGGTACAAGAGGATGGAGAAATTTATTGTTTTAAGCCTAAGGGACATCATGAAGGAGAACACTTTTGAGTTCTTTGAGCCTAAGGTATTACTTTTTATTTTGGTTTGTTTATTTATTATCTATTTGTTTATCTAGGATATTCATGTGAACATGCTTCTAAAACCAATATGATCAGGTTGCTGAGATTGAGAATAGAATGAAAAATGGTTATTATGCTAGTCGTGGCTTGAATTATGTCAAAGAAGATATCAGCCGGATGTGCCGGGATGCAATTAAGTAAGTTTTCTATGTTAATGCTAGTTGCAAAATGTTTGATGCTTTGAATTATCAATCATGCTACATGTGCATCAACTTTTACATCATTTTTTACATTGTGTACACCATTGGGGAGTTTAAATTTTTGACAGTTTTTTCATCCAGTCAACACTTGCCAACGCTTGTCATGTCAACCAAAGAGTGTACAAGTGGCATTTTCCTTGAATTATATAAGCCTCCGTTTCAGTCTGAATTCCAGTGCCCCAGAGGTGCTCAAAATAGTTTTTGTTACTTCGCTTTACTTTCCTGTTCCTTCTCCTTTCTTTAAAATCTGGATTGCTGGGAGTGGGTTGAGTGGGTCACAAATGTTCGTACAATTAACTTGTAATTCTATATGTGCCATAATTTTGTCGCTCCATGCATATCTATAACTAGTTCTTGATGTTTTCTTTTAATTTTAATAAATTTTCATGATTTCAGAGTGAAAAATCGTGGCGATTCCAGAGATATGAACCGAATCATTACATTATTTATCCGTCTAGCTATGAGCTTGGAAAAAGGTTCAAAGTTGTCTCATGAAAGAGATGCGATAATGAAATCTTGGAAAGATAACTCACCTCCAGGTTTTTCCTCCACTTCATCGAAGTATAAGAAGAATCTGAGTAGGTTGTCTGAAAGGAAGTACTTGCATAGGAATAATAGTTCCTCATTCATTAATGGTGCTTCTGATTATGGAGACTACGCTTCTGATCGAGAAATTAGAAGGCGTTTATCCAAATTAAACAAGAAATCTATGGACTCGGGGAGTGACACATCTGATGACCTCGATAAATCTTCTGGTGAAAGCATGACTGACAGTGAGACCTCTGCATCAGATACAGAAAGTGACTTGGAGTTGCGATCAGAAGGCGGGACGGGAGAGGCCAGAGGGGATACTTACTTTACTCCTGATGATGGGTTTGATTCTTGGGCTGATGAACGTGAATGGGGTGCTCGCATGACAAAGTCTAGCCTTGTTCCTCCTGTTACCCGAAAGTATGAAGTCATTGATCACTATGTAATTGTTTCGGATGAGGATGAAGTGAAAAGAAAGATGCAGGTTTCTTTACCTGATGATTATGCTGAGAAGCTCAATGCACAAAGAAATGGCACTGAGGAGTCGGACATGGAAATTCCTGAAGTGAAGGTTTATAAACCCAGAAAATTCCTGGGAGATGAGGTGATAGAACAAGAAGTGTATGGGATAGATCCATTCACCCATAATCTTCTTCTGGATTCCATGCCGGAAGAATCAGACTGGTCTCTTATTGATAAGCATTTGTTTATCGAAGATGTTCTCCTTCGTACACTCAACAAGCAGGCCAGACACTTCACTGGCACTGGCAACACTCCTATGATTTATCCTTTGAAACCTGTATTTCAAGAGATATTAGAAACTGGGGAGGAAGAAAATGACAGGAGAACTGTGAGGCTATGCCAGTTCATCTTGAAGGCCATTGATAGTCGTCCGGAGGACAATTACGTTGCTTATAGAAAGGTTTATTGCATTATTACTTAGTTGTATTGTTGAATATGTATTTTCCTCAAGCTGCATGATATCTTGTTTTCGATGCTCATTTGGTTACTTTCAGTATATCTAATTTTATTTTCTTGACCTTCTATTTTCTAAAAGGGGCTCGGTGTTGTTTGCAACAAAGAAGGTGGCTTCAGTGAGGATGATTTTGTTGTTGAGTTTCTGGGAGAGGTAAAGTACAATGTCTTGTATCTAGGGATTAAGTTCTGGATAGTTTGCATCTCCTGTATGATTTATGGAATGATGTTAACGTGCTTCTACATGTTCTTCCCTTGAACTGTGTGAATTGAACTGTTAGGTCCTGATAGTTATTTTTCATCCTCATTGGTTATTCAAATTAATTTTTTCTTTTTAATCCAGTGTCGTGTTTATCTACATGTAAATCTACTCTGATTGTAATTCCAGAAAAAAAAAAAACGTTTTTCAAAATTTATGATCAGTTATTCTTTCTGATAAGCATAGGTTTATCCTGCTTGGAAATGGTTTGAAAAGCAAGATGGCATTCGTTCATTGCAAAAAAACAATGAAGATCCAGCACCAGAGTTCTACAACATATATCTTGAGAGGCCAAAGGTATTTTAAATTTGATCAAGTTTAGTGATTCAGACTTGTTATTTGATTATTTTGCTTCTTCTGCTTGCCCCATAATGGTTGGACCTTATTTATTATCTTCATATGGCAGGGTGATGCTGATGGGTATGATTTAGTAGTTGTGGATGCGATGCACAAGGCAAACTATGCAAGCCGAATTTGTCACTCATGTAGACCTAATTGTGAAGCAAAGTAAGTTCTTATGTCTGAAAAATTTGTAATGTATTCCATTCCACTCTGTGGGCGTTATATAATAACTCTCGTTTTTTTGAATCTGATGAAAATCTGTTAGCAGAAAGGGGGTGTTTTTTGTATACTGACCTGTAATCTTGTATTCTCTGTCATTTCAACATGGCTGGTTGGCCATCAAGGATTTAGGTTTCATCACCGTTTTATTGTTTTCTCTCAGATTTTTTTGATAAAAATGTTTTAATTTTGAAATCTCTGTGTGAATGTCGTAAGAAGTTATTCTGTGACCATAAGATCTGTTATTGTTTATTTTTCATGATAAGAGTTAATTCTATCATATCAAGATCTGTTGTATTATTTACCAAGCTATCATCACTTTTCATGATAATAGGGTTACTGCTGTTGATGGTCAATACCAGATTGGGATCTATTCGGTTAGACCCATTTCATACGGTGAAGAGATCTCCTTTGACTACAATTCTGTTACAGAGGTAAATGTTGACATCATGTGAAGCTTTTCTCAAGCTTGACGGCTTAGCGATTTGTTTACTGTTGGTACTGATTGATTTTCAATGCCATTGTTGTAGAGTAAGGAAGAGTACGAAGCTTCTGTTTGCTTATGTGGCAGCCAGGTTTGCCGTGGGAGTTATCTGAATCTAACTGGGGAGGGGGCTTTCCAAAAGGTATAGAAATTGCATTTTTTTCTGTTAGTTAAGAGAATTGCTTAAACTTTTGCAGCTGCTTATATAAGAAGCACGAGTGGAGAAAATCTTGTGTTTCATAAAGTTAAAAAACTGAGAAAATTCCGTTTTGCTATTTGGAATATAATAGGTTTGGGGGTGGGGGGTTGGACTCAGATTATTTAATGCTTTCATTAATTTTATTGCACCTATTTTTTCCCCTTTAAATAATTGTCATGTATTTCGTCTGGCTATACTAATTGTATCTGATTGTTGTGGTCATCAGGTAATAAAAGAGCATCACGGGGTACTTGATCGACATCGTTTGATGCTAGAGGCTTGTGAAATCAATTCGGTATCTGAAGAAGATTACATTGACCTGGGTAAAGCTGGACTTGGCAGTTGTTTACTTGGCGGTTTGCCTGAATGGCTGATTGCCTATTCAGCTCGCCTGGTGTGTATCTTTGCTCTAGTGCTACTCTCATGTTCAGAAATAAATCTTGATATTGTCTAATTATTGATTTGTAATATAGGTGAGATTTATCAATTTTGAGAGGACAAAACTTCCTGACATAATTCTTAGGCATACTGTAGAAGAAAAGAAGAAATACTTTGCAGATGTAAGCCTGGAGATTGAGAGAAGTGATGCTGAGGTTCAGGTAAATGCTCTCCGCCTAGCGTGCTGGGTTACCATGTGCCTTGAGATATGCTGGGAGTTAGTTACTAATATTGGTATTGTTAATAATTTTGGTTGCCACAGGCCGAGGGTGTCTACAACCAAAGGCTTCAAAATTTGGCTCTTACTCTGGACAAGGTGGGTGGTTTGCTAATTTCTTAAAGCAAATTCCCCAACCCCCAAAATAAGAAAATATAAATATCTATGAGAAAGTCAGGTAACGGAGTAAGAAGCTAAAACTATTTTGTATTTTCTGTGCACGAACAGGTGAGGTATGTCATGAGATATGTTTTTGGTGACCCAAAGAAAGCCCCCCCTCCACTGGAGAGGCTTAGCCCTGAAGCAGCAGTTTCATACGTTTGGAAAGGTGAGTCATCAGTTGTGGAGGAACTCATCCAATGCATGGCTCCTCATATGGAAGATGGTATGTTGAGAGACCTCAAGGCCAAGATTCGTACCCACGATCCTTCTGGCTCTGGTGATGTAGAGACTGAGCTTCGGAAGTCTTTGCTATGGTAAACTACATGAACTATTTTATGACTTGTCTTTGATCTTGAAACATTTTCTTCACGACTGATTTCACCTCCTTGGTTCAGGTTGAGAGATGAGGTCCGCAGTCTTCCTTGTACGTACAAATGTAGGCATGATGCTGCTGCTGACTTGATTCATATATATGCTTATACAAAAATTTTTTTCAGAATAAGAGTGAGTGTTCGTATTTTTCTGAAATTGTATGAGAAGCTCTTGGGTCTCAAGGCTTTCTGATTTCATCTAGATCTAATTCACGTCATCTTGCAGGAATATAAGACCATAACTTCCCCACCTGTTTGCATCAGTCCACTCGACCTTGGCCCCAAGTATGCTGATAAGTTGGGGTCCGGCATTCATGAATATTGTAAGACATACAACGAGACTTATTGTTTAGGCCAGCTGATATTTTGGCACAATCAAGCTAATGCTGAACCGGATGCTAGCCTAGCCCAAGCTAGCAGGGGTTGCTTATCTTTACCGGATGTTGGTTCCTTTTATGCGAAACTTCAGAAGCCATCACACCAACGTGTTTATGGCCCAAGGACTCTGAAGTTTATGCTTGCTAGAATGGTAAGCTTTGTCCAGTTTAATTCACCTCCCCTCATGTTTGGCCCCCACTTTTTTCTCAAACTTCGAAAAACGAGAGAAGGGGTGGGGGAAATAGGGAGGACCCCCACTCTTATCTATTCTTGTGTTTGTTAATTCGATGCATGGATTTGGTATTGAGTTTTTGTTTGTCTTTGTGAACATGTACACTATTTATTTGAGCTCTTGATTGAATCACATTTTCTTCATCTCCAGGAGAGACAACCTCAGAGACCATGGCCAAAGGATCGGATTTGGTCATTCAAGAATTCTCCTAGAGTTGTTGGCAGTCCTATGTTAGACTCGGTTTTACAGGAGGCTCCAATTGACAAGGAGATGATACATTGGTTAAAGCTCAGACCTTCAATATTCCAGGCCATGTGGGATAGGTGAAATTTTTGCGGGCATATTAGGGAAGTGGCATCAGGATTTGTTGTTTATTAACCTAGGTACGCCTTTTTTCAGATGTTCGGTTAGTCGCAGCTGCCCCATCTCAGAATTGGTGATTATTTTTGAAGTCATTTGCTTGTGCTACTTCCACTCTTAATTCTTGTGTACAGATATTTTCTTTTCATTCTTTTCTTACAATCTGTAATTCATTGTTTGCGTAATAGTGCAGAGTCCCTTTCTGTTTCCTATGTTGGTCGAAAATGCCTTTTACGAAAAGTTGAAGGCTTATCAAATTCCAATCGTTTTACTTGTACTAGTTTATATGAACTCTATTAAGCTGGAGTTAGTTTGAAACCCTTCAGATGATCCAAAAATTATGGCATATTTCCACAATGTAAGGATCGAAATCAAAGGCCTGAACTGGAAAATTACCTCAAAATCGAACTCCCAAATGACCCCTCCATCCTTTGCAACCGCAGTTAAGCTAACAAAAATTAGCATATAATTTATTAACTGTGTAGGTTATGATTGGCAGATGGAACTATCCCTAACCGTAAAAAAATTTAGTCTTTGTTAGAGCTCCATTTTGATCAAAATTTATTTTTCTTTGAATTCATTTTTAATCAAATTCTCTTATAAAATAATTTCACATACATCCAAATTCTTTTTATATTTTGTAACCACGCTCTCCAAAAATCACTATTACAAAACTCGTTTTTTTCTAGAAAATGGGGCTCAAACGGGGCTTAGTATAAAATTATAATAGATAATACTAAATAATCAGTAAATGATATTATGGTAGATCAAGGTGGATAATCTACTTTGATCTTTCATTTAAAAGAATGTCATTTACATTATTAACCATATAACGTAAGGAAAATTCTATGGGTGCATAATGTAGTTAGTTGCCAGAGATGGGTTTTAGGCTCACTAGTTTTAGTAAATGAAATATTTTTTAGCTTTCGTTTGGAAAGAGTTTATAAACGGTTTAATTCATGAATACACAAAAATGAGTGGTGGATAAGTGAATAATACTTGTGGATTTAAAGGTGTTAACGAGTCGATCTTTTGCTCGATCAAAAAATTTAGGCTCAATTCGAGCTTTCGGCTCAGGCCTTTACGAATCGTGTCGGGTCGGCTCGATTTTTTTATTTATTTTTAATCACATAGCCTCGTGATGACCACCTGCAAAACCGCAGGCAACTGAATTATTTATTATTTTTTTAACTTTTTTTTTTTTCTAAAACTTGGCTCGACTTGTCACGGGCCGAAAGTGGCCCGTGACACGAGCCGGATCGTGTGGCTCGTCAAGTCATATTGGCTCGGGCTCAGGATGTCGCCTCAAAATGGGGCTCAACTTGAGCCTAGGCTCAGTTCCACAGAGCTACGAGCCAGCCCAGCTCAGACTTTTCCAGGGTCGAGTGACTGGACGCCCGAGTCGGGGAGTCACGTTAACATCCCTTTCTGGATTCGTTGAAATGTGTAATTGAAATAAATTTTGATACGACATCAGAGTATTTGGCACATGAACTTATAAAGCTCTCTTGTCACTGGTTGGCGTGGAAGCTTGCTATTGTTTCCTTCTGAATCCAAATCCGATGCAACCTCGCCGATTGACAGGAGACGAAAACTGCATTGCATGCACAAATGCAATACTTAAAACCTCCATATCTTCTCGAAACTTTCAATTCGAACGTGGCATACAAAGTGCCTGTTTGGTAACTACTTTATAAATCTATTCAAAAATTCAATAAAAGTCAAATATTAATTTCAACGACACAATCATAACTATTATCCATTTTATTTCGTGAACCCACTATTATTCGCCTTTATAAACTGATTTATATACCTGATAACTTGTTACCTTGCAAAAATCTACAGACACCTGCAGTTTTATCTGCCCCTCTCTAGATTGTTGCAACACCTCCTAAAAGGAGTTTCCTTTAAACTATGAATGAGAAGGCTGAAATCAACTCAACTGCTAATTCTGTCACACATATCTTCACATACATTTACTGTTTCCTTTGTTTTGCCTATAAATAAAATGCAGTGATCAAAACACATCATCACACATTTTTCTCCGAAGTAAATTAATCATGTATTGATTATTCTGATATCAGCTTATGCCAGTAAAAAAAATAAAATATTTTAGCATAGGTATATATGTGCATGATTATGTATAATTCATGGAAAATCACCGCGTAAATGACTAACATCTCATAGAAGTTGAATATAGATAGAGATAAGGCTAAAATTGTTGGAATTTGGTTTAATTTTGGTAGTAAAACTAAGAAAAGTTGATTTTATATAAACTCCGGCCAAATATTTGGATAGGTTCCGATGGTCAAATCACGGAAGTCAATAGAGTAACTTGTTCTACTCTTCGAAGATGATTGTAGTATATTTGACATCTCAAAATTAATTCCAGATGAATGAGATCTTGATGTCCAAAGTTAGGAGGAAAAAAAGGGAATTCAGCATATATGCTACTTGAGCGACAAATCCTTGCTTTGAGTGCTCGAGCGCCAAAGTGGGCGGCTAGTGAGCTTCCTGAAGGGCTGCATCCGTTCATGAAACATGTTGAATGTTGGGACGTGTCTCTCCGGCCACAACCCCTTATCTTCTATAAATTGGACACCGTTGATGAGCAAAATTCATTTCATATCATTCTCTTTGATTACTTTGCATCAAAAGACTTGAAAAATTATTGTTTTCTTGCATAAAAAATCATAGTTTAGTAGAAAGGAAATTATGTTTCGAGTCCAACATTGTCTTGAAGTTTGAAGTGCTTCTACTGTAAAGAGAATCCGTTGTATCTTGGGGGACAATTGCTAAGACTCCGTTAGCACCGTTGCGGGATAGTAAAGACGTGCATATTTTGAGGTCAACAACCTTAGGATTAAGAATGTGATCACAACCAAAAATACCATAACTGTGTGGTGATATTGTCAAGTGGTATGGTGGGGGGTTTTCAACACATGAAAGATTAATTGTGCAATTTTAATTTACTCTTTACTGCACTCTCTCAAGAGCACGCTGAATATATTTTTCATCAAAGATCTATGTATGTATAATTTTCATAAGTTGATAGTGGCGAGACTTGAACAACATGACCTCTATCTACTTTATTACAGTTACATGGTCCAAAAACATAAGATGTTCAAGGACAACTGTCGTTAAAGAGCAAAGAAAAATTTGTACATTAGAGGTTTGTTCACTGTTCAGTACGGGATACTCTATAGTATGCTTGCGAATGGGGCATTTTTTTAAATAAAGTGGCACATAATTTGCTGACTTGGTGCAGCCAGATTTTGAAGCCATTCTCTTGATGAGGAGACAGGGAAAAGTAATAGTTTTCTCTGATGTGAATGAAATTGAAGATGCTATTATTCAATCAAGATTGCATCCTTTACATAGAAGGTTGGAGAATTTACTGTGTTGGAAAAAGAGGGAGACCCCAAAAAGTATCTTGATAAAGACATGCAGAATGGCTAAAAATCTATAGCATCTTTCCAAGTTGTGGTTGATTTAAGCAGGCAATACTGTTTTCTAGTTAATAATTGATGCAGGAGGATTTGAGTCAGATGATGCCGAATTGTCCGATAGCTGTTGATGACACCGATGTATCATGAGTTGGCGGATCAGTGTGAAAATGGCAAGTAATCAACGATCCTTCCTAATTAGGGCTAGTGATGTCAAACGGGCCGAGCGGCTCGTTAAAATACGAGCAACGAGCCGCTCGGGCTCGTCAAATGACGAGCCCGAACTCAAGCCGAGCAAGGCTCGGCTCGTCGAGCTCACGAGCGGCTCATGAAAAATAAAAAATAAAACATGAAAAAGTAAAAATAAAAAATAAAAAATAAATAAAAAAAAGCTCGTGGCTCGGCTCGTGAGCTCATTGTGGCAGTTTTTGGACATATTTTGGTATTTTGGCAATAACTTTGACTACGATTATCAGAATCGTGCTCATAACCCCAATTCGGAAAGCTCTTTTCGGTGTGCATCGATTTCGAGGGCAAGGTTCGCCATTCTCCCTTTTGAGTCCCCAATTTTAGTTTTTCTTTTCTTTTTTTAGTAATATTTTGTTTGCCTTTTCAAAATAGATTATGAACCTGATTTGAACTAGATTTTTGGGATATTATTTCTTTTATTACGTACTTTCTTTTGGTATAACTATTGAGATTTTGCTATTTTTGGTAAAACTTTGATAATTACGATTTCTTAGCTATATAGCCCGATTTGTGGGCTATTTTCGCTAGGGGTGTCCAAAATATCCGAACCGAATCGAATCGAGCGGTTTTTCATAAGTTAAAGACCCGAACGGGTACCAGAATCGAGAACCGAAAGGTTTGGGTCGAGTCTCGGGTCTAGACCAAGAACCGAAGAACCGAATGAGACCCGAAACTAAATAATTTTTTTATATTTTTTTATTGAATTAATTAAATTATTTTATTTTTTCTAAATAAATTAACAAATTAATTAAATAAATAAAATCATTTCATAATGTTTTAACTCCTAAAACAGTTGAAGCCTTAATTTGTACATAAAACTGGCTAAGAGAAGATTCTAAACTCTTGAAAGTTTCCCAAAATGAAATTTGCATTGAAGAAACAGAATTCTATGAGGGCATTGAGACATGTAATAGATATATATTATATTTTTTTATCAAATCTTATTAGTTGAATATTTTTTAGTTTATTTGTTTGTTAATTGTGCTTTTTCAATTCTTGTAGAGTTTTTTGCCATGGCAAGTCAAGCAGTAACAGTTGGTATTTGTATGCATTGAATTAATGTTATTCGACAGTTAGTTATTTTTATATTTTTGAATTTGGTTACGTTAATTTGTAGAAGTTACAAATGAAATGTTATTAGTTATATTTATGTAGTGTTGCTGTAAATATTAAAAAATTTAATTATGGTACGGAATCGAACCGAACCGAACCGAACCGAACGGAACCAAACCCGAACGGTTCCATAATTATATTTGGACCCGACGGGTCCATTTATTAAATACCCGAAAATTCTGGAATCGAGCAGAACCGAACCGAACCGACCCACAGACACCCCTAATTTTCGCATGTTGGATGACTAACAAAGAATTTTCTTGTTTTCTTGACGTTTTCTCGACGTTCTTCCATGTTAATTATCTGCTAAACCAGCATGCAGAATAATCATTATTCTGCCCGACGTCAATAATGACGGAATGGACCACGATAGATTACATCGACAGTGATACATGACTCTCTTATTCAAACACGTGTATATAACATAATTAGTCTACATACACGTTCCTGTGTATATAACAGTATAAAATAGAAAAATTATTATGCCCTTGTTTGAACCCTATTTTTTAAAGAACTCATTTTTTAAAACTCGTTTTCAACTATATAATCTTCAATAAAATAATTTTACACGTAAATCAATTTTTTTTTCTTATTTTTAACCACGCGTTCTCCAAAAAGTCACTATTTCAAAATACATCCAAAATGGGGTTCAAACAAGGGCATATATAGCATAATATACTATGTCTTGTACATCAACTCTCTTATGGTAAAAGGAAATATGTCGCTCACGCCTCATAATTTGTTGGGATATCATTACGACTCTATTCAATTGCGAAGTTCTTATCTAGTACTATGTTGATGTTTATTGCAAATATAATACGAAAAATGGTTGCGCTTACTAGAAATGAATGAATATGTTTGCAGTTGATGAGAACAAATAATCCTGCTATTTATCAACCGCATATCTCTAGTGTAACATATCATTTAATAGAAAATACTTATATTTTTGCAACACACAATTCGCGACAAATTATTGTCTCCTTTTTTGCTATTCTTTCATTTTATTGAATAAAATAAACATTGAAATTTCTCTTAATTTCTCGTCAATTATTCAATATTCTGTGAATTAATTTCTTGTACCCTTATCTGATTTAGTGATGGCTACATATAATGAAATGTCAGCAACCCCTTTGAAAACCTAATTCCCAATCATCACAAATGACTGCCACAATGCCAATAATTCCCTCCATCGAACTAACGGCAGCATCTATATTTAGCTTAAATCTCCCCATTGCAGGAGGCCTCCAAACATGCCCCACTCAACCAGCCTCTCCCCACAACCTCTTCCTCTCGCCATCTGCTCTAGCTTCCCCCACACCGTTGCCTTCCACTTCCCTGAACAGGTCCACGGCGAGCTTACCCAAGACAGATGTACAGCCCTTTTGCAACTTAGAATCCTTGTAGACCAAGTTTTTTTCCCTACCAAAGTTCTTACACATGTATTGCCCTTATGCAATAAAATATATATATCCGATACCATGCATGTTAAATCATATTATCTAAAAGCTTAAATATTTTATAGAGAAGATAAACTTGTTTATTTAAATTGTCTCTAACATTTAACTAGGATCTCTCAAAGTTATGTTAGCACAAGATTTCATAAAGGAAAAATGAGTTGATTGAGAAGTCATAAATTTCCTCCAAGAATATGCCAAGACCACAAAATTAATACAGCATATTTTTGTGGATAAATTTTGATATCCCTTTTGGGAGGTATCAATGATTCTTTTAGGTTCTATGACTATATCCTCCCAGACAATACTTGGTCATATGATTCGCAAGAAATATACTAGGGGAAGCAGGAAGTTTAACATCGCAAAAAATAAATAATAGTTTTTTGTGATGACAAACACCCATGTTACAGGGGCGGACCCACAAAGGGCCCAGCGGGGGCGGCCGCCCTCACTTTTTTTTACAGTTTTTTTAGCTTATTTTCTATCTCGAATGCAGCCAGGATCTAGTGAAACTCATGTTTTGTATGTAATCTTTTTCTCTTTAATCTTGTTATATGTTCTTCAATCTCATAGAGTTGGATGGTTAAATTTCCTTCCCACTTGAATACAGCTTGCCAGAAGGGTTTGGAGATGATTTGACAATTGAAGTCCACGATTCGAAAGGAAAGTATTTTGGCCACGTAGTGTTCAGGTGGCTAATATTGCTGAAGAATTGGTATATTATGTAAATCTCATTTTGACCGCATGTGATTGCAAAAAGTGTTGCATGGTCAGAGTGAATATATTTGTGGGTTTGATGTAGGGTGAGAGGCTTCGTTCATGGCCTATATAGCATGAACTAGTTGGGAAAATACAACTAAATCTAAACTATTCAACTACTCTAAAAAAAAAAAAATTTCGGGGGCGTTGCCCTCGAACCCCCGTGAGCCCCCACCCCTTCAACTTTGGACCCTTCTACTTTAACAAGCTGACTCCATTCCTAATCTCGCCCCCACTCAAAAATTATTCTAGGTCCGCCCCTGCCCATGTATAGGATTTAATTATTCTGTGTATTTAACAAGAATGTAATAGTTTTGTTTTAGAAATAAAACACATAGGTGTTTTACCCTTGCTTTACAAAAATTCCTTTTACGTTTCTTCTTTATTACTCTTGACTTCACTTTCAAATAATTTTGTCTTTTGTTGGTTCCTAAAATGCTGAATATTTCAAGCAAAGGGTCAAATTAAAGATGGGGAAATCCCAAAGATAAGACAACAATTAAACTTCAAAATAAAAGAACAATAAGGAATTATTGGTGTGCCCCGGGGCACATCCAAGATGGCAAAGACAGTGCAAGGCTGGACTTGCAACCCCAGGGTGGGGAGTTCGAATCACGGAAGGAGCAACCAAGTGTTGTAATACCAAAACCATGTGGTGGAGCAGTTTGGTGTTGTAATAACCGGTTGTAGGAGGGCTCCCTTGGGGCCAGGAGTATAAAGCTTGCATGGACACTGACTTGATTGGGCATAACCCGCGATTTACCTCCGCCCAAAGTTGAGGCACCGGTGATGGGCGGTCCAGTAAATAGTCTAGTGTTAGCTGGGATACCTGGGTATCAAAAAAAAAAAAAAATTAAGGAATTATTGGTTTAAATTGGAGCTTAAACAATCCTTTTAAATACTTTAATTTCTACCTTTACCTCTTTTCCTCACCTTTTTTTTTTTTTTTTATCAAGAATACCTTTGTGTATTTTTCTACACTAAGTTAAATTATGGTATTTATATCATCACTCTGGCCAACATGGTACACCATGTTATTACCAAACTTTAATTTCACGAACTATTTCCATCTAAATAGTCATGTACATGTAATGAAAAATGTACGCATTCTCTAAAGTCCAGTCAAATCTTTACTTATTTGTCTCTCCCACTCAATTTCTCGTATAACATGTATCAACGATTAACTTTGGCTGTCAGAGGACTCGCGCTCATTGGTCCCTTTCCTCGGTCTTGTGATCTTGGTATCTAATTGTTTTTGTCCGAGAGTAGTGTAGGAAATATAGAGGTAGGAAGACGTGGTAGGACATTTGTTGACAACAAGGACACGTAGATTTTGAGGTCAACAACCTTCGGATTAGGAATGTGATCAAACCCAAAAACACCATAACTGTGGTGATATTGTCAAGTGGGATGGTGGGGTGTTCCCACACATTAAAGATTGATTGTACAATTTGAATTTACTCTTTAATGCACTCTCTCATGAGCAAGTTGAATATATTTTTCATCAAAGATCTAATATATGTATAATTTTCATAAACTGGTGGCAATGAGACTTGAACATGCATGAACTCGATCTACTATAATAAAGTTACATTGTTCAAAAACTTAAGATGTTCAAGGGACAACAAACTTATTTATTTGAATTTATTCAACACAAATGCTAGACCAAAATTTCCCTGTACAAATGGAAGTGGGAAACTTGGGATCATTTTATTCAGAATTACACATAGTTAGAATGTCATGTACTTATTGCTTCATATTATGATTTGTAAGATCTTTACGACGTGCCTTGTGTATGAATTAGTTAATCATCTGAAGCAACACTCATGTCTGTCTCTTCATCCCATGGGTATGGCTTGATTGGTTTGGTTGCTTCCAAAATTTCATCAATAGGAATCTTTGGTTTTGATTTCTGAAGTGGAGCTACATCAGTGACCCCTGGATTGTAATCCTGCGAAAATGCGACAGCAATAAGAATACAAATAAAGGAATACCTCTAGCTATATTAGATTTCATTATTATGTCATATACAGTGAGGTGAACTGCACAAGTTAATTGACAGATTTGGTCACATTCTTCGTTTCCATAGCCATGTTCAATTCAGCCAAGTTGTTCATGATTTTGTTACATGATTTAACCTCTAAAAACATTGATAAAAGGATGTTTACCAGATCAGCATGCATTTTCTTCACAAATGTTCTAAATAAGCTGAAGTTCTTTTCTTCAAGTAACTCCTCTGATAAACGGAGGTAGGTCACTCCAGCCATTTTCAGTTTTGGAGGACCATTTTTGTTGACGCCATTTGGCCTAGCATTCAGAAGGATTTGATTGTAACCTGCAGAATCGTATCTGGAAAGTGCATTTTCTCCAGCCACGTCAATATTTTCCTTCCATCCATCACTCAAAACCTGCAGAAATATGGTGAAAATTTTGCCCCAATTTACATCTTATTGTGTAAAAAAAAATCGTATGAAACAGGATACGCCTAAATACGAGACAAGACACATTTTTACTTACATGGCCTATGTTGGGTATATAAGACTCTACACAACATGAAATATAGATCTATATGACAGACATACGCTGTAACATGATTTATTATGCATATCTACGTTTTGGAGAGTTAAGTGACAAATTGTTACTACTACCAAATTAAGGTACCCAAAAACATTATATAAGTTTCTATTTTTTAATTTTCGAGAATTTCTAATGGAAAATTGGCTCACAGTTCAACCTGCTGTACAAGTTCTTGAGGTCCACTTTTAGCTTCTGCTGGTTGTTCGCTGTCTCTCATTTCAAGACATGTGAAATTTAAGGTTCCATAATGTCTGGACAGCATCCTTGCTATCGGCCGGTATCCGCCTCTTCCAGTCAGGTTATAGTATCCTGATGTTAGCTCACAAGCATGACTCTCATCCTTATACCACCAGTGGATTCCAGAAACCTGTTTGCACAGAAAAGTTAAGAGTGTTGTTAAACACAGAGCGAAATAAGATCAGATGTCCATCCATGACAGATAAAGTTCCATCTTGTATCAGAGTGCCGTAAAAGGTTACCATGAAATTCATAAAGACAGTCATGGAATAGTACTTTTCTACTATGATAGTTATTACTGTCGTTGAACTTTATATTCCAGATATTATAAGTAATTCCACGTCCATACACATTAAGCTTATTCTAATAACACGTACTTTAGCAGCGAGCTTGACTTTGCATCCCAAGAAGGCTTTGTTGGCTTCCTCAAGTATCTGATCCCCGTGGTATATTAGCTTGTTAGAGTACCATCTTAAGAAAAACTTTCCCTTTTCTGTCTGGTAAGTCCCATTTGATCCGAAAAATCCTGTTTTCTGAGGGGTGTCATTGTATGTTCCTGCATCATCTGGGAGGTCCCATTCTGGATGCCCTGCCTTGGTTGCAGCCTCGTTAAAATCTTGTCTCAAATACTTGTCATAGCACTGCAATCATAATATCAATTTTTTTTCTGTTAGAATGCATGGGATTCGGTTGATTTACTTGAAACCTGAAACCGGGGGGGAGGCCTATCGATCCGAATAATAACTTGTACAATCTACAAATTGCATCCCTAATTACAAGAGGAATAATAAATTCCAAAATGAGCAAAACTCACAAACATATTTATAGTGGTTCACCTCCATATGAAATCTTTGGCAGGTCCCTCTTAAACATGACTTACCAGAAAACTTGAGTCTTTATATTTGGGGGGCCAAGTATAAGTGCAAAAAACAATTTGTCCATTTGAGGTCCACGATTGATAACTGTAGTCAAACATACTATTCTTTATCTCACCTGAAATTCTCCGATGCCGGGGAAAACCCATCCTTGAGTTTCAGGATATGATGGATATCTTAGCTCTCCTGCACGGCCTAGTCCTACCTCAATGTCAACGATGGTTCCCGCTTCCAAAATATCTGACATGTTCTCGCTAAAGCTCTTCATGTAATCACTATACATCTACACAATGCATTTATATATTTGAAAAATGTATAATGCTGAAGAGTTGATATTACTAATTACACATCCGACATTTCACAAGTCATACCTGGACAGCAGTTCGACCACCAAAGAGAGGCAAGTTATCCACACCAAGTGAGAGGTACTCTTTGTCCCTATTACCTGATCGGTTAGTGTAGAAAATATCAGGATCTTCTTCGCCGACAGCAATTACCCAATCTGGGATAGGAATGTACACAGCATCCCCTACATTGCCACCACACTGGTGGAATGACATTATAGCCTGTATTTTCAATCCACATTTTTGAACAAGTTGGAACAATTTCCTGTAGGAAGTCCAATCATACTGTTTGGGACCTTTGGCCTCGATAATTCCCCACCAGACATCTACCATTACACCATCAACTCCAGCAGCTTTTAGCTCTTTTAGCTGCTCCTCCAGCTTTTCTTGGTCTGCGAATTTATTTTCTCTGGTGACAACTCCCAACTGTCGTTGAAGAACAAAGAAAAATGCGTACATTAGAGATTTGTTTGGTACTGGCACTGGATTGTATGTTTCAAAATATAACAGTTTTGAGACTTACCTGAAGCATTACATAAAGTGGCACATAATTTGCTAACTTGGTGCTGCCAGATTTTGAAGCCATTCTCTTGACAAGGAGGAAGGGAAAAGTAGTAGTTTTCTGTGAATGAAATTGAAGATGCTTTTATTTAATCTTGATTGCATCCTTTATATAGAAGGTTGGAGGATTTACTGTGTTGGAAAAGGAGGGATAGCAAAAAAAAAAAAAATCTCAAGTAAAGACATGCAGAATGGCCAAAAATATATGGCATCTTATCCACTCGTGGTTGATTTAAGCAATTAATGGCTTTTTCTGGTTAATAATGATAGAAGGGACAAGATAGATCACGCCGACAGTTATGCACGTCTCACTTATTCAAATGTGCATACATAATTCAATGATGCTTCTTGTACTATATCCCCCTTACAATAGGGGGGTCTGCTCTGCTTCCAAGAAAAGCGGGCCCTCCCATTGTGAGGGGCTGTCAAACTAGGTCAAAGTGTACACTTAGTTTGATCCACATAATTAGTGTGCATATGCTTGCCCTTGTATATGTGTATAATAGTACAAGATAGTAGATTTATTACGTGCTTTTTTGGAATAACTTAAAAAGTTCAAGTCGAAATCAACAATTAATTTTAAACCAGACATTTCACGATATCCAACTTTTATCAACTTTTCAACCACACATTTCATTGATTTATGTCAAATTTCGTTGAACTTTTATTAAAAAAATTGTCAAACAACAACATAATGGAAATTTGTCGAACTAACTTGTACATCAATTATCTTCCGGTAAAAGGAAATATGTCACTCGTGCATCGTAATTCGTTGTCGAAGGATAACACTGATGACTCTAATCAATTGCATGGTTCTTACCTACTACCATGTTGATGTTTATCGTACATATGACATGAAAAGTTGTTGCACTAACTAGAAATGGATGAGCATGTTGGTAATTGGGAACAAAAAATCCCAATATTCATTAATGACATACCCTCTAGAGTAACATTATTTATTCCTTGTTTGGTTTTGCTGAAAATCATATTTTCTTAGATTTTGATAAAATTTGATAAAATGTGTGATTGAAAAGTTGATAAAATTTTTGGTCCTATGAAAAGTGTAGTTAAAATGAATTGCTGATTGGAAAATGAAGGAGACTGTTATATATTTATACAATAAATATAATATGTGAAAGAAATAATTAATTAAGATAAAGTGCCCAACTGGTAAAAACGTGAAATTTGTGTGGGAGGTCAGGGGTTCGAGCCACGCCTCATATTTCTGGAGTACACTTGAATATGACTGTTTTAACTGTCCAGTTTTAATATCTATTACCATAGGCCATTACATCTGCAACTTAATGCTAGATCATGGTGAAAGAAGTTACATCTCTTCATGCCTATATAAACACACTTTTGGGTATTAGAAAAATACAACAAAAAACGAAATTGTCTCTTCATATATATAGCAAAAATATTATACTCAAATTATTTTCTCATATTTCTGGAGTACACTTGAGAGTTCTGAAAACCTTTTGTGATCGCTGCACAATTGGTTTATTTGATCGTTGTCTCCTGGAGGTGATTGTCCACAGAGGTCGCAGCAGTTATCGACGGGCAATTTCGCTTTAGGACATCGTGCTGTCACGAGACTCGATCTATTGATAAGTTTTTCTGTACTTTACCATTATTTTATCCAATAGAGACCACAAAAAAAATCTTGAGTAAATACGCAGAATGGCTAAAATCTTTGGCATCTTTTCAAGTTGTGGTTGATTAAAGCAAGCCATGGCGTTTTCTGGTTAATAATGAAAGAAGGGACAATAATGGATCACATTGACAGTGATGCATCATGCATGTCTCTCTTATTGAAACGTGCGTATATCATATTGCAGGGTTTTGCATGTGAAAATACTAATAACCAATCATATTGGAGATTGAATGTTTAGTGTAATCCTTATCTTTGGCCAATGAGGATGAACTGTCAGGATTTTTTAATCTTTGAACTTGGCTAAATTAATTAACCCAATATTGATGACTTCACCAAATAGGCGCAGAGTTTACGAGAACTTGGCTTGTGATATTGGAGCTTGGTCACAATAATCCATTGAGAACGCATGTTCTCTTCTAGGGAGAGAACGCACAAGCACTGCAAACCACCAATCATCTTAGCACCAGCAATGCCCAATCATCACAAACGACTACCCCAATTGTTGGAAATGGGTATCTAATCCTCAAAATAAGAAATTAATTTTCATTTGAAGATTAAACCCAAATGCATGGTGGATCTTAGAAAATCATTTGAGATCATTGGTGCTTTATTTTGAATCCTCACACATAAGAGTGAAATGATAACCTTGAAGGAGCTTTCAACAGCCTAACTAATTGCTTCCTCCCTTAGATCTTCTCCCTTGTGCTCTCAAGGTGCATTTCCTCTTGTGAGAAAAATGAAATAGGTTTAAACTCAATCATTAGCCAAATGTGCCCTTAGAAGGGCATATTTATAACTCAACTTAGAGTTCCATATTTGCACTAATTTCCTTGGACTTTATTATAGTAGACCAATTAAGTCACACACCTTTTTGGAGTCAAGAGAGGGACCCAATTGGACTCACAAGATTCAAACTCCAATAGATGTTTCTAATTGGGTCAACTTTAGACCAATTGAGATACATCTATTAATCCCGGCTTACTCTACCAAAGCCCGAAATTGCACTCTTAAGTCGAGTGAAAGTTATGGAAGTCAATTATGATTTGATAACAATATCCTTCGACTACCATTCCACAAGTCAACCCTTGTTTGACCGTCAATATGTTGAAGTCGACAAAATAACCGTTTTGCCATTCAACATGTATTACCCTCCAAGTCCCATTTCACAAGGCGAATCCATTGTGATCACATCACAACACCAAGTCCAACGATCTCATCGTCGAACTACTGAGCTCAAGTTCAATTCCCTTTAAAAAATATCTTAGAGTGACGATAGTCTCATAATGATGATTAACGGATTCCACTATTGCATGTATATGATCTCTAACCACTTCGCCTAGATTCCCAAAGTACCGAGATTGATCTTCTAGTTAAGACTTTACTCATTGGTACCTCAAAGAACTTGAACTAGTAATTAAATGTACATTATTTGCTTATGATTTAGGTGACTTGTTCGATAATCGAGTTGTGTCTCATTTCGAGCGATCACAAATGAGTCATCCACGTGATCCCGTTCAATGTGCTTCAAAAACACATTATTGTTCTTATTCCCAGATCTAGACAAATCTTAATAAGAACAATGCAATCTTATCAACATAAATCGTCCAACTTCATGTACCGATTGTGAACGACATATTTTGAATTGTGTCTCACTATACCCAAACCGTCGAGTATACAATTTGTTATATTTCATATAATCATGGAACCTTAGATTATTATTGCAAGTTCTAATACGCGAGTAAAGAAACATTAATTCATAATGTCATTACAATATACTCGCTATAAAAGAACATCAAACTAACACCAATGCTAGTAACCCCTCCATCGAACAAACAGCAGCATCCATATTTAGCTTAAATATCCCAATCGCGGGAAGTCTCCTATTAGAAACCGAACAAGAGTATACCACTTATTATGAATAAAAGAAATGAGATTATATGACAATATATGAAATAGCAATCACAAACTCAACTTCAAGTTTATATTATAAATAATTATATGTTCTAACTTATCTTTCTTACACATTATCTCGTCTACCATTTCTAATATGCGTAACAGGGTTAAAATAACCAAAACATCCTTTTCCAAATATGTATAAAGCCTAAAATTCCATATTCAGTTTCATGTGATCACATCGTAATGTTTATTCAACCATCAATGTTACATTACTAAGTTCAAATTTAACTGGCCTCCAAAAATCACTTTTGGTCATGATCGTGTACATGACGGATTTCATCTTGTAAATATACATTTTTGATATTTTACTTTAGGACTAAACTTCTTGTATACACAAAGTGTACACTTTGATTGGTACCCCCTATGTGTCGAAAATATGACGGTTGATTGAAAAAAAGTGTTATCAAAATCAATGCATCATAATCTGTCAACTCTAAACCAATGTGTCAACTCTTATGTACATGTAGCATGGTCATTTACTTTAATCTCCAATTCACCTATATATTGTCCAGCAATTTCATCGAGCATGGCATTCAGAGCCGGACCTGAGGGGAGGCCTAAGAGGCTACCGCCTCAGGCCTAGAAATCCTGAGGGCCCATTTTCTTGGGGTTTTTTTTTAAAAAATTTTCAGGCCCATTTTCGTTACACTTACATCCTTCCTTCCCCCATTTGGCCATCCCATTGTCCCACGAATGATGAATCCTACCTAACCTCATAACTCCCCAGCCCCCACTGTTTCCGCCACGGTGCCATCGCCAATCGCCAGTAGCCAGTCCGCCTCCACTCCTCCGCAACCACCGTCTGCCTTCCTCTGACTTCCCTCATCCCCGCGCAACGTTCCTCAACAGTCAACGCAATCCACTGCTCCGGCTCTGTCCGCTACCGCCAGTCCGCCTCCACGCCGCCGCCCCCTTCAGGAATCAGGTACGACCCTATCCCTTCCCTTCCCTCCTTAAGTGTTTGCCGTAGGCTCGTGAGGTGTGAGGAACTGATGAAGAAATACCGAAATAGAAAACCTTCATCTTCATGGCTTCATCACTCACGCAGTCAGCCAGTCACGCAGACTTCAATTCTTCTCCTCAGTCATTTTCTTGGCGATTAATCATTGACTTTGACTAATAATTTGATTTCAATCTTTGATTTACAGGTTAAGATAGAGGCGATCAGCTGGAGCCTGGGCCGTGCATTTTCAATTTTTCATTCCCAGCTCGACTGCTCGAGTTACAGTTACAGGCTTCCAGCCTTGTTCAATGAGTTGAGCCTAAGCCCTAGCCCCTACAGATCCGGGTATGTTTCTTGATTTCATAGGAGTTTTTTGCTTCCAGATTGAGATTTGAGAATTTGAGTTTGTATGAATTTGAGTATGAATTTGAATTTGAGACTCTGACTCTGTATGACTGTATGGATATTGCCATATTGGATAATGGATATTTGGATTATGATTTATGAATTTGAGTATGTATATTGGATATTTGGATAATGAATTTGAGAATTTGAGTATGGATATTGCCTATTGGATATTTGGATAATGAATTTGAGATTTTGAGTATGGATATTAGATATTTGGATGTATAAATTGAATATATGAATGTGATAGTGTGATTGAATATGTGTTATTGTTATTACTTCTCTAGTTCTCTGGATTTGGCTTGATAAAGTGTGATTGAATATGTGTTAGTGTTATCATATGAATGTGATAGTGTGATTGAACTGGGATTTTGATGTTTTGTAAATCAACATTCGCTCATGTTAATTGTTATGTTCAATTTCAGTAACCGTTAGCTGTTGAGTGATTTGAGTCCAATACCATGGCTCCAAAATATGAATCTGGAGCTCAAAAAAAGAAGAAGAGAGAAAGAATAGAGACATTAATTCGAAGTCAGACCGGAGATATAGATAAGTATTTTAATAAGAAAAGAAAAGAGAATGAAGGTTTTGAAGAACAACAAAATCAGAATGATAATGATAATGTGGATGGACTGAAAGAGAACGAGGAAATTATTGAACTTGCCAATGTGGATGAACCAAAGCAGACTCATGAAAATGATGTTCAAGATGATCAAGCGAATTGCTTTACTTTGAATTTTGAGGATCTTGGAAATTGGAAGAATGTTCATATTGATCAAAAGACAAGGGATTTTTTTAGTTGAAATAGGTCCAAAAAGAGTTGATGATATCGTGTTTCCCAAAGATAATCAAGGTAGACATTTTGAATCATCACAATATAAGAGAACACTTGCAAATGGGCAGACAACCGATAGAATGTGGTTAGTGTATTCGATTTCTTTAGATAAGATATTTTGTTTTTGCTGTAAGTTGTTTAAGACAGAAAAAATGATGCAAAGTATTGGACAATTGGGTAATGACGGATACAAAGATTGACATAATGTGCATCGACGCCTTACAAATCATGAAGTATCTAAGGATCATATAAGTTGCATGACTAGTTGGATGGAACTGGAAAATAGGCTTCAAACAAAACATGTAATTGATGAAAGTGTACAATTGGCCATCAACAAAGAAAGAGAGCATTGGAAACAAGTGTTAACGAGGATAATTGCTATTGTAAAAAGGCTCGCTAAAAATACTTTGGCATTTCGAGGAGATTATGAGCAACTTTATGTTGAGAACAATGGACTTTTTTTGCAAATGATAGAAATGGTTGCTGAGTTTGATCCAATAATGAAAGAACACATTCGACGTGCTCAAGCACATGAGATTCAATATACATATCTTGGTCCTAAAATTCAAAATGAATTGATACAAACTTTGGCAGGCAGGTCAAAAGTGCAATTATCACAAAAGTGAAACATGCAAAATATTTTTCTGTCATCCTTGATTGTACTCCAGATGCGAGTAATGAGGAGCAAATGTCTCTAGTAATACGATGCGTGGACGATAAAACAGACTTGTCGATGGTTAAAGAATATTGGATTGAATTTTTGAAGGTGGATGATACATCAGGACTTGGTCTTTTCAATGAGCTTAAAAATGTGTTAGTGAATCTTAAGCTTGATATTGATAACATAAGAGGTCAATGGTATGACAATGGAGCTAACATGAGCGGGAGACATAGAGGTGTACAAAAAAGGTTACTTGACATTAATCCTAGAGCTTTATATACTCCATGTGGTTGTCATAGCCTTAATCTAGCAATATGTGATATGGCAAGTTGTTGTTCTAAAGCTATGTCCTTCTTTGGAGTGATACAACGTATCTATACATTGTTCTCTTCTTCTCCCAAACGATGGAAACTTTTTAAAGATAAGGTTGAAGGTCTGACACTTAAGCCATTGTCACAAACACGTTGGGAGAGTCATGTGAAAAGTGTGAAGCCGATAAAAGAGCAATGTGTACGAATAAGAGATGCTTTACTTGACTTGGCAAACATTGCTGAAGATGCTAACACGAAGAGTCACGCTGAATCCTTAGCAACACATGAACTTGAGAATTTTGAGTTTTACTTGGCATGGTCATTTGATATAAGTTGTTGTATGCTATCAATACCGTGAGTAAATTTCTTCAAGCTGAAAACATGGATATTGATGAAGCCATCAAGCTTTTAGAAGCGTTTATTTTGTTTCTCGAAAATTATAGAGAATTTGGATTTGCAAGTGCTATGGATGAAGCTAAACAAATGGCAAGTGAAATGGGCATTGAAGCTATTTTTCGGGAGAAACGCAACATTCGAAGAAAGAAGCATTTCGATGAAAGTGGTAGTGAAGAGGTAACACAATCAGCTGAATAATCTTTTAGAGTTGATTATTTTCTCTTTATAATTGATCAAGCTCGATCTTCACTTCAAACTCGCTTTGAACAATTTAAGCATTATGAAGAGACATTTGGATTTTTGTTTAATTTGGAGAGGTTAAAGAGTATGCATTTTGATAGTTTGTTGAAATCTTGTATGAATCTTGAGCAGTATTTGAACCATAATGGACATTCAGACATTATTGGTGATGACTTATGTACAGAGTTGTTAGTTTTGAAGTGCTATTTACCTGAAGAAACAAAAAGAGCTATTTAGGTGCTAAATTACTTGAAGAAAATGGATGGTTGTTTTCCAAATGCTAGCATTGCTTACAAGATTTTGCTCACTATACCAGTTACAGTTGCATCAGCAGAAAGAAGCTTCTCCAAGTTGAAATTGATCAAAACTTATCTCCGTTCAACTATATCGCAAGAAAGATTGAATGGATTGACTATGTTATCCATTGAAAAAGAAATGGTTGAACAACTCGACTATACAAAATTGATTGATATTTTTGCCTTGAAAACTGTAAGACGAGTTGTATTTAAGTGATTGGTTATAACACTTTCGTATTATTACTTGATTGCAAAATATATATTTTGAATATTTTACTTTTTTTTGTTGCTTTATTGTTGAATTTAAGTTAACAAATTTAGTTCCGTAGACTTTTTTAAAAGAAAAAGAGGATTGTCTGCTATGGCTTAGGGGTCCAAATTCTGAAGTTCGCCTCAGGCCCCGCGAAACACAAGTACGGCACTGATGGCATTGTAGTAGTTAAGTAGAAGATTAGTGACATTCTTGTAGAAGATGACAATGGTAACAAAGCTGACATTGCCTGAAATTACAAATTTACAAAATAAAATGTGATTCGTCCAATGGAGCTAAAACAGGAAGCCTGTCGAAGGTATCGATCGTTAGTTTAACCGTTACTATGCATAGGATATATATATTCTTAGATCTACGTTCCACCGGATAATGACTATTTAAGCAGACAAATACCTGTCACTTAATTATTTTTCCTCTCTTGAGTGGCTTCACGTGCTTGAGTTATTTACTTCCCTAACTACCACACACCCTACCCTATCCCCATAACACACTACCCCCACTCCAAAAATCCAGAGTTTATTAAATCACCAATCACCAATATTTGTTATTATTTGCTCGTCCAAAAATAAAAGGTTACTGTCTGCTTGCCTATTTTTATTTTTTTTAAAGAAAAATTATCCATTTCAATTCCATTCATCCAACTAGACAAAAAAATTTACATGACGGATGGAAACCATATGTGGCCACTAACATCGTTAAAAAATGACAAGTGAATTAATTCATTTCTATTAAGAGCAAATGAGTGCATCAGTTGGCAATCTTCTTTTCTTTGTCCAGCCAACCATTTTCATATCTTTTTAGTTGGGTGTCTCACTTCAGAGGAAATTCCAGTTTTGGTGCTATTAATTGTGTACATACAAGAATTGTATGGTCTCTCCGATGCAATTCTAGCATAGCCTCTTTGAGATTTTGTTCACAAGATTTCTTCCCCAATTCAAAACCCAATCAATTTCTTCCCCCCCAAATCATTTTTCATCCCATATCAGTTTCTCCTCCAAATCAATATTCTAACAAAAAGTGTACGTCTGAATCACCCAAAATCACCCTCTAATTGAAACGAGCTTTAGAGAAAATTCAGAAATTTACGTCTTTTAGTTGGTAGGATGTTGTTTGTGATTTGAATTGTAGGAAAAGAGTAAAAGCAATTCCCTGCCAGAATTGCAACAAATGTTGTTCCCCCCTGTTTGGTCTATTTCTTTAAATTTTTTTTTTTTTTTTTTTTTGCCATTTTCCAATAGAAACCTGCCAAGCGTTGTTCAAAGATTCTACTGTACATGTAACAGATTTCAAAGAGTAATGGGTTGGTATAGTGTTTTAAATGTGTAGTTGGTGGGTTCTTATTGATGTTTTGGTAGTTGTATGTTGGTGATGGTGTTGTGTAAGTGTCGATTGTTGTAAAATCATCAAAAGAACCATATGTGTTTTTCATATTTTTAATGAAATGGGTTCCTATTGGTTTACCTTGTGATATTCTCTCTCTCTCTTCTAAATTGCAAATTGTTGAAACAACACAGAGAGAGCCCTGTTGCAGTTTATGTGATGCTGAAATGAAAGAGAAAACTTGAATTAAATCCACCTGTTGCTGTTTATGTGATGCTGAAATAAAATGGAAAGACTATTCTTCCATATTTTTATAAAGAAATCGCTATTAATGCAAATGAGTTAATCCACCCGTCATTTTTTAATGGTGTTCGTGGCCACGTGTGATTTTCATTCACCACTTGGAACTTTTTTGTTTAGTTGGATGGATGGAATTGAAATGGGCGATGGATGGGTAGTTTTTTTTAAAAGTGGATGAGCAGCCAATAATTCTTTATTTTTGGGTGAGCAAGTAGTTGGTAATTAACTCCAAAAATCCCTTAGTCCAAGTTCAAACTGAGAGTCCCCAAGAATTTTAATTTGCAGTCAGTAACTATTAATATTTTCAGATAGGCCACTAAACTTTAATTTATCTCAATAAGATCATTGAACTTCAATTTAATTTCAATTTGATGTCACACATCACCACACTGTCGTCAGCCATTTACCAATTTCATGCAACAAATATTCCAAGCAATTGTTGCACGAGATGCCAACTTACCACTATCTCACGCCATAAAGTGTAAAAAAATAAACAAAAGTTTTAAACTTTTAATTTAAAGACATTAGCCAGTGGGTGAAATTTATACTATTTACCTAACCAATTTCTACCCCCCCCCCCCCCCCCCGCTCCAGCATCTCCCAAAATCCAAAAGCCAAGTGCCTCATTGTCCTTTCCACCAAAAAGAACATGACAAGAAATCATAGAAAGAAGGAAAAAAAACAGAGTACTAGGAGGGTAAAAACCAACCCACCCACCCCATCAAAAAGAATTGTCTGATTCATTACATCAATTCTAATCCAGAGAAAAAAAAAAAAAAGAATTTTGTTAAATTAAAATGATGTGCTATGTGGGGAAGGCAACCAAGATCTTCATCTTCATTGTGACAGTGGTGGTAGTGACTGGTCTGGTCTTGGGATTTGGGCTCCTCAGGCATGCTATTCATCACAAGACCCACAAATGTACACCTGAATCTTGTCAACAATCCACCTCCCCAGTAGTCTTCCCTCCGCCGCAGCCACCTGGTGATATTCCTAGCCCAAATGTCCCCAGTATCATATCTCCACCACCACCAACGCCAACCAGTGATGGTCCTAGCCAAAATGTTCCTAATCCATCTGCATCTCCTCCTCCACTGCCTCCACCACCGCCAGCAGTGTCTTTGCCGCCTTCACCGCCTCTGCCATCAGTGTTTCCGCCACCAGCAGTCAGTCCTAGTCCAATGTCCTCAGGTCCAGTGAATTTTTAGTCGCAGTTTTTCTTTTTTCTTGGTCCAATTTTTTCAATATTTTGGTCTTGATTTGGGTAATTATTGGATGGCTTTGTATAGGGAAAATCTTATGGATAATTTTCAAGTGGAGAATTATTCCCAATGTTCATTAATTGGTCAATTCACAATGTATTATTCTGATTATAATTCAACGTCTTAATTGACTATGTTGACTGAATTTTCTAATTACAAATCATTATGCTGGATTAATCTCTAATAACTGTGAACTGATAATTCTTTGCCCCTTATTTATAATTATGTTTATAATTGATCATATGACAAATGTTCTAAGAGTTTTTTTTTTTTTTTTTGTTAAGCTCAACTGTTGGCAGCTTTTGTAACAGCGTTTTTATCTCAGCTTATAAGTCAAACTTACTCATAAGAATTTTTTTTTTTTTTTTTTTTTTTTTTTTACATATACCTAACGTCTTTTCATTTACAACTCTTGAAAAATTTATAAATTATTCATAAATTGTCAAACTTCATTTTTATTCGTACATTTTAAAGAACACAAGTCTTTTCATTTACAACTCTTGAAAAATTTATAAATTATTCATAAATTGTCAAACTTCATTTTTATTCGTACATTTTAAAGAACACATAAGTGTCATCCGCTTAAGTTAAGAATTCAAGGGACTATAATGTAATGCCATGATACTCAACTTCCGTAGAGGAGGGGGCTATTGTCCTTTCTTTTTAGGCACTACAGAACAATATTATCACAAAGAAAGATAGTAGACGCTGATAAAAGGGTGTAGTTATATCAATTGTTCACCTCGACTACTTTTGAACCAATTTCAATTTTATCATAATCCATCAAATGAAAGTCAAAATTACATTTCAAACTTACAAGATTTTAAATTTATAATGAACTTAAGTGGAAGAACTTGCCTCTAAACGCAATAAGTAAAGCTGTAAAATGTACATATAGGTCGAGCACAAAACTTTTTTGAGGTTAACAACTTTGAGATGCTATATTTATTATTCTTTCGAGTACATAATTTTAGTTTCAAATGAAATTGTGTCGTATTTTAAGTTATATGTCCTATCGGTTCGAAAGTTAGAAATGATTAAAACAAGGTTTTGCAATTAACATATTTTGTTGCATTACTTTTTATTTATTATATTTCCCAAGCAAGGAAAAATCATAAGAACATTGATAATTCAGAAAATCACTAAAAATTACAGTAAATTGCAATAAATGATGTCGATAATTATAGGAACAATTTGAATGGTATTATCCCTATTTTATAGGGTTTTCTTTTTCTAATCCCTATAAAATGTAAACTTACATAGTTAAATAGGAATTCAAATTAATATAAATTCGAGTTTAAAAATTATCTCAATACTTTGAGCTTTTTCAACAAAAATCATTATTATTAGGAAAAAAGTATTACTACTATAATCCATTTTTTAAAGTTCATTTTTTCGTAAACTCGTTATCAAACACACATTTTTTCAATAGAATAATTGTATACGTAAATTCAAAAAAAAAAAAAATTGCTTTTTAAACATACATTGTCTATAAAATAACTATTATTAAATTTTATTTTTCTCAAAAAATGGGACTCAAACCAACACTAAGTAGAAAATGTCACTTAAAAAATATTGCTTTTGAAGAGTATATCCAATCTTAGGTTATAGAAGATTTCTCTATAATATTTCCTAATCAAAACATCCTCTGACTGTCCTTGTAGACACTACATATTTTTATGGAGAAATTGTAGCATTAGTCTACAATCTATGCAATTAATAGCAAATAGATCTTAATTCTGGTTTTTTGGCATTTACGTCCCTGATGTATCATTTATGTTGCACTGCATCCTCAACTCACATAACGGTCCATTTGATAGAAGGATGGAAAATGGGTGGAAAGAAAATGTTTTACAGGGAAAAGATTTTCTTAAAAATTGTTTTGCTGGTAATTGTAATTAATTGTGTGCTTGATTGGTATAATTTTCCATGGAAAATATTGAAAGTTTGGTGTCTGTTTGACTTCATTTTTTATGAAAATTGTCCATTAAAATGATAATGTTTTCTACCATTGGATCTAGAATTTGTTCCAATTGCAAAAAACAAAAACAAAAACAAAATAATTGAAAAAATAATAATCATACTGAATATCATTCGTTTGGCTTTGTTTTACATGGAAATTGTCAATAAAAGTGAAATTTTTTTTACCATTGTGTCTAGAATTTTTTCCAATTGTAAAAACAAAAAAAATTGAAAAGTTGGAAAATATTTTCTCACCAAAACATCAAAAATTTATTTTCCTCAAAAATGTGGAAAATTTAGAAAGTTGGAAAATATTTTCCCGGAAAAATTTCGTCAATCAAACACTACAAAAGTTGGAAAAAAAAAAAGATTTTCCTACTTCCCTAAAAAACTTTGCCAATCAAACGGGGCCTAACTCTATCATCTTCGCACACGAGGTGCAAGGCACAAATTGTTAGAGATTTTAACTTTTTCATACTAAAAATCACTCTCTTTTTTCGTTAGTTCAAAAAAAAAAAAAAAAAAAAAATCTTAATTCTATTTAATTATTCGTTCCAAAAAACTCTCATATGTATTTCCTCCTATTATTATTTTAACCATTGTACAAGCACAAGTCAAAAATACTATGAAAAAATGTTTTGTATTTGGCTCGTGTTTTTTTTTTCTATTTCTTTTAATTTTTATTCAATGTCCATACTGCATTAAACGGGAGAATGAGATGTGTCATGTAGAGATGACAAAAAAATCCGCCCCGACGGGTTGGCGGGGCTGGGCAGGGCCGCCCCAGGAAGTTAAATAAAAAAAAAAAAAAATTGAACATTATTTGTTTAATTTTGGACATTGTTTGTTTTTATTGCTTGATTTGGATATTGATGTAGTTATTTTAAGTATTGTTTGCTTTGGATTATAAAATTTTGAATTTTTATTTAATTGAAAATTTTGGGTTAAAAAAAAAAAAAAACAAAATGGGGGCAGGAAACGGGGCAAGGCTCCCCCGCGTCCCGTCTAAGGCGGGGCCCACCCCAAATCCGCCCCATTTCCATCACTAGTGTCATGTATGGTTTATGATGGAGTTTTGGACGGATTCTGCGAGTCTGAGGACCAAGGTGCAACAGAAATGGTACATTGATGACTACTCTTGCGATTTTTTCATATTTTTATCCGAAATAGTTCTTAGCACAGTAGCACTCAACATCCAACTAACGTCAGGCGTTTTACTTTAGGAATAACAGAAAAAATTGCTGATGAAATACGCACTGTGGCATGCTCAACGCTGCCATCACTTCTCTGCCGCCCAAAAAACATCAACCAAACAAAAAAGATTCTTAATTTTTCACGAACCCTGTGTGATGATTTTAGTTTTACAAACCAATTATTGTCGAGTGACTCAGTTCCAGAATGGAAATCAGTTCTACTGAGAATTCTAACGCCACCACCAACTGGTTGTGCGACTATGAGTTGATGGATGATATCTCCGCCGTCTCCGCTGCAGCAGACTTCTCCAGTCTTACTACGCCGCCGCCTTCCACCGCCACCTTTTCCTTCTCCTGGCCCACCAAAGCAATCAGCTGCTGCTCTATCGTAAGGTGTTACAATTCTTGGACTCTTCTTTTCTTTTTTTCATTATATTGTGACTTGCGAGTCCATCAGTTCTTGCTTGATTTATTCAGCCCTGTAAAAAAAAAAAATAACCTTTTTCAATTAGGTTTGTAATTTTCCTTGTAGGATCAGGAATTTTTTGCGGAAATTTTGATATTTAGGCAAAAATACTCAAATTCTTTCAAAGGTGTGAAAACTGGCAATGGCAGAGTTAAGAATAATAAATTTGGATATGCTTCTTAGTGTATATATTATGCTTATACGTTTGAACATTTGTATTTTATTTTTTGGGGGCTTAATCACTCTGCAATTATCTTGTCTCTAGACTCGAATATGTGATTTGTTGCATGTTAGTACTTGCCTGCGTATGTGTTGATAATTCATTGTTGGAAGGGTACGAGAGAAATCTTTTACTTCTATATTCGAGGGCAAAACTCGAATATGTGACTAAGAAGTGCTTCAGCTAAGTTGGTTGTTTATATATCAGAATAGCAATTAAGGAAACCCGACCTGATGCACATCTGTTCTCTAAGTTGATTGATTTGTCTCTAAATTTTGGATAAAAATTGAAGAATAAGAACGGCATGGAAGATAATTAGGTCAAGTGATCACATAAGGAGCTCATGTATTTCAGGCTGATGTGCTTTTCTTGATCCACTGGGCAAACAAGATGAAATTCTGTGCGGATAGCATCAAAGTTACATTTTTTTTTTTTTTTTTATTTCACTTTCCAGTTAATATACTGAAAGGAAGACCAATTTTATTAGCTTATTATTAAAATTTATACTTATGTATGATTTAAGATGTTAAAATACGTTGCGAAATGTGAAAGAACAGGCTGAGTGATGGCAACATAAGACAAATCTGTCCTACTTTTACATACATATGTATAGTAGAAAGGCAAAACAAAGAAAAATTGGGGGTTTTGTTTCGCTCTTCCTATATTTTTTCTCGGGTCAGTGGGAGTGCAGTTGTTGCAATAAACATAATCATGCTTTAATCAATACAATAAGTGAGAGGTCTGTGAATAGTAAATAATACTGTTTATTATGCAAATTTATTGCATGCTCTTCCTTGGTTCTTGTCTTCACTCGCTGTTGGATGGATCCCATTATTGTGACGGAATTAGCATTTTTTAGAAGTATTTACCACTTCCAAACCTATGTCATACACAGAGTGCCATGTCGAGTGCCAAAACTGAAACACGTTTCATTTAGATTCCAGAAGTACTGGTTCAAAGGATATAGAACTCATAGTAACGTCCAAATGTTTAAATTCATTCTAAACTGCAATTTTATTAGGTAGAGTGAAGATTAAATCTAAACAGAGGAGGTCAATGTCAACCATACGATGGTGTCTTTTCTTAAGCTTTGTACCAAGAACTTGTTGAAAACATTTTAGGACAGTGGAAGTACAACTACATCACATCTATGTCATTTTATTCTTCACATCTGATGACTTAGCTTTGTATTTTAGTTCGGAATTGGATTGCTCTTTTGAGGATGCTGAAGGCTTTAAGGAAGTAGGTCCTCGTAAACGGTACAAAACTTCCTCTTATTTTCCTTTGATGTTAGTATCTTGGCAATTTGTGATTCATAGATTTTTATGTCATAGATTCTTTTCTCCCCACTTAAATATCTGAATGTATTTCTGTTCTTGAAATGATCGAATAACTCGTATTTGGTTTCTAGAAACAGAAATATCTATGGAATTTGATGGAGTCTTTTTCTTGATTAGTTATGTTCTACACTAATTAACGCTGTATTATCTGATATTTTCTTCTTTATACTTATCAGAAAGCATAAGTTACATTCTGTTTCTTGATTAACCATTCCTTCTTGATAAATAACAAAAATTTGTATGTGTGTTGCAGTAGTTTGTATGTTAAAGTGCATCATCCATTCAGTTTCTATTCTGTCATGTTGCGTCTTTCCTGAGTCCTCTTTCTGTGATCATTAATAAGTATGCCTGGTTCTATGGAAGATAAAATACTTGCTGAATACTGAAGTTGCCAACCTAATCTAGACAATACGACAGCCATCTCATTTATAAATGAAGTATACTGATGATATACAGGGCCATCAAAAGACTTCTATATTGAGTAAATTCTCAGAAAGGATCCAATAAAAAATGCTGGTATGAGCGTGAACATAATTGAACTTTGCTTAAATGTCAAGTTTGCGTCCATGAAAATTTCGTGAACGAAGGACTTCTTTCCAAAGTTCTCTTCCAGATGCATGTCATGGTTCAAATACAGCTGCAAATGAATCAAATCACAAGGACACATTATTCTGTATCTTGTGATTAGGGAGTGGTATCATTTGAATCGACCCATATTAAATAACAGAGGCAAAGTAGAAGTTGTCATATGTAATAAGATCAGGATTGAACTTGAGATCTTAAGGAGTGTTATTCTAGTTCCTTGAATTCAGTTTGGAAGTCCTGTCACGAATTGGCATAGTAATATAGTATTTAAGCCATTAACGTCTTATTTTTTGGTATACTTGTCACTGAAACTGTATTGGTAAAAATATATCTTTACGCCCTTTAGATGATTCACTTTCCTTCTTTTTCATCTTTTCTTCTTCTTTTATTAGAACCATGGATTTTACTAAAACATCAAGGATTGTCAACCAATAACGATCGGAATTACATGGTTTTGGCCCTTTTGGGAGCTTATCCTACTAAGCAACACATTCAGTATTGCATTTGGCATGTTTGGCTAATTCATGTGCTACACAGCTACCAGTTTTTCTGTGTCCCCAAACAGTTGCGTAACTATGTTGCTTTTGTTGATCACTTGTTTAGTATCTTCTATAAACTGTCCCATGCTTGTGCTATCGTCATTTTGGTCTCTGTCTCTATACGGGAACATACGTACACAGAGATGCACATATACAAAATTACGAGCATTCTGGGTAAAGATTTTCAATTGTATTCTACAGCTTAAAGTCTGAGTCATGCAATGCATCTGGATCTAAAGCATGTCGAGAGAAGTTGCGGAGAGACCGACTAAATGAGAGGTATTAGTTTTCATTCCTCACGTTTCTCATAGTGTGTCATCTGAGTTTTCATAGTTCACTTACAATTTGGTGAAGGTTCCTGGAACTGGGGTCTACCCTTGAGCCAGGCAAGCCACCAAAAACAGACAAATGTGCTCTCTTATGTGATGCTGTTCGAATGGTAACTCAGCTGCGAGTTGAAGCTCAGCAGGTGAAGGAGTCAAACCAGGATTTGCTGGAAAAGATCAAAGAACTGAAGGTGAGAGTTTGATCCTATCACTGGGTAAATGTATAACATAATTGAGATTGAATTTTAGTTTCGATTTTTTATTGTTATCAACTTAATAGGATAACGATTCCATTGAATTTTCATTTCATCTAGGAAAAGCCATCTTTTTTCTTGATAATGTCTTTGTCATTTGATCCAATAGCATTTTGTTAGATAGGAACTTATTTAATAAAATGGATAAATTTCTGTCACTGCTCTCTCTTCAGGCTGAGAAGAATGAGCTACGAGATGAGAAGTTGAGGCTTATGGCCGATAAGGAGAAGCTCGAACTGCAAATTAAAGCTTTGGCAGCACAACCCGGGTTATTAGCCCATCACTCTGCAATGGGAGTTGCATTTGCAAAGGGAGCAGGGAACAAGTTGATGCCCTTCATTGGATATCCCGGCGTTGCCATGTGGCAGTTCATGCAACCTGCTGTGGTTGACACATCTCAGGATCATGTGCTTCGCCCTCCTGTTGCATAAGCCGGAAAAGCTGATTTTAGCATGGGCTCGGGAAAATGCTGATGTTTAGCAGCTGTAAAACTGTGTGTATCTCTTTTGAATGGATTTGATGTAAACAAAAACTGGTATTTGCTCTTTGCTTACTGTTTGAACTAAGCCAGGTGTATTGCTGCCTGCAGCAGAATTCGCACTTCTTCTTTGTATGTCATAAAAATAATAAATCCTTCGGTAAATAAAGACTGCATTTTACTTCATAAGTTCTACTTGTTCGATCAAAAAGTGAATTTTAAGAATCGGGATGGCCAACAACAAGGTCCGAGGCATATTCATAGACTACTCGAAATTCATAGTCAAGCTCATGGCATGATCTATTGGTCCGAACTATCATTAACTTTGATAAAGAATGTCGGGAGAGAGTGAAATCAAAAGCTAACATTGTTTGAACATTAGCATCGTTATTACAACTAATAAATGAAAAATCAGCAACGGGATCGATACAAGGAAGAATTTAGATCGAGGCGAACAAATCATAACAACAATCCGGGTAACGAATTTTGCTCAAAATCTAAAGGTTGATGAGCATCATCATGATATAGAAACCAAGCCCGAGGGAGGAACCAGCAATCACATTTACCCTGGTAGCTGATGAGGGAGGAGGTGCAGGCAAAGAAACGCTTGGAGGAGGAGACGATGTGGGACCGCTAGTAGGAGATGACGAAGGGGACATCTTAGGAGCAGGCGAATGTGAATGCTTTGGCGAGGGAGCTGAAGATTTGGTGGGTGGAGAGGAAACCGGTGGCTTGACAGGGGATCCCATTGGTGGCGCTGATGGAGTTGCTGGTGGAGGAGCCAAGGGAGTGGCCGGTGGAGGGGCCGAGGGGGTGGCCGGTGGTGGTGCAGAAGCTGTGACGGTGTCGATTTCTAGCTTCATGCCTTGGTCACAATGTCCAGCAGTTCCACAAATGAAGTACCTCTTGCCTTGAGAAGTAAGAGTTACGACCGTTGAGCCTCCAGAATGAGAATTTATGGGGTTATTTGCTCGGCACGAGTCGAAATCAGGCTTTGAGACTTCAAGAACATCATGGTTTAATGTATACTGGAAAACTGCATGCACAATTAGAATCAATGCATGTCAATCTTATTCTCAATGAATTTAAAGTCCACTGCATAAAGTTGAAATCCTTTCTCACCACTCCATTTCTTTTATTACTGCATTAAATCCTTAACTACTACAATATGTCTTTAGCAGAAATAACAGTGCATGTGGGGACAAGACGAAATGGAAAATACTTAACTCAGATTATCACCAACGAAAAATGTTTTGGACGACGCCCATTTTCCAAGATCGGACGATTGATCCCAGCTACCATTTGGATCTCCCACTGTGTAATTTGCTGCCATAGCCAGTTTCATTAATAGCATGGCTATTGCAGCCAAAGTTACTAATGTTTTGAGAATTGTCATTTTAATTGGTTGTCAAGGACAAATTTTGTTGAAGAAATAGCTCAATCTTGGGTATGGTTTAGGCAAAAGGGATTCTATATATATGAACAAATGGCAATTTAAAGTTGATGAAACAGTCAATGGAATTTGTTGAATATTTTTTTTTTGTTTTTTAAAGAGATGGGAACATGATAGGATGTTATTCATGTCAATTTTAGTCGAGTTGGTCAATTTTTCTACGTGCATTTTTTGATAGTCTTCAATATTCTAATGCGGAATTCACATTTCTTGAGATTTAATTGTACACTTTTTAGTATTGTATTGTGATGGTTAGGTTATTCTCGAAAATTAAAAAATCATTTAGTAAGGCATTTGAAATGTCAAAAGTTGCTTATGAGACTAAGTTGTAGCTTTTGAACATATTTGAATAATTTTTTGAAAGTCTTTTATCTGACTTAAAAAACTTTTAGAAAAAGTCAGCCTCATCAGAAAATACTTTTACAAGAAGTAAAATGAAAGGCAAAAACAGAAATTGTGACAAACTAAGATGATTAATAATATTGAGTTGATGCAATGAACAAAAAAAAAAAAAAAAAAGTATATTGAGTTAGTGCAGACACAGCTTATTTTGAATTGGTGCAGGCTCATTTTTAGTTGACTTTTTCCCAAGTTGGATTTTTTATTTTATTTTTTTAATATAAGAACACTTTCATTATTGAGGTGAATGATCTGTCTTTTTATTCAATTAACAATTGTTCAAGAGTTCCTCTATTCGAACATTTTTTATTTTTTTTTATTTTTTTCTTTCCTATTATAAATCACCAATTCCTCATTGGATTCTCACCAAATCATTAAGCAAACCACCACTATTAAAGTAATAATAATAATAATAGAGATTTTATTTATTTATTAATATTATTTTATTTTATTTTTTGAAAAAAGAAATGTCGATTGACTTCTTCGGGGTTTTTTTTCCTTATATTATGGTCCAACATTAAACATAAATATTCAAACTAGACCTTTTCTAAAAGCCTAGTGCCAGTCCTGTCCTTCAAAACAGCTACATATATTCCATTCTCCACGTTTAGTTAAGGATTACGATTATAATTTAGTAAATATATGGTCCACTTTATATAATTTATTATATTTCATCCTTATCAATAATTTAAACATAACAAGAAACCAGCCTGGCCACATTATGGCTGTTCCATAATAAGAATTTATCATGTAAATGTTTTGATGAAAAAATGAATTGCCGAGTCCTAGGCAAGACACGACTCAGAAGGTAAAGGGAAGATTCCTCTAGGGAATCGCTGACAAGACTCGTTCTATTCAACGCTCTGAATGGGGAGATTTTGATTCAACAAATAATACCATCACAGATAACAAACTTTCACTACTTCGCAACTAAAACATAAAAAAAACACGAATACTGTTACTACTATGCTCCCATCTGCAGCCAGTATTCTGTGGGTTGGAGCCATTGAAATGTTGTTCTAACTTCAACGTTGGGAGGCCATCGACTTTCCTCTAGTTTCTATGTGCCGATCAGCCCCCCTGCAGGTCTTCCTTAAGCATGAAATCATCCATAACAAAAAAATATGTTCTCGTGCGTATCAAACGTGCACAAGTGAATAATAGCTCTACAACATGTCATAAAACTTGAAAGAACAATATGAACACCACCAAATCAAGGAGCTATGCTCTCTATATATATATAGAGTCCAACCTCTGCTTATGGTTTTGTACCGTCAAATGCAATTAGTGAAAGTACACACTGTTTCATTGTACTATTAACTAGCAGCAACTTTTAGGGAAGTACTACCAGATTAGAAATACATATTTTTTCTATTTCTTTATTTCTAATTAATAGTAAAGACAATTAAGTAATCCTATATTTTGCGTTACTCAATTTGAACTTTGTAGACATGCTTCAATAGTCAAGATGCCTATGAAATATTTCAAAATCACATCTACCTCAAACGAGGATTAAGATGATAAGACTGGTCTGACACGCTGAGAAATATGGGCAAAGAGTTACAACAGAAGCATAAATGCTCAGGAAAAAATTGTTTTGCTTTTTCCAAAACTATCACAGAAGTAAGAAGTTTTTTTTAAATTCTAAAAGCATAAAGTACAACTTAAGAGTAGCATCGAAAGGTTTAACGTAAAGTACCACTAAAGAGGGCATGTAAATTTGGTGCTCCAGATGTCACGTTCCACAACTGTGGCCTGTCGGGCCTTTCTCATTTTTATTTGCTGTAAATGAACAAAAAAAAAAAAAAAAACCATTGTATGGCCTGATGGCCCACCAACCCATAGGCGGCCTGCATTAGATGACACCACAAAAGCGAGCTGTCTAGTCCAGCCCGCCCTCTTTACACCTCTAAGGGAATCAATGGTCACCTTAAATTCATGAAATTATCAAATTAACATGTAATCTTACATAGTGACAAGGAGTGTGAACCAAAGGCATATAACTAATCCAAGGAATAATTCCTTTCGTTCTTTGTGTAATCAAAGGTTTTCCACTCTTGTGGTTGTTTTTACCCATTGCTTACCCCTGAACCTCGTTTTTTTAACAAAAGGGAGTTTACATGGGGGAGAAGTATGGGAAAAGGGAGTGCATATAGATGTGGGCATACCCAGTGTTGCATTCTCAATGGGGAGAATAAAGAATGGACAAGAGCTTCAAGGAAAAAGAACACTATATGTGCTTGCTACATCATTTTCCATGACTTGTATAAGCCTATGTTGGGTTTATGGACACCATATATCTTCACATTGGTATGACATAGTCCACTTTGGGCCTAAGCCCTCATGGATTTGCTTTTGGGCTTTACCCCAAAAGGCCTCATACCAATGGAGATATTATCCTACACTTATAAACCCATCATATTTCCCATGTCTAGCCGATGTGGGACTTCTTTTGCTCCCAACAATCCTCCCCTCAAACGAAGGACCACATCATTGTGGTCTCCCCTCAAACGATAATCCATCCGTCAATCATCTTGTACCGCCGTCATTGCCGTCACCCTCGACCAAACGGGACCCGCCGCCTGACCATCACATTTTTTATGTCAGGAAGACTTTCGACACAAGGCACCTCAAACGCGGATGATTTTTAGTCAGATCGTGAGGCTAATTAGGGGACCTCCATCACGTTTTCCACTGCGTTCCTCCGGCTAAGTTTTTGGGCCCTGGCTCTGATACCACTTGTTGGGTTTATGGACACCATATATCTCCACATTGGTATTATATTGTCCATTTTGGGCCTAAGCCCTCATGGATTTGCTTTTGGGCTTTACCCCAAAAGGCTTCATACCAATGGAGATATTGTCCTACACTTATAAACCCATCATATTTCCCATGTCTAGCCGATGTGGGACTTCTTTTGCTCCCAACAGCCTACATTGTGATATTTTATTTCTGCAACAATTTGTTACAGTCAAAAAGGAGAGGCTGTCATGTCAGGACATGGCAACCTTAAATAGCTCAAGTGATCAAAGTGATATGTGCTTGCTACGCCATTTTTCATGAATGTATAAGCCTACATTGTGATATTTTATTTCTGCAACAATTTGTTACAGTCAAAAAGGAGAGGCTGTCATGTCAGGACATGGCAACCTTAAATAGCTCAAGTGATCAAAGTGCATATACTGAACAAACCTATCACTATTTCTAATAAACTATAACAAAGAACGACTACGTAAGGCACATAACAGATAGGCACCAGTCACCGAGAAAATACCAGATAATTCAAGCTACTAATATTCACTATATCATCATGAATGCCAAATTTTAGAAGACAATTAGAGTGATTGTGATTGGGACAGAGTTATCCAGGACCTGTTTGGCACACTCCATTAAGCCCGATGTTTTGTTGTTGGATCTTAAAGGTCAGAAGAATCCTCATCAGCTGCACACACCGGAGCCTGCCCATCCTCTTCTTCCGTAGTTTTAGATAATTCAGTTTTTCTCTCAGTTTAGTGAGAGCATTTGTCCTTGGTATATATGAGCTGTACCATCAAAGAGAGTGCTACCCTATTGTCTAATATCAAAGGAAGAGAGATTCCTGGCATCAACCTCCACTTGAAAATAATTAAGTAGATTGAAGTTATTTGGCTCAAGACAAGGATGATCTCAGTCGTATAAAATTTTCAGCCTCCTCCACTCGACCCAAACGAGTGAGAAGATCAATGATGCTAGAGTAATGTTCTTCAGACGCTTTGATTTTATACTTCCGAATCATTGATGAAAAAAAACTGCAAGCTTCATCTCCAAATCCAGCTTGCTCACAAATATGCAGAACCACTTTAAAAGTGAACTGATTTGGAGAGAAACCATTGGATAACATCTGCTTGAAAAGATTTACTGCTTCTTCATAATGACCATTACATCCATAAGCATCAATAATAGAGGTCCATGTCATTGAGCCCTTGACAGGGATTGCATCAAAAGCCAACTTTGCCTTATCGATTGCCCCGCAGTTTCCATACATTTTCACGAGTTCCGCAGAAACAAAAGGAATAGATTCAATATCTTTCTTCAAAACTTGTCCATGGATCTCCCTTCCAAGTTTCTGAACTCTAAGTTCACCACAAACACTCAACATCCTTGACATTGTTACTGAGTCTGGCCTGTGTTTGGACAACTGCATTGACCGAAAAACACTTAATGCTTTATGTAGGCAACAACATTCTATATAAGACTCAATCATCGCTGTCCATGATATTACATTCTTGTTCTCCATATTATTGAACACTCTCAAAGAATACTCCAAAATTCCACACTTTGAGTACATCATCATTAGCGAAGTAGCAATAGATACACATGGAATAAATCCATTCTTGACAGCATAAGCATGAATTTCTTTCCCTTTTCTCAATTCCCTCAATTGACCACAAACTGGAAGAATCGTTGCAACCGTGACTACATCAGGCTTGAATCCTTCCTGTTGCATCCAAACAATTGATCTCAAGGCCTGCTCAAGCCTCCCATTAGTGACATAACCTGACATGAGAGCCGTCCATGAAATGGTATTTCTCTCCATGGAACCATAGAACACCTTTCTTCCTGATACCATATCCCCGCATTTGCAATACATATCAACCAAAGAAGATTGAATGAACAACTGTTTAGAGTACTCCTTTGTTTTGATCACATAAGCATGAGCCTCCTGCCCAAGTTTTCGGGCCAAAACTTCCCCAATAACCGGCAGAATGCTAGTCAATATAACTGAATTTACTTCCACACCCTCCCTGACCATTTTCCTTGCATACTCCAATGCTTCCCTTTGCCGACTATTGTGAGCAAAACCTGCAATCATCGCTCCCCAGGATACCACATCCCTCTTCTCAATCTCATCAAACAAAGCACGTGCCAGATTAATCTTTCCACACTTGAAGTACATATCTATCAAACTAGTTCTAACTATGTTACTCCCCGCCAAACCATTTTTTGTCACGAGCGCATGAGTCTTCAGGCCTTGGCGAAGCGCTTTAGCCCCTGCAAGACTCTTGATCAAACAAGAAAAGCTATAAACATTCATCTCCACCCCAGATGCCCGCATTTCAGAGAATGCCCCCAAGACTTCATGATAATTACGCCTACCCAACACCACATTTCCCCTGAGCAATGCATTCCATGGATACACACTTGAGACATCCATATTATCAAACAACTTCTTTGCGTCCTCAATTGACCCGCAACTCGCATACAAATGAACAAGCTTCGTTCGCAAAAACTCATTCTTTTCAAGACCATTAATTCTTATATGGGCATGCACTTGTTTTGCTGAAATAATACATTTAAGCCTCACGCAAGCTGCAAGAAGACAAGAAAATGTGGTCAAATTTGTAGGGATGCCACGCTGGTCTAGGTAATCCAGTATAGCGAGCGCTTCTTTGAGCTTGTTTTGGTTCGCATATTTCTGAATATCTTTGTAAATAGCATGTGGGTTCCTTGTGTGAATTGATAAGAAATTAGGGAAGTCGTCTTTTTCTTGGAATTTTTTGGGGATTTGTTTTTGACGAGTCGATGAATAAGCTGTTCTTGTTGAAGAGGTTTTGATTTTGAAGGTGTGGAGGTAATTGAAAGAGTGAAGTGAAGTCCAAGGAGATTTTAGGTGAGGTTTCGGAGTGAAATTGCTGCTGGTTAGAGTCTCCATGTGCAATTCAACATTCATCAAGCTAGTAGCACATTGTATCCATATATAGGTCTTCCCTTATCCTGGATATTTTCGGGGTGCAACTACAGTCACAGCGACGCAAAATGACTTGACGAAATTCGCCTGTTTGAGCATGTTAAAAGGTTAAGAATACACATTTTGTAACAGTAAATTAATGTGAAATATGTGATTAAAAAATAAAAATAAAAAATTGAATTTTCGTATAATATTATTCTATTGAATAATGTATTGTTAAAAATAAAAGAGATAGAAAAATATATTTTAAAAAAATAAAAACAATAAACCTCTGTTTGCTTACAAAATTATAAATGATTTATAAATTTATTCAGTTTCAATATTATACTGTTAAATATTATTCATTATTATCTATATTTTTTCGTGGAACTTCTACCATTCCTATTTATAAGTCATTTATAAATTTGTCAAATCAAGTACATTTAACAATTTAAAAGAAGCACACTCATTTTAATAGAATTAATCTCCTGCCCTCACAGTAGGCAATAAAAATTTTCCATTGTCAATGTGGCAGAAAGAACAGTAAATATGGTTCCTTGAATGTATAACCGTTGCAGAGGACCATAAGTAATTTTTTTATATCACGTCAGCATAAAGAAATTTTTCTATGCTTGTTCTAAATAGTTATACATTATCATAAAATACAATGATTACATGTTTTATGAACATGAACAGTTGACAATAATCGAATGTAGTACACATCATAATATCACTCAAAAATACTTTGATACATTGCAAAATCAGAAATTGCAGGTGATATAATCCAGTGAACTCGAAACAAAGAGAGAAAAGTCGACAACTTTGTTACAATACTACGGCAAATTAGATGCATCCAAAGAATTGTTCCAAGGATGTAGAGGTGTAAACGTTGCCAACAGTTCCCTCAGGCTTCATTGGAGAAATGTGAAGCTGATACTTGATGAATCTCTGAAATCAATAAAAATAGTAAACAAGATGTCGATAAAAAAAAGACTATGAAACCACAAACTAAAAATAAAAAACATTGATAAACAATGTAGCTTGTAAGAATTATTTCTGAACAGTTATATATCAAAAATAAAACACACTAGATAGAAGCGAACTCGGCACCGTCTCCGGATGATGACAAATTGGAATCCTCATCCCATGGTGAAACCTAATATCTTCTCAAACGATAAGCAAAAGTGGCAACCAAGAGTCGAAAGCAGGACAAAAACGAAAGTGCCAAGCTTCAATTATATTAGATTAGCATTGAAAGTTCGGACATTGGGTTAGAAGAATTTATACTTACAAGATCCAAACATCCAATCCTAAAACTTGAATCACAAGAAGAATGTTGATTTATTCCTTTCCAATTATAGTCAACATTGCCATAACCAATGTCAAATGTTTTATGCATCACCATATAACTGAAGAATTTAATTTTAGTAGTGGAGCCGTGGTTGGTTCTACAGTTAATGGAATAAAAGTGCATGGAGAAATTATGAAATATACCGCTAATTGAGTAACGATTTCAGGGTTTGTGTCTACATGCCAATCCGATTCCAATTGTCTCACAAAAGATGTCCGTCCAATCTCTGTGCTACAGAAAAGAACCTACAAGTTCATTTGTCAGAAAATAAGAATATGAAGAATGAGCAATTCAAGTATGTGGAAAAAAATTAAAATATGTAAGATGACCTAAATTTAGAACCAGAAATCATAATTAGCCACATTTTATTTAGGAGTTTTAGCCAGCTAAATGAAGATTTCTAATAAATTTTATGGATGTACATAAATCCACAAGTCAAAGACCACATTTGGTAGATATCGTACATACAGAGGTGTAATTCTATCAATTTTAATGATTCTCCTAAAAAATAATGCTTGCAATAGCTTATGTAATAAGAATTCTTCACATCATAGTAGCACTCCAGACCCCATCAACTGTACAGAAATCTTTCATTTCTTTTCTTTACGTGTGGAAGTAAGCAGTTAGCTACGTTTCAAGGGATGCCATCTTTGAGCAAATAATGCTCCAACCCATATTGAGCATTACTGAGTCATGTGAAGCGGAAGTAGGACCGACAGAATGATAAAGAGCAAGGGTAATACAGCATCAAAATATATTCTACCAGACTGGGAGGGCCTTTGAGCTTGTATCAAAAAATAAATAAAACCAAGTTTTACGTACATATATAAAATATTTGTTCATAAGATGGATAATGTGGTGTGGTAGCATAAATAGTAAGTTTTGTAAACCTTACAAAATTTATCTGCCATCATTCCTTTATATAAAGGAAAAGGTGTGGAATACTATAGAGATTACAAAACCTAACTGGTTAAACCATACTAGTTGTTGTCCATTTTTGTCTTCTCTATTTTAGCACCAATACACTAGACACCCCACTTATTACCCCCACCCCTCCTCCTCTATTCACTGTAATTCCGTTTTTGAAAATTTATTTTCCTTCCTTCTAATTGAACTTCTCCACAACAATTGTACCCTTCAGTCGTTCTTCGGTCTCTCCATCTCCACCTAATTTCATGACAGTAACCACTATTTTTCGTGTGAATTTTAAACATTTAGTAGAATGGTTCATTTCCGATTTCCCAAGTTATTAAATTTAAGAATGCCTTGGAACAGTGCTCATTAATTCATATCGCCCATTCATGCTCCAATGCCACACCACCATTCCCCAGGCCATTTATGTGGCACTAGTTTATGTCCCTTAATGGACTTTAGGAATTATATTAGCAAACGACTTCAATCAACATAGGGAATTTGCCCCAGAAGACAATGGGTATCAAGATATATCTTCCCTCTATGGATTTGCATTTCTTTTGCCAAGATATTTCTAAGCACCTTTCTTTCTATTTTTAGTTCCAAGATAACTATACAATTCACATGCTTCCTAGGACCCAAACACTCTTTTAGCCAGGGGTGGACCCAAAAAAAATTTCCAGTGCAGGCAATATTAGTAAAAGTCAAAAAATAACAATATTATAACACAAATATGATACTAAAAATAAAATAGCTTTGTAAAATGTATATGTTGTGACAATTCCTTAGTAAAATTTAGCCTTTGCTTTTTATAGCTAAAAGTTTTAATAAAAATTTAAGTCAAAATTAATAATTAATTTGTATCACACACTGAATGGGATACACAAGTTTTATAAAAAAATAAAATACATAAATAAAAAATTCTTACAATATCAATCATGGGCTTATTTTATATGTTGAAATTTGCTCCAACCATCCTCAAGGAGAAATAGAATTCAAAAGTAAGTAACTATCATTATTTTAAGATATCAACAAATTTTCACTTTCTTTTTCAATGGCTTCTTCATAAATCATCATCCATACACATGTACGAAGGACATTATGCATGTATGATAAGCGCGCAGAGAGAGAGAGAGAGAGAGAGAGATGTTGGGGGGGGGTCTTATATTCCCAAACAAGGATTTTTCATTCCCACTTCTAACAACTATCTGCAAGTATTATTCTTCTCTCACGTTGAGAGTAAATCTCCATCTAATTTGCACTGTAAGCTAAAAGTAAGACCAGATCAAATCATTTCAAAAATTTGATGACAACTAGAATCCTTCAAACCCTTTCTACGGACAGACTATTTTCTTCTGAATGCAAATGGCAAGAGATTAATTAATCAAGAGACGAAACGAGTTTGATCGAGCACGGAAAATTCCAACACAAGTAGCCTGAAAGCCCGATCGAAGATGAAGATGATATAGATGAAACTGCAAATGAAGGCAAACCCATGTACGGAAACAGCCTGCACTTTGCTTAATAGTTGACTGCTATTCTTAAATGGGGGTGGCCCAAAGTTCAATGCAGGCAGATGCCTGCACTGAGCCTTAATTTGGTCCGCCCCTGCTTTTAGCTTCCCATTAAACTAACTTATAATTTTAAAAAACCACAGCATTTGTACATTTCAGTAAATTTCTATGACATTCTCTTTCAGCTTTAATTGTTATCAAACCTTATAATTCTGCAGTGTTTTCATTATTAGATGGGTTTCTGTTCTTACTTAGTTAGCTACTTTATTCCAATTTTTGTGCAAACTCTGTCTATATCCGATTTTCTTTCAATCTTTATCCTTAAAAGTCTTTGTTTTTATATCCTGTGGTTTCCCCAATTATTTCTTGAATTCAACCTCTTAGGTACGTCTTTTCCATTTCTTCTTAATTGTGCAAGTATCACCAACCTATATTATGTAGCTAGGCTCTCACCAAGTATCACCTTATAGTCATAGCACAATGACCTTCCACTATCCTAACTCATTTTTTTCCTCGTGACAATTATAATCTTCATATATATATATATATATATATATATAGGTTTTACCAAAATTGTTGCTTTGTTGTCTTATCTATCATATTCAATAATATAAAGACTAATACCCGAACATCAAAAGGATAAAAAAAAAACTAACAACCCTAACCAACTCTTGTCCTAAAGAGGTCTAACTATTTTAATAGTGTATATGCACACACATCGAATTCAGGGTAACATGATCTGGAAATTTTTTATCTCAAATTCAAATTGATGTTTTTAGGAAATTCGGTTCTATGGACACAAACATAGAGCATGTTTGGGTGAGCTCTCAATGGTACTTAAGAGTATCTCCAACAATGCAATTTATTTTAAAGGGCCAACATAAAGAGCATAATGAAGAATACTTAAAGTAGAACTTTTTATTCAAGTCCAACAACACTTTTTTATTTAATCTTTATTTTTATTTTTTCCATAAGCAACTATGACTCTTTTCTGTCAATATTTCCCTCTTTTTATCATTTTCCCTTATTTTGAAAAAGGTGGATGGAGAATCATGAAATAATAAATGAAATCACTAAATAAATATATAGAGAACGGATTTGACTTTTTACATTTGGAGAATCAAATCCACTTCTTTATTTCTAAATATGATAGTCTGTTGGACTCGGAAAAATAGGAATTGACTCTAAAATAAAGAAGGTTGGGACTTATAAAGAGGCTATTGGAGATTCTTATATAAGCACCATTTTGATTTCAACCAGACATGCTTTTCATCTTTAAAGTTGGTTAAATAATTGTTCATATCCCACCCCTACTTTTTTCCTGTTCATATACTAAAGTTCACGTCATTATGTTTCCTAATACTTTCACCTTTCCCCTAAAAATTTAACCACTTGCGTGCAAGCTATGTTGACTTTCTTCTTATGCAACACATCTATTAGCTCTAATTTACCTGTAATTTTCCCAGTACTACAAGTTTGTATCCTAATTCTATTGTCCTAGATAAATTCTTTATCACCCAGTCATTGGAGTAAGCCGCTTATAGGTTACAGCCTAGCTAACCCCAGCCAACTTTTCGCTACACCTGATATCCAATGCAAAGAGTGTACGGCGTGGTCTACTGATGTTGTTAATATGCCATCACCCTCCTTTATCCATGTGTGGATGCAATCAACCCCAAAAGTAAGTGTACTTATATGAGAATATTACTAAATGAGCGAAGCCCTCGATAATCGTCGCATTGCACACCTTTCTGGACGAAAAATTGATAAAATAATAATACATTCCATTTTTATGGAAAGCAAGTCAGTTCTCATTGAATTTACAGGTGTAACAACATTCAAGGAAAAATAGCAGATATCTTATATATTTCAAGAAAGGAACAACATTATTTTTAAATTATCATAGAGGAACAAATTTGTTTGGTCATTACCTTGTCTTTGACTAAGCCACCAGATGTAAAGATCCCAGCATCTTCCAAAGCTAGGAGAACTTTCTTCTGCAAAAGTTCATAAACCTATTAGTGACAATGAAATCTAGGGTTCATGTATCATAATAGAACATATGAGGCGTTGATAGCAAAAATTAAAATCATACATGGTCATTAATAAAAGTACTGAGCACTTGCTTGGACAGCAATTTTCAAATAAAACACCATTAAACCACTTCAAAAATATATCGCCATGAAATATGGTGGACATTGGCAATGGAATACAATCAATCCACAACCTATCATCTCTACTTATCATATGGTTCAAGATGAATCAAATTCATTAGGCACTGCAAGATATGAAAACAAATGCAGAAGCATAATTGACTTCAAGAGAAAACTGTACATGTTTAGTTATCCCTAATTTTTTTTTTTTAAGAAACTTTTCAGGGAGGCATTAAAATTTATGAAGCCTAATCAATTTTGTATTCTAGGTTTTATTTAAATTCTAAGAAACATTCGGTCTGATCATCTGAACAGATTAAAACAGACCAACACAACCTATTCAACTTCCTTTTAGGGTGTTTTACCCTACATTTGAACTCAATAATATATTATAAAAGTTCAGCACACATAAAAATATATACATTTAGAAAAATCATGTTATATGTGTGGTAGAGTTTTTGGGTTAAAAGAACATATGACCTGCAAGGATATTTTAATCTTTTTTTTTTTGATAAATAATCAGAACAAGGATATTTTAATCTTATATAAGTTAATATGGAGCAGGATGTCAAACTCACTGATACTAACTATTACATGTTGGCAAAGATACAATTACCCCATATTTATAATTACTACTTCTAATAAGAAAAATTAGAGTTTATAGGTGACTTTCATCACCTTCCAAGCAGGTACAAGCATCAGTATTCTGAATTTAGATTCTGTCGTATTTTTATGTATTGAGTAACATGATTATTATACGTTGAATTCAGGAATAAACCAGAGAAAAACATCTGTGATCTGTTAATGTTACTTTAGCACTAGAATTGGATACATCCAATAACAATTCAAACCAGAACTGTCTATTAATATTTTTACACCTAAGGCCAGAATTTTAAAATAAATAAAATTTCGTGGCATATAGATCAAGAATAAACAAATCTGGGGACAAAGCTACACAAGACACTGCATTAATTTTGACAATTAATCATAGATGACAGTAGAAAAAAATTCATAAAACTGATAGCTACCAGCATCTCACCAACTGAATAGATTGCATATTTTGGCAAGGGCTCAATAATGTAAGCTCTTAAGCCTAAAAACTGATGAAGCACATGTGTCCCATAAACAAAGCAAATGCATTTTTGAGTGTATAGATGCATATGCATGCATGTTTGGTCTAAAATGTATGATTACTCTATACCAAAATACATATATTGCTTTATAAACACAACTAAGTTGGAGATAAACTTAAAGAACTCTGCAGGCTTCTTTAGGGGTTGCAAAGAAGTGATGACATTGTGTGGGGAGTGAGAGACTCCTGTAATGGATAACAATAGAAGACACAAAAAATAAGATGAAACCCAACAATCTAGTCTTGGTTGAAAAGAAAAAAAAATGCTGAAAACACACTGCCGAGAAAAGAACACGCATATTTGCTTCCAATACTGTGCACAGTTATTTCTAAGTGACATGCAATAAATGTGTAACAAAGAAAGAAGAAAAGAAGAAAATCGATAGCAACTAATTACAATTAACATATGCCATGTTGGGCATACCTCGCTTTCATCATCCAGCACCCTCTCCATGAGATAGAGATCACAAAATTTTGTGATCTCAAGCAACACCTCTACCACAGACGATCTTACAGTTGCTTGTTTCTGTGAAAAAAAGGTAAATCATGAGTTCAAATGTTACCAAAAAAAATAAAGGAAAGGAGGAGAGTAATTACCTGTAGCTCTTCTGGGCTGCTTTCCTCAAGTATTACACCGAGTAACCTGCATGTTACCTGCACAACAGAATTTGTGAAAGTATCAAAATAAATTGTCATGTAAATGATAATAAAGAAAATAACAAAACTACAAAGACAAAATTGTATTTAGCCTTGGATCTCTACGTTTGAAATAGGTCTTACTATGATATAGATGATAATCCCGGAAAAAAACATATTTAGAACAATCAATAAAAATAATGTTTTGGTTTTTGTTATAGAACAACCGCCACATATAGTCTCAAGTGTCCCGAGCAATTTTAGAAGCTTGAAATCGAGGTAAAATTGACATTTCCTTAGTCATACTTTCTTTTCTATGTTTACCCCCATTAACAGAACACAGACATTTATTTGATCAAAAATCTAAATCTTAAATTTATTCCCAATAATTAGCCCAAAACCTAAACTATCCAAAGAGTTGTTTTTTGTTTATCTCTCTCTCTGAAGCCCATCACAATGCTTAAGATATTGTAGATGCATGCAGAATTTTAAATTACTGTAACATGGTTGTGAGCATTTAATTCTTGATAAAACAAGAGAAATTGTTTTGAAAACTACTTGTGCAGTATCTAAAACTTAAGGGGTCTAGTCAACTTTCACTTCAAGGTGTTATTTTATTTCCATTTCAAATTGCAATCGCGGTACTTCTCATTAACAAGAAGATACAATAAAGGTCTAAAAATAAAGGTTTTGATAATTTATTTTGGTCCATTTATTTTCAATCTAAAATGAGAACTAAAATGGAAATTGGGTAACTCTAGCCACTTCTTTGTCGACATTTTAGACTCCTATTGTCATGATATTTCTATCCATTATGCCCTTGAATAAAAACAACACCTCGTTTCATTAGGCAAACTCGCTTTGAAACCACTGACTGAATTGCAATCTGCTAAAACTAGATCAAGTAATTCCAAAACCATAATTGCATGGTTTTTAAAAAAAATTGCAAGTAGGACAAATTATATATGAACTCTTAACTGTTCCATTAGTTGGGCATATTACCCATATTCTCATTTTTATCGCTGCTAATCCTTTATTATTTGTATGTTTCTATCGAATAATTGATATATTCACCTTAAATGTACCCAGAAGTAGTTAACTTCAACAACATTACACTTGATTAATCAGAAATGTTGTTTTAAACATATGCAAAACAAAGATCTTGCTTTGCCATCATAACTGCTAAATATGACCATTTTGTTCTATCATAAATACAAAGTAATATTTTCTCTGCTGAATCAAAATTTTTAAAAGAAATAATATTTTGCATGTATTTTTTCTCTTTTTATGGTTGTTTGTACAATGCTGCTAGCTTCCCTAATGCGAGAAATAAACTTTTTTTCCAATTGAGTTGGCTATCTCTCTATTCTTCTTCAGTTAGGGCTAGATGCACTTCAACAAGAATCTTCGTTGAGGTACTTGCAATATAACAAGTTCAACCTCTTTGCGTCAAAAAGAAATTTCCATTGGAACAGTTATCCAGACAGCTTGCACACTACAACCACATACCACTACATTTAAATTGTCCCAACTCAACATAATCACAAAGTCCCTTCTATAGTAATAAAATTAATAAAAGCTTCCATGGATTAATTTTATGATCATTGTCATCCGCCTAATAAGGTTGTACATCATTCAATCAAGCTATGAGAGCTCTGCAAGAATTCATGTCTATGAAATAGTTCCATGTTACTGAAACCATACGTGCATACAAACAATGAACATGAACATCACGTAACTAAGTATTCAACATAGTACCTTCCTCCCTTCACTCAACCTCTGACGAACTATTTGACCAAGAGTTGGCTGCACTTGGAGAAAAGAATATCAAGTAAAACATGAATCAATTGAAGCACCATAAAGTTCTTTAGGAAAGTATGAAAAACAATTCCCACATACCTTTAGAGGCTGAAAGAGCTCATCTATCACATTCTGAGTTCTTGAGTCTTCTGAAGAATTGCTAATGCCTGAAGATGTCACATTTACATTGGCATTTGCATGATTAGTAGCACTAGAACTACCAGTTGTAGAAGCCTGCCTTTTCGGTTGCCTTCTTTGAGGTCCACTAGGTGTTCTCAATAATCTCCAAGTAAAAACTACTGCAAAAGCTAGCCCAGCTATAGCCCCAATGGGTCGTGAATCCTACAGTTGACCCAACAAATTTAGAAAATCAATTGGTATAAAATATAAATGCACATTACAATCATTGAACGATAAATATAACTACTCAATTGTTAATTCAGCACCTAAACTTTATAAGTATGTGTCATTTTCTTTCCTACAAAAGATAAAGAAATTGGTGCGGAAGCGCTATGAATTAATTGAATGAAAGAACTATATTGGAATAACTTGTTGTGTATTAATTGAATAATAATGGATGTTATGAAAGTGTACAAACCCCTATATTTATAGGCAAGATTATTTCCTACTTCTAATAGCATTAGGAAATTGAGACTAATTGAAACTATAATCCTAATCAATTAAAAGATAAAAGTCCTATCACAATTATACAAGAAAACTAGAAAAGATAATCAAAAGATAAACCCCTAGATAAGGTGAAACTATTAATTGTAGTTGATGTACTACATCAGAAATACTAGTAATTCCACCTCAATAACATGCAGTCTTTTCCTTCCTATGGGTCATTTTCTAGGTTGGCGGGTGGTGGGTGAACTAATGATAAGAGAGTAATTACAATTCCTGTCAAACATCAACCAATCAAAACTGTCCAGAATTTTGTTACTATTTCTTCCCCTTAATTTCATACATGTTAGGAACATGCTTGGGACACTTAGAAATAAGAATATGTACATCCATAATCTGGTGCTCCCCACAAGTATAGGAAGTCTAAGATTGCCCTATGTAGGCAAATTTTCGGAGGCATATGCCTGAAGGAGCAAGGAAAATGTCAGATAACATGATGATATTGAAATCATACAACTCTAGAATAGAGAACAAATCTACAGTGAAGGACGAAAAAAATATACACACATACACGTATGTATATCTATATCTATATCTATGAGAGAGAGAGAGGGGGAGGGAGGGAGACGGTTTGCTCAAATCAGTGTTACTTGAGCTGACATCAAGCTACATTTAGCTACCTGTAGCGTGATCCGTTCAGATCTAAAACCTTCCTATTGTTCAAGTTGATTATTTTCTAGCATCAAAGAGCCATTAATCTTAGATATCAGATAAATGGAGGAATAGTATGTTATTTGCCATTTATAAAATAAAGGATATATTCATGACGTTCAAATTGTCGTAGCATTAAGTTTACGAGTCACATAATGACACTGTGAGGAGAGAATGACCAAGAGACGAATTAGGCTTGAGAGGACAAACTCAGAAAATCAATTTGGATTCATGACTATCAATTGTTTAAGGAGGCTAGTGGACAGACCCTACATAAGTATGGGATGATATAAGGCTTTGTCGAGTGGAGTTTAAAAACCATAGAATTAATAGTCAAAATCTATTAATTGTCCCTCAGCAGTTGTCTACAATATTTTTTAACAGCTGTACTATCTGCCATAAAACCTTTGTGACTAGTTTTCCAATTTCCATTTTAGAGTTGTTTACTGGTTTACTTTTTTTGTAATTATCTGCCAAACTTCAGACATCCATGATGTTAAACATGTGGAATGAGTTCCTTTTTCAGGCAGTCAGGAAATATTACACTAGAGATATAACACATAAGTAGAGAAGCCAATACCTAAACAAAGGAGGAAAAGTGCAGATTCGTTAAGCTGGAAGAGAAAGGACATGTCAATTAAGAGTGTGTTTGAGCCACATTATTTTGGAAGAATGTATTCTGGAATAGTAGATTGATGGAGAATGTATGGTTGAAAAATAAGGGAAAAGTTATTGATGTGATGGAAAATATTATTTTATTGAAGAATGTGTGGTTGAAAATGAGTAGAAGAATGAGAACGAAAATTTTAATGTGTACCAAACAGAGGCTAAATACAACTTTTTGGGATTGCAAGCTGTACTATTGCCATTACAATATTTTTTTGCCGCATTAATTCATTTATCGCACTCTCATTACCCTAAACCTTTTGTTTATATTTGATCCTTAGATTGGCTTTGGGTGAACGGTCAAAGTTACTATTTAATATTTTATTAGAACTTAGGCATTTATGTTCGGGTTTAAAGTTATACATATAGAGCCCGTTTGAGCCACATTATAATGAGAATGAGAATGAAAAATATAGCCGTTATGGGGCCATATACAAAAGATAGAAAGTTTGAATTTTAATGTTGATGTGATGAATAACGGTCATATTTTTCATTATAATGAAGAAAAAATGTGGCTCAAACGGGCTCATAATAATTGCTCCAAGCAGCTTCATGAGCACTCAAGTCTCACCACATCCTTATAATCATAAGGAAATAGAACTTATTTATCTGCAATTTATGAGGAGTTCTTTAGCCTGTCAAGAGGAATAACATTTCTTTTACATGCCTAGGTGTTTAAAAAAGTGCCTGAGGCACCACTCCATGTGAGGTGGCATAAACCTTCGGGCAGCTAAGGGGTGTGCTCATTGATCATTCCCGTTTTATGCCTCTCTTTTTTACTAAACACAACGTTTTGGAATGGTTACCAGGATGTTTTGTGGTATCCCTGGTCATTTGAATACATTCAACTAAAACTAAGAAAAGAAAAATGCAGATTCAGAAGAGAATAAGTTTGAAAGTCTTGAATGCCCCCAACCTTATATTCCTACAACTTAGGGGTGACCACCCTCCATAAAAGACATTGTATCTTTTTGGCAGATAAAGACCAAGGACAGGCTGCCGGTTATAGGAGACCACCTTCTCGTTCTTGTACATTATTCTTTGTTGTCTCAGTGTTTCTTTTTATTTTCTTTAAAAGACAAAATATATAAAATTCTTGCAAAGACTGGTTAGTTGGTGCATTTGTTTAAGTCTTTCAGTTGTTTCTTAATTGTTTCTTTTACTTGCCACTTGCTGATGGTTTCTTGGGTTCCTTTTTTCCTTTAGTTGCACTTGCTAGTTAGTGATTAGTTGTCAGCTTCAGGATTTCATGTATTTCAATAACTTTTTCTTCTAGTTTCCACTTGTATCTGGTAAATTATTTCCTTCGGTGTTTTTCTTTTGCTTGCTGACTGTTGGGTTAATTATCATTCACCCGAAAACAATATGATAACATTATATTGCTAAATCGCATATTTTAAACCTAGATTACTTTTTTCTACTTTCGTAGATTGGAGTGCATTATGTAACTAATTGAAGTATTTAATTGTTTTGTGCAGAGGCTCATTTCCTAAATGAACTCAAGACTTAAACCTCGCCTGATGGAGACAGAAGGTGTTCATACACAATAGAGCCTTTTTAAACATTGTTATACATTGTATCCTTGTGTTCAGCATGTCATGAGCTTCTCTGCACCGTGAATTATCTGCTACTGACTCCTTTTTCACAAATTTTGACACTTCATCAACAAGCAACCTCTTAGGAAATAATACAATCACAATTTATTGCACCAATCATTTCCAAATCTTGACACAATCAACCACTTTTTACAAAAAAGGGGCATCATTTATTACTTGCTTGCTAAACTGCTTTTCCATTGACATGCAGTTACTTTAACAAAAAGAGTAAACACGGATGATTTTGTCAATAATACAAAGTTTAAAGTCGGTTTACTTTTAAGTAATAACTACACATAACTACTTAAGTACTCATACGTGTGAGTTAAAGTTCCATAAACCCTCTTGCATCATCACATATAAATTCTTGCCTAACCATATTAATCAAAGAATTTTCCTTTCCGGAATGTGATAAAAATGGAAACACATTGCGAATTAATACTCAAAATTACATTAATTGCCAACTCATACTTGCCGAAATAAAAACATTTATAAATAGAATAATATTATTTATCATTATGACGATACAATATCGGCAATGTGGCAGTCCACGTGGAATAATGAGATTGAATAGTTCAATTTTCATAATGATAAATAGTATTACTCTTATAAATATTCAATTCAAAGCAATTACCATTTAAAATGAGGAGACTTGGTATTTAAGTAATGGAGTAACATTCCGCGAAAATACAAATAATCTAACAGATGTAACACTAATGCAATCAGCTGCACTCATTCTCAGCAACAACATTTCAGGACAGTTTTATATTTCTAAGCACACTGGTAAACATTTGCATCAGAAACTAGTTTCTGCTTCAATTACAAGTAATTAAAGACAGCCCAGCACTAATAAGCTAATTTCTTGGGAAAAATGTCATTTCTTAATACCTAACACACTCATAAATATAATATTTTTTTCTTTTTCTCAAAACCACCATAATAATAATAATCAAGGTTCAGTTTCTTGTAAGCCCGTTGTTTGTTACCGATTTATAAACCAAAGTTTCATCCGCCATTAATGAAAAAACAACCCATTAAATTTCATCGTTTTAGTTAATAAAATAAGAGAAACGCGTCATTAAATCACTACATTCACATGGGAAAAAAATGAACATGCATGATAAATAAATAAAAAATGGGAAAAATCAACAGATATGAATAATTAGAAATGGAAAAAGAAATTGAACGGATAGAGACAGAAACTGAACCAAATTACGGAAGAGATTGGAAATCTTGATGGAGAAAAAAGCGCCGACACGCTTGATCAGCTGCAGGAAATCCTCCTTGGAATAATCAGCCATGGCACCCTCGAATTCTCCACTAATTAAATAATTGACGATGATTTTCTATGCAGAACGTGAATTGGTGATTTGGAAAAGAAGGAAAGGAAATCTTCAATCTCGGGTTTCCGCACTTGCCCACACTGTGGAAGATTCAAAGGCTTTTGTTTTTGTATACCATAAAAGTGGTCGGGACGGTGACTCTGTAGGTGGGGTGGGGTCGGGAGGCGGAGAGAGGTCAGAGCTTCCTTCCTTCCTTCTTTTTAAAAATAAAAAAAATAATAAATACTCTTTTCCCGAAACATATCACCTAATTTAAATTATTATCAAATATTTTATTTTTATTTTCTTTTTGTTGAATTTCAAATCATATAAGTATTTTCATCAAATTAGATAAGTTGCAAGAGTTTCTACCGAATTATTTAATACGTATGTCAATTAAATACTAATAAAAAGTACAAAATTCTTCATACTACAAGTTTAGTAGAAATTATTATTATACGTTCTTTTCAAATTGAATAAAGTTGACGAGAATTTGTAGCTAATTATTCTGCTCAACTTAGACATACGACAATCATTTCATATGATTTAATGGACATGTTTAAGAAAATTTACGACGAGAGACAACTTTCATGCTGTACAATATAGTAGACTTGTTTTATTTTTCACTTTTTCCTTTTATTGGCGATTCCAAGTTTATTTATTGAATTATTCTTTAATAGTTTTTTGAAGGCTAGGAGATCTTTGCAAAATAGGAATGAAAGAATTTGTAACATCAAGCTCAGGTAGAAACCTTTTAGGAAAATTGGATGATTAGATCTCAATCTTTCTTTATTTTAAGATTTTCAAAATATGGTGTCAATCTATCAATAGAATTAAACATGTAAGCATCAAAAAAAATAAAATAAAAGGGTTAATTAGACCCAACACAATATCATGACCGGCCATTTAAAGAAAAAATCAATGCATAAAAAATACATTATTTATCCATACTATATTAAAAGAGCAAATCCACCGATTACTATTTATTTGTAAAGTATTTTGCATTTCCAATTTATCCTCCACCAATTCATGTATTTTTTTCATTTTATCCCTACCCGCAAGTTACTATTCATTTGTGAAGTATTTTCCTTCCCAATTTTATCATCCATGATTTACTGTTTATATTTGTGAAGTCACTGACATCCACGTGTCTCTTCAAAACAAAAGGGTAGCATGGATTTTTTCATTTCCTACAATTGTTGACTGTGTTGAAGAAAAGAAAAAAAAAATCATTTAATTATCAAACAAAAATATCTCAAATCGACATAGTAATATTTATAAACAAACACAAAAACATACAAACCGTTGATATTTTATCTTAATTTTCTTCTTCCACCATTTGTTCGAACAAATTACAAAGTTAGAAATTTGTTAAAAAATACGTAGTGATTATTAATTACTAAGAAAAAAAATTTATATTTTGATATTTTATTAAGGTAGAAAAAAATAATTCATTTTCAAGTTGTAAATGTAAATTTAAAAAAAAAAAGCAAAAAAACATAGTGAAATCGGCGTTAAAAAAAAAAAAATATATATATATATATATATATATATATATATATATATATAGGAACGCGGAGGTGTTTTTTTTTTTTTTTTTCTCTTCCTTACATACATAGTCGTGATTTTTTTTTTTTTTTTAATAATTCTACTTATTTACATTTCACACAATTTATAAATACAATTTCACTTATTAATAATTTAATTTAAAAACATTAAAAAATATTCAATTCCACACATACATGAAAATCAAAATTCCTTTCGGGGGCGTTGCCCCCGAGCCCCCACGAGGGGCGCTGCCCCCTCGACCTGACCAGGCAGGTCGATCCCCGTCGGGAGCGTTGCCCCTTGAGACTGCAAGGATTTTTACATTTCTATTGCACTCAAGAAATTAGTTCAAATAAAAAATAGGCCTCCTACGTTGTTAGAGCTGGTACTGCGAGGATTTTCATATCTGTGTCGAAAATAGATCTTCTACGAGTTGGTAGAAATTTGTGAGATAAATTATATTTGTGTGTGTAACATCCTAAGGTATGTGTATTCTTTCACTTATTTTCTTTAAATAATACCAATTTTTTTAACAGGGACGACCCCTTATTCGTGTATTTTTTCTAAATAATATTGGGTTAGTTATATAATTCTGTCGTTTTGATTATGTATTATTTATTCAATGCCTCACACATCAGTCATGGTTCTTTGTTTTTCTTTTTTCTATTGTAAAGATTTCATAATTTAGTCTTTAAAAATTCTGACTCATGCATTGCATGAGCCAAAACTAGTATTCATAAGACTGGCATTTTTTCTTGTATCGTAGAAAAAGGAGAAGTCCGTGCTCCCTACGATCATCACCACTACCATTTCCGGGGGAAAAAAAACCATGCATCTAACCCCGTAAAAATGACAACACTTCATCATCCCATAATGGTAATATCAACACCTCCCCAACTTCAACCAGCATGAATCCCTATCCACCACCTATATTCCTCTCAAATCTCCATGTCACCTTCAAAACCGCATCTTTAAGAATCGAGAACAGAGTTAGATTCAAAAATCCAACTTCAAGTATTGCATCAAATTAAAATCTATCTTGTATTTGTGCTTCAACTTTGGACTTTTATGTAAATCTAATTGCAAACCCTAGACTAGGGTTCTTATCACTTTGTATTGTTAAAATCTTTGTCAACTATAAATATATAGCCTATCGACACAATCAATGAAGAATTAAGATTTACGCTAGCCTTAGCATTACAAATTTTAATAAGGGCATATTTGATTGACTTTATTTTTCATGAAAAATATCATTTTTTCCATCCAAATTTCTACTTTTAAAGTGTTTGATTAACATTTTTCATGAAAAATATTTTTTCAAAAATTGGGCACGTGACATTGCTTTCCTCAAAAAAAGAAAAACATTTTTCTTTATGGTAGTGTAGAATTTTATTTTCTAGACAATTCACAATTTCCAAAAACTTAATTTTATGAAAAAGTACACAATTTTCTAAGTTGAAAATTAAGTTAATCAAACATATTCAGTTGTCTAAAATTTATTTTTTTCTATGTTTCATACTTGCAATCAAACACACCCTAAGTTCCTTTTGAGTTGAGATCTGTTGCCCACCCTATAAATTATGGACACATCATTAAATTAACATGTCAAACTTTTCTCTCATTGTCAACATATGGTGCCACACATGTAATATATTAAAATGTGTGGTGCTATTATTTAAAGATTAGTCAATTAAAGTGATCCATTAAAGTTAATTTTGATTGATGGATATTAGGTTTCATGGAAATGTAGTGTAGAGATCAGAATATTTGTTTTAAATTGACCCCATGATAAATAATAATAACTGAACATGTAATTATTATCTTTCAATTGTTTCAAATTGATCCCTCATCAAATTAAAACAAACATTCTGGTCTCTACACTATATTTTCATGAAATCTAATACCCATTAGTCAAAATTAACTTTAATGGATCACTTTAATTGACTAATCTTTAAATAATAGCACCACACATTCTAATATATTACATGTGTGGCACCATAAAATGATGTATAAATAACTCATTCGTGAATAACAATTTAGACAGTAAATCTCAACTCGTTCATTTTACCCATTAACTGGATGTAGTCTATATCATTTAACCTATTTACATACAACTAGACAAGTAAAAGGTTTGCATGCTTTTGTTAAAGACATCACTATTCATCTTGCATCTATGCGCGCTTTGCCTCGATACAATATCACTTGCTTTCTTTTCTTGTTTAATTCCCACTTTTCCGAGCTTTTATTCCCTAAATCCTCAAATACTCCCCAGAAAAAAAAAAACTCAAAAATCTTGCCGTTTTTCCTTAGTTTAGTAAAAATCTTTGTACCAAATCTACTCCTACAAATTACAATACTTCGAAAACATATCTTTTTTCTCTGCGTGTACATAGAAAATGAATCCATTTAGCTTTTGAATTAGTAAGTTTTCTGATAAAGATTGGAATATATAATAGCAGTGTGGATATGTAGTGTATAAATGAATGAATCTGATAAAGATAATGTTGGAATGTAACGAGGATGAATATGGTATTTCTTTTAAAATTTTAATAGGGATTGGTTTGGAATGTGATAGATATACAAGAATGATGGATGAAAATAGCGGTTCTTAAATTAAATATGCACTGTTTGTAAGGGAAAAAACACTATCATACGAAAAATAAAAATAAAAGCAAACAATAAATATGTATCAGGAAGAGATGAGCACTATTATTGTCTTTTAACACTCACGAAAATGAGTTTGACATCAATTTATTTATTTTTATATATTTGTTCAATCCGATGTATTAAGCTTTAAGCATTAGCTTCTTGAATTTTAATCACAGCTAGTTGAACAATAACAATTTTAACATTTAGCCCCTGTTTAATGCTCATTAAAAAAGAATTTTTTTTTTTTTTTTTTTTTTTTGAAAAATGAGTTTTGAAATAGTGATTTTTTTAGAGTACGTGGTTAAAAAGTAGTGAATTTTTTTTTAAATTTATGTATAAAATATTTTATTGTGAGACTGTGTGATTGAAAATAAGTATTTTTTTTTTTTTAAAAAAAGGGTTTTTTGAGAATGATAGACAAACAAGAACTTAAAATATCAATATACTCCTACCCAGCAGTTGGTTCCCCCTACCCCACAAAAAGAGAATTTAAGAAAATTTTCAAAATCAAAACATGTTTTTTACTTCCATAGTTCCAAATAGATGAGTTAAGCCATGTGTCAATCCCTCATTACACTATTGAAGATAACGTGAATGTGCCCTTTCATAACCAGCAAGCAGAATGTCGGAGGGACTGTTCTAATCCACCGTAAGTGATAAGACAATGCTGTAGATGTCATCCAGCGGCGATAACCACCACCAGGCCAAGCCAACAACACCTAGAGTTCTTACCATCCTATCTTGTGTACTAGAGAAGCTAGTGGCACGTAATGACCAGCTAGTTCTTGGCTCGGCTCAGCTCGGGAAGAGCTTGAACGCCTTCCATGGTGTGAGAGCACCAAATATTACGATTTTGAATTATATAGAGAGAATATACAAATACACGAATTGTAGCCCTTCGTGTTTCGTGGTAGGCTATGTGTATATAGACAGGTTGGTGCATCAGTATCCCGATTCGCTTGTGGCGTCAATCAATGTTCATAGATTGCTGGTTACAAGTGTTATGGTGGCTTCCAAGATTCTCGATGATATGTGAGTTCTCTCTCTCTCTCTCTCTCTCGACGTTTGTTGAAAAAATGAATCTAGCACGCACGTCATGAGAATTGATGAAGATAAATATTTGTGCTGATCGATGATACACATACTTGGACCAAGTTTTTGGTTGAAGATAAGGATTGAAAAAAAATAAAAAATAAAAAAATCCTCATATCGCTTATGAAAATTTTCGGTGTTACGTTCATTCTATAAAGAAATGAACCTGATAAGCACAAGGTGAATTGTGTCAAATTCATATTATTCACTTTAGTGTACTAAACTTGTCTAATATGTACAAATTACAGGGATATATTGAAATAGCATCACTATAACAATACATGTTATGCCCCAGTAGAGTGAGCAATAAAGAGTTCAATCTACTAAACACGATCACGTATGTCTCAGGCACTATAACAATGCATTTTACGCCCGTGTTGGTGGAGTGACCAATACAGAACTGAACAGGCTAGAAATCAAGCTGCTTTTCCTGTTAGACTTTGGAGTAACAGTAAGCTCTCGAGTATTCGAAAGCTATTGCCAGCACTTGGAGAAGGAAATGCTGTGTAATGACGCAACACGGATGATTGAAAGGCTAGCAATTTCCAACTCTGTCGATGACGTTACTGAAATCTCTGTCGAAGATACACAAACTTCTTCACCACCACAGATTTTAGACTGATCGCTTAATTTATTACACTATCGGATTCAATTTATCATATAATGTAGTTCGAAATGTCTACTCTCTGCTTCTTTTCTACTGTGTTAACGAAAAATTATGCAAATTAGTATTGTCAAGACTCATGATAGAAGGCCCCAACTCTTACCATAAAAGGTCAAGCTAGAGATGTCAATGATTGCAATGACATAATGTAGCTAGACACTTGAGATTGAACTGTATAGTTGGATCCATCCGTTAGAAGCCATTAACACAGTACCAAAGTGCTAAACTTAGCGAAGATGTGCCAATTAAAGAAAGGTGTTCGACTTGGCATTAACTTAGCTCACACTCACATAGGGTATGGCTTCCCTTAGAACTCGAGAGATGGGACAAATGCGTGTCATCAAGCAACATGGTCCATGTACGTAAGTGCTGGAAAATGTAAGAGATACTTACTCCATGGGGGGCGTCGCTCTTGTTACCGCTATTAATCTCTCCACCATACCATTCTAATTAAGAATAATAGTTGATGATCATTGAAGCGAAATTGATGTCCTATATTTTTGGGATTTTGGGTGTTGGCTCGAGTCATAATTTTGTTTCAAGAAATGGAAACAAAGTGGCCCATGTCTGGCTTAGTTCACTATTATTACACTAGCCTCTATAAGATGGATTGATTGCATTCTCATCTTTATTTCGTCTACTTTAGAGATGAATGTGATGAATTTTTATTTTAAAACTAAAAAATATAAAGCTTCAATCAAGGATCAAACGTGCAACCTTTCACTTACAAAAATTTTGGACAAGAGACAACCGTGTCTTGGACATTATTTCAAGTCGGGGCCTGATGAGAGTTTAAATAGATTGATGGTGAACCATTCGAATTACAAACTCTATCATTGACAACTAGTGAGTTCACGCTTCGAGGAAAGCTTAAAAGTAAAACTAGCCTAGTTCACAAAAGAGGTTGCTACGTATTAGATACCAAATAAACTCGGAGCGGTGGTGATAAATCAGGTGGGACTAATTCACTGGCCTTGAGCTCATTATTGCCGTAAACATTTAACCAAACAAATCTGTATTTAACTAAAAAAATAGCACAGATCATACAAAAATTGCTTCTGCAGAAGAAACAAGAAACCTGTATATATATTTTAAAAATGGTTCCTGGAGAATGTCATGTACTCGCGTTGATATATTAAGTTGGGATAGACAAAAAATATCATTCAAACAACGCAGATCTTTAAAACCGTCCAGCCATCGAGAGAACTTGAGAGCGAGTCTCAAGGTTAAGCAATGCAGATCTTTAAAACCGTAGTAACATTCTCCACATCAGCAATAATATCAACTTTCTGTAGCCCAAAATTTGCCACGTGGCAGTCACCCAAGCCCTCAAAACCTTAATCAAGTTCTTAAGTCTGTAATTTTCTTCTATTAATGGTCTATCAGTTCTTAGTGTTCTTGCTTTTTACATTTTGCTTTGAAATAAAAGGTGGCGGGATTAGTCGACTATTTTCATTTTTCCTGAATATTATTATTGTTGATAATGATCAGTTTGCTATTTATTGGATCCAAATTTTTTGTTTAATTATTTAAAAGTCAAAATTCTGCCACAGAAGTTACATATTCTTGATGGAAAACGTTGAAAAAAACCCCAAAACATCCTACAGAAAAAGGTTATTTTAGTTTAGAAAGAGTAATGATTTGTGAGGAGGTAAGAAACGATCTTGCTATGGTACTCCCCCACACTTAGCTTTTGCTCGTCCTCGGGCAAAACTCAAATTTAATTCCCAAAAAAACACCAGGTTATAATATCAAAAACATAGAACTATCAAACTTTTTCAAAACACATAAACTATCATGAATAAACATTCCACACAACTCATAATCAATTAGCAAGCATTTTCATATAAAGATGGAGTAAACTAAACATGTAGACCATCACGGATATAAGCACTCAACTCTCATGTGTTTAAAATGGTAAGTGTTTCGCTCTAATTCATCCCAATGGAGATGTTCTACCATATGCTTGCATATCTTCTCATTCGCCACCACTTAGATCACATACTTTACAAGAATCATAAGGACTTTTCAAAGGTTGTAATGTGGCTTATGGTCAAGGTGGGAAATATTTGGGTATGTGACTCAAGAGCCATCGAAACTAGTGGAGTAAAGATAAAAAGACTTAGCTCAAACATATACATAAGACATGTAAACCAACCACTCCACATGATAGTTTCATAATTTTTTCGTCTATCCCACACAAATCGAACTCTTTTTTGAGATGTAGGAAGAGTTATGAATATAGACTTTTTCACATTAAAATCACTCTCCTTCATCACTTATTTTCTTTTTCTTTTCTTTTTCTTCACTCATTCATTTTTTTCCATCTTCTTCTTGTATTTTTCTTGCACAATGTAAACTCCAAATTATACACCAATACTGGAACTCCTTGAATTGACATAGAAAATTTGTTCCAATTTACCAATAATAGCACTCCCATAAATCTTGATACCCCCACACTTATTTTCTTGCATACCCACACTTCTCATGACATTCAACAATACTCCACTAGCTCTAAGGTTTGGGAAAAGACATTGTTTTTTCGGTTTAAATCTTGTAATGTGAGTTTATACAAAGAAAAGGCAATAAGGCTCAAATGGGCTCAACAATGGAAAATTCAATTATAGGGTCGGCTATTTGGCTAATGAAGCTCATTTATGTAACAAAGATGACCTTAATCATGTTCGTGCATGCATGTATCAATGTGATCTAGAAGAGAATCAATGCAAGTTCTAGAGAAACAAAACCATGAAAAAATATCACACATGAAAAGAAATAATGAGACTGTTATGGATGTATCAGTCTAAAGGCTCAAAAATCTCACTGGTTTTTGTCTACAGAATTTAGTTACTACCATCCTCAAAGAAAATAACTCCACTAATCAATTCTAAGTTGGAGGATCATTCATTCAATCATGTTATGAGTTCTTCAAAAGCCTAACTAATTCTAGCAAATAACATACACAACAAAAAATAACCATTTAACTCAACTCATTTTCCTGAAAAATCATGCAAATTTGTTTTTTTTTTCTTTTTTTAAAAAAAATAAATTAATTTACTCAATCTAAATGCAACCTAGATCTAAATCTCTCCCCCACACTTAAAACTTACATTGTCCCTAATGTAAGGTCCAATGCAAATAAAAGGACAAATATAACTAAAATAAATGATGGAATACGAAAAATAAAAAGATAAAGGAACGAACTCCCCATTGGGTTGCCTCCCAAGCAACGCCTTTGTTTATTGTCTTTGGCTCGACTCAATGTTTCCTTATTCAGCCCGGGTCTATCATGGTTGGTTTCGATCTTCTTTGCAGTGCACCAAGTCCATTGGAAATGATAACTAGCAGTGTTCCTCCACCTCCATGGAATACATACTTGTAGTGACTAGGGTAAGGCTTCAAATCCGAAATGAAAGTCTGCAAAACAGAAGATAGATGCTTCTCATTAGAAACTGGTAATACAAAACAAGAACTGGTACCTGACTTTGGAAGAGCATTTAATGCTGCCACAGTTCTTTGTAACTCAGTGTTTAAGGCCAGCTCCTCTTTTTCCTTCCCAAGATGCTCAATATTGACAACTTCCCATTCTTTTGTAGCAACAAATTCGAAAACATCCTGTGCTAATTGATCAATCACATCAATAAAATGAACATGGTTATTATTACATGGATGTTTCATGGAATCATAAATATTAAGTGTAATAGTTTTATCATCAAATTCCATGGTTAATGTGACATTATGAAAGTCCATTTTAGTGTTGGATGTCCTTAAGAACGGTCTTCCTAACAAAATAGGGAGAGTTTGATTACTACTACCCATGTCAAGCACATAAAAATCAGCAGGAAAAACCAATTCATTAACTTTCACAAGAATATCCTCAACTACCCCCTTAGGATAGGCATTAGATTTATCAGCTAGTTGAATTATCACACCAGTGTCAATTAAAGGTCCCAGTTTCAAGGAAGTGTATACAGAATATGGCGTGACATTAATAGATGCTCCTGAATCTAACATGACATTCTCAAACTTAAAATTTGGTGTGCTGTCGTAGGCACCCAAAAATAGTCCTTAAACCTCTAAAACTAATGTAGTAGTGGAAGTAAGGGTCGATCCCACGAAGAGTGTGTACTTCAATATTTTATGCTCCGTACAATGATTGGGGGGTTTTTGTATGCAAACAATTGTAAATAACGCAATTAATAACAATGAAAATTAAATTAACGAAAACAATCAAAAGACTAACCTTGGTCCAAGTCAATATCCACCTTCGGAAATCCACAATTGATCATAGATGCAAGGATAATTCAATTCATATCTTGAATATTCACCGTTGGAATAATTTTCCTATTTCTCCTTAATTTTAGTTAGTTAGAAACCAGCGTTCTAATTAACCCTAATTATTAAATAACATCAGACCAGCGCTCAAGATTCAATTTAATAACAGCTTTAAACAATAGAGAAATCGATGAACTAGATAACACAAACACCAGCGGTTGCATTCAATCTATTTAAACATTCTTCTTAAGATTCAATAACCTCTATCGCAGAAAATCATCAAATCCTAGTGCTTCACAAGTTAAAGGGATCAAACAATTACGGATTTGATATTTAACTTAGCGGTAGATTGCAACGAATAATAAACTAGTAGGCCTCCTAGCAATTAAACATAACAATCATAGAAATAAGTGCAGAAAAATATTCAATACTCAAAAACATAAATTAAATTAAGAAAAACCATTTAGATCTCACAATATGTGGTTCCGAGGCTTCAATCTCCTTCGACCAAGTGTAGAAGTTTAGTTACAATTCATGAATCTAAGAGAAAAATAGAGAAGAATAATGTTGGAGAGGTTCTCCCCTTGTTTTGGTCTCCTTAGGTCTATTTATACTTCCCTACATGTTCTTGACCAATTTGGAGTCTTTTTCTCGAGTTTTTGCGGCCCAAACAATAAAAACCTAAAATCTGTGGCGGCGCGCGGCGCTTGAGCGCTATAGGAGAGCGCTTGAGCGCTAGAAATCTGTCCACTTTGCGTCAGTTTCAGTATTTTTATCATAACTTTCTCTTCCGATGTCCGATTGAGACGATTCAAGATGCGTTAGAAAGATAACTCAAAGGGCTACAACTTTTATTCAGAGACCATCTTCAAATTCGATCGTTTACCATGTCCAAAATTGGTCTCAATATGAGGTTGAAAACCGATGCAAAACTTTTCAGCTTGAAAGTTGATATGTGAAAATGTCTTGGCCATATTTCATCCCTTTGAATCCTTTCTTCATCCAATTGACCTCTAACACTCTCGAATCTTCATCACAAGGTTAGAAACAAGTTTAGAATATTTGCACTTTAGTCCTTGAACTTTCACTTTCTTCCATTTTGATCCTTTTTCACCTATTTCTTCCAAATTACGCCATATCCATAGAATTGCCACCTAAATCAAAATATGAGCGTACTGAGTACATTTTAGCACAAAATAATCATACGAGTACATAAAATAAGGAGAGAAAAATATGCATTTTACATTCCTATCAAATTCCCCCACACTTAGCTTTTGCTCGTCCTCGGGCAAAACTCAAATTTAATTTCCCAAAACACCAGGTCATAATGCCAAGAACATAGAACCATCAAGCATTTTCAAAACACATAAAATATCATGAATAAACATCCCACACAACTCATTATCAATTAGCGACCATGTTCATATGAAGATGGAGTAAACTAAACATGTAGACCCTCACGGATATAAGCACTCAACTCTCATGTGTTTAAAATGGTAAGTGTTTCGCTCAAATTCATTCCAATGGAGATGTTCTACCATATGCTTGCATATCTTCTCATTCGCCACCACTTAGATCACATGATTTACAAGAATCATAAGGACTTTTCGAAGGTTGTAATGTGGCTTATGGTCAAGGTGAGAAATATTTAGGTATGTGACTCAAGAGCCATCGAAACTAGTGGAGTAAAGATAAAAAGACTTAGCTCAAAAATATACATAAAACATGTAAACCAACCACTCCACATGATAGTTTCATCATTTTTGCATCTATCCCACACAAATCGAACTCTTTTTTTTTTATGTAGGAAGAGTTATGAATATAGATCTTTTTCACATTAAAATCACTATTTTTCATCACTTACTTTCTTTTTCTTCACTCATTCATTTTTTTCCTTCTTTTTCTTGTATTTTTCTTGCACAATGTAAACTCCAAATTATACACCAATACTGGAACTCCTTGAATTAACATATAAAATTTGTTCCAATTCACCAATAATAGCACTGCCATAAATCTTGATACCCCCACACTTATTTTCTTGCATACCCCCACTTCTCATGACATTCAACAATACTCCACTAGCTCTAAGGCTTGGGTAAAGATATTGTTTTTCGGTTTAAATCTTGTAATGTGAATTTATACACAGAAAAGGCAATAAGGCTCAAATGGGCTCAACAATGGAAAATTCAATTATAGGGTCGGCTATTTGGCTAATAAAGCTCATTTATGTAACAAAGATGGCCTTAATCATGTTCGTGCATTCATGTATCAATGTGATCTTGAAGAAAATCAATGCAAGTTCTAGAGAAACAAAACTATGGAAGAATATCACACATGAAAAGAAATAATGAGACTGTTATGGATGTATCAGTCTAAAGGCTCAAAAATCTCACTGGCTTTTGTCTACAGAATTTAGTTACTACCATTCTCAAAGAAAATAACTCCACTAATGAACTCTAAGTTGGAAGATCATTCATTCAATCCTGTTATGAGTTCTTCAAAAGCCTAATTAATTCTAGTAAATAGCATACACAACAAAAAATCTTTTAACCTCAACTCTTCTTCTTATAAAATCATGCAATTTTTTTTTTTAAAATTAACTCACTCAATCTAAATGCAACCTAAATCTAAATCCCTCCCCCACACTTAAAACTTACATTGTCCCCAAAGTAAGGTCCAATGCAAAGAAAAGGACAAATATAACTAAAATAAAAAACAGAATGCAAAAAATAAAAACAAAAATAAAATGATAAATGAACGAACTCCCATTGGGTTGCCTCCCAAGCATCGCCTTTGTTTATCGTCTTTGGCTCGACTCACTGTTTCTTTATCCAGCCTGGGTCTATCATGGTTGGCTTCGATCTTCCTTGCGGTGTACCAAGTTCAATGAGAATGATAACTAGCAGTGTTCCTCTACCTCCATGGAATACATACTTGTAGTGACTAGGGTAAGGTTTCAAATCCAAAATGAAAGTCTGCAAATCAGAAGATAGAGGTTTCTCATTAGAAACTGGTAATACAAAACAAGAACTGATACCTGATTTTGGAAGAGCATTTAATGCTGCCACAGTTCTTTGTAACTCAGTATTTAAGGCCAGCTCCTCTTTTTCCTTTCCAAGATGCTCAATATTGACAACTTCCCGTTCTTTTGTAGCAACAAATTCGAAAACGTCATGTGCTAATTGATCAATCACATCAATAAAATGAACATGATTATTATTACACCGATGTTTCATGGAATCATATATATTAAGTGTGATAGTTTTATCATCAAATTTCATGGTTAGTGTGCCATTATGAAAGTCCATTTCAGTTTTGGATGTCCTTAAGAACGGTCTTCCCAACAAAATAGGGAGAGTTTGATTACTACTGCCCATGTCAAGCACATAAAAATCAACAGGAAAAACCAACTCATTAACTTTCACGAGAACATCCTCAACTACCCCCTTAGGATAAACATTAGATTTATCAGCTAGTTGAATTATCACACCAGTGTCAATTAAAGGTCCTAGTTTCAAGGAAGTGTATACAGAATATGGCATGACATTAATAGATGCTCCGGAATCTAACATGACCTTCTCAAACTTAGTATTGCCCATCATGCAAGGGATAGTGAACATACCTGGATCCATGCACTTTACAGAAAGTTTCTTTTGAATTATTGCAGATACATGTTCTCCAACTTTTACCCTTTCAATCCCCTTCAATTTCTGTTTCCTTTTACTTGTGCACAAGTGTTTCAAAAATTTAGCATAACGAGGCACTTGTTTAATAATATCTAAAAGTGGAATATTTACCTCACATTTACTAAAAATTTCATACAGCTCATCATGATATCGTTCATATTTCCTAGATCCTACTAAAGTTTGAGGAAAAGGAGGTACATGTTTATAATCAGAAAGAGGTGAAAACTTACGCTCAGTCACCTCAATATCGTTGGGAGCACTCTTTTCTGCTGTGATATATTCCTCATTTTCTTCCATCGGTGATGTAGGGGCTACCTTCACTGGAGCTTCAACCTCCTCTTCACTGCTCAACGTGATTGCACTTACATTTTCTTTTGGATTTATCACTGTTTGAGATGTCAATTTTCCCGCATTCTGTGACTCCAACCTACTGACCGCGTTAGCCATTTGACTCATTTGATTCTCCAAACTTTGAATGCTAGCCCTTCTCTCCTGTTGAAATTGTAAAGTGTTAGTGGCAAGAGATTTAACCATATCTTCTAAAGACATACTAGAGTTAGAAGTTTGGCTATGTTGATGTTTAGGAGGGTATGACTGATTATATTGCTGGAAATTCTGCCAATTTTGATTCATAGGTTGATTCACTTATCGATTCTCATAACTGAGATTTAGATGATCCCTCCATCCTTGATTGTATGTGTTTAAATAAGGATCATAATTCATTTGTGGTTGTCCAAGAAAGCTACAGGCTGCATTTACGTATTCAACATATTCTTCTTGAATTGTTGGGCACATATCGGTTGGATGGCCTACCAATGAACAAATTCCACAAGTCTTTGATGTTTGCATAGTACCTACAGCCATTTGACAAATAAGAATAGTTAGACTCGCTAGTTGTTCAATGGATGAAACATTTACCTCGTTAACTTGTCTAGAAGGGGGATCAAATCTAGCGCCAAATTGTTGAGAATTGGTAGCCATATTTGCAATCAAGTTTCTTGAGTAGAAGATCGAGTTATGGGCATAAACTATCAAGGAAACTAAAAAAAAAATGAAAAAAAAAATTAAAAAGAAACTAGAATAAGAAAAATAAATAAAATTCTATACTAAAATTCCTAAAAACAATAAATTGCCTAAAAACCTAAAAATTTTGATTTTTTTGATTTTTTTTTTCAAAATAAAATAAACAACTAAAGAAGCACAAAAATAAATTAACACCACTCCCCGGCAACGTCGCCAAAATTTGGTGTGCTGTCGTAAGCACCCAAAAATAGTCCTTAAACCTCTAAAACTAATGCAGTAGTGGAAGTAAGGGTCGATCCCACGAAGAGTGTGTAATTCAATACTTTATGCTTCGTACAATGATTGGGGGATTTTTGTATGCAAATAATTATAAGTGACGCAATAAATAACAATGAAAATTAAATTAACGAAAATAATCAAAAGACCAACCTTGGTCCAAGTCAATATCCACCTTCGGAAATCCACAACTGATCATAGATGCAAGGATAATTCAATTCATATCTTGAATATTCACCGTTGGAATAATTTTCCTATTTCTCCTTAATTTTAGTTAGTTAGAAACCAGCGTTCTAATTAACCCTAATTATTAAATAACCCCAGACCAGCGCTCAAGATTCAATTTAAAAACAGCTTTACACAATAGAGAAATCGATGAACTAGATAACACAAACACCAACGGTTGTATTCAATCTATTTAAACATTCTTCTTAAGATTCAAAACCTCTATCGCAGAAAATCTTCAAATCCTAGTGCTTCACAAGTTAAAGGGATCAAACAATTACGGATTTGAGATTTAACTTAGCGATAGATTGCAACGAATAATAAACTAATAGGCCTCCTAGCAATTAAACATAACAATCATATAAATAAGTGCAGAAGAATATTCAATACTCAAAAACATAAATTAAATTAAGAAAAACCATTTAGATCTCACAATATGTGGTTCCGAGGCTTCAATCTCCTTCGACCAAGTGTAGAAGTTTAGTTACAATTCATGAATCTAAGAGAAAAATAGAGAAGAATAATGTTGGAGAGGTTCTCCCCTTGTTTTGGTCTCCTTAGGTCTATTTATACTTCCCTATATGTTCTTGACCAATTTGGAGTCTTTTTCTCGAGTTTTTGCGGCCCAAACAATAAAAACCTAAAATCTGTGGCGGCGCGCGGCGCTTGAGCGCTATAGGAGAGCGCTTGAGCGCTAGAAATCTGTCCACTTTGCGTCAGCTTCAGTATTTTTATCATAACTTTCTCTTCCGATGTCCGATTGAGACGATTAAAGATGCGTTAGAAAGATAACTCAAAGGGCTACAACTTTTATTCAGAGACCATCTTCAAATTCGATCGTTTACCATGTCCAAAATTGGTCTCAATATGAGGTTGAAAACCGATGCAAAACTTTTCAGCTTGAAAGTTGATATGTGAAAATGTCTTGGCCATATTTCATCCCTTTGAATCCTTTCTTCATCCAATTGACCTCTAACACTCTCGAATCTTCATCACAAGGTTAGAAACAAGTTTAGAATATTTGCACTTTAGTCCTTGAACTTTCACTTTCTTCCATTTTGATCCTTTTTCACCTATTTCTTCCAAATTACGCCATATCCATAGAATTGCCACCTAAATCAAAATATGAGCGTAATGAGTACATTTTGGCACAAAATAAACATACGAGCGCATAAAATAAGGAGGGAAAAATATGCATTTTACATTCCTACAGGTACCATAATGGTTGACTTAATAGATGACATAATTTGATAAAAAGACATAAATGTCCTTCCTCTATTCTTTAGTCAAGTCAAGTTTTTCTATTCCTAATATAGGATATGTTTGGTTTATTTCTCCTATCAAATGGAAAAGTCAATTATGCTCGTATTTATCTATATATTTTTTTATCAAAACAATCGTTTAATATTTTAATTTTAATTTCTAAATTATTAATTTCTCTATTAATTTTGATTATATTTTCTTTTATAGGCACAAGTATTTCTCTATTATTTTTCAGAAAATAATCAAGCACAGTATAAAATGGTTTAATTTCTTCTCTTTTTCTTTCACAGTTAATTTCTAATTTTTAATACAATTAACTAAAACGTAATAAATAGCAGGAGTGCAAATATTAATACAAGTAATTGACATAAATAAGAAAGATCTTACAGTATTGAAGCAGAAAGGTAAATGCAGAATAATATCGATGAGATTTCCCTCGAGCTTGCTCCCATATGTTAGTATACTCAGATATAAGTGATCGGTGTTGTTTGAGTTTAAGAAAGTGGGTTATGGTCCAACACGACTTCCGCACTCTTATTGGTTTTCTCTCTGACTCTTTTGCATATCTCACAATGGATCACACGGAATCACAGTTTTCCTTTCAACTCCTAGTTAAAACATCACATTGAATGGTAACAGGGTTCTCATGGCTTTCTCTAACAACGCCTACACACGGCAACATGACAACAAGATACTTGCACTAACCCTCAAGGTTTTCACCGTTGGAGTATAAGTGAGATAAGAGCTTTTGAGAATATAATAAGGATAAAAAGACAGTGTTTTCAAACAACTTTGATTTCATAAATTCATCACACTAATATCTCTTATAAAAGAGTATACATACATATTTCGGCTACACTTTTGGTACTCTCTCTAAAGAGTTTAGAACTCCATAGAGATTACCTTATTACAAGTTTCAAATGAAAGAGAGAAACTGAAATAGCTACAAGATTAGAAAACGAGAGAGAGAAATAAGTTTTTGTTTAAGGATGTGATGCCTTCTTCTGAGAATTAGTCTTCCTTTTATAGACTCGAAAAAGCTTTATGGCTGTCCTTCATTATTGTTGTGTTACTGTGTAAGATAATGAGAATCTTACTGTGGCCTAAAGTTGTTTGTCTTAATATGGAAAATAATGCAAGTGAAACCCCACAATTTTTCTTTATCAAAGTGACTTTGATAAAGTAATGATAAAGATGGTCCATTACTTTTCTATATGAGACTCAAACCACTCATCCGGAAATTCCTCTGGATCTAGTGAGATTGGTGAGCCATCTTCTTCATTGCTACAGCATTCACACTTATGGTTTGGATAACGCCAAAACTGTTTACACAGCTTATTTTTTGTCTTCTGCGTTCCACTAGCGTCTCCTCCAAAAATATGATCACACCATGTATCAAGATAGTGCAAATCTTCTTGCTTAGTGGGTGTCACAGCCTTGCTGTAAATCAAGTGGTCTTGTGACTCATACACCCAAATTTTCTGATTTTCTTCAATAATTTTCTGGAGATGCTCAAACTGTTCTTTATATCCCTTCGCTCTACGAAAAGCTGTCATATTGATTGTAGTTTCGTAGATTTCACTCTTCTCAGGCTGGAGATGTTTGGAAGTAGTGGCAATCCTTATAACATGGCTAACTGGCAGCAGCTTGTCTTCTTCATTATCCCATTCGGGACTAGCAGAGAAAAATCTGATGTATATGTTCTTGTGTTTAAGAACTTGGCAATATCTTTCAATAGCTCGTACTACCTCTTTTGGTAGCATCGAAATTTCCTTTAAAGATTCTGATGGGTAAATACAAATTATATTTCTCATTTCAAATAGAGTACGAACCCAATAGGCTGGGGCTCCTGGATATAAATTCACTTTGTTATAAGTTCAATATGTTAAGGTTTTCATCCAACCTCCAATACTGTTAAACCAGCAACAGGCTAGATTGAACAGTATATATGCTAAAATAAAATCATTTTTACTTTTGATATCCATAACACTGGGAGTGTTACAGGCCTTGATGATATTTGAGCGATCTAGCTCTAGTATGGAGATACTTTCCTTTGTTAATTTTTTCTCCTGTGAGGGAGACAAAGTAGTATTCTCTTGGACTGATAGTTTATGAAGCTTTAATGCTTCTTGTTCAATATTGGCACTGAGGCCTTCAGATTTATTGGCACTAGGGCCTTCAGATAATATAGCCTTATTGGCTTTCTCAGTTATCGGCTTGACAGCAGCCATTTCTATTAGTGTAATCTTGGACTCCATAGCAGCAATCTTCATATTCATTTCGAACTTCAATGTCTCTAATTCCTTCCTGATTTGATCCATTCCTGGTTAAAAAATCTGGAATAAAATTGTATTTCCCTTTAATATGGACAATATCAAATTTAAATGGTGCAAACCACACGTTTGCATTCTAATAAGTGGTCTTTCAGCTGCACTTGTTCCAAGTTTATTTGTTAATAATGATTTTACCTGAATATTATCTGTTCTAATAAGAAATTTCTTAGGTAGCAAATAAGGTTCAAATTTTGCCACTCCTTTCTTAACGGCTAAACATTCTTTACGATTGATATCATACCTTGTCTCGGCATCTTTGAATGTACCTGAAGTATAAGCAACAAGCTCTTCTGGGCATTTACATAATGAATTACAAAGAAATTCTTTATGATTTTCTTTTCTTTTGAGAATTGCTCCCCAGTGTAATAAAGATGCATCAGTTTCTAGAATAAAGAAATCATCATCATTTGGAATATTTAATTCTGGTAGATTTTCACATATTCTTTTAATTTTATTTACCATTTCTATATCTTCTTGTATCCATTCCCATTCAACTCCTTTTTTGAGTTTTTTTGGTAAGGTGGACCTTGTATTTTGCACAGTTTTTAATAAATTTCTCGGAATAATTTAATAATCCAATAAAGCTTTGTAACTCTTTCTTATCTCTAATTTCTTCTGGAAAATCAATAATCTTCTTCCCAATATGAGGTTGTTGAAGTATTTTTTCTTCAGTAAAAATATATCCTAAGAATTCAATTTCAGTCTTAGCTATTTCTGCTTTTCTTTCTGATAAGGCTAATCCATATTTTTTAGCAATATAGTTGAATTTCTTAAGATGTTCAATATGTTCTTTTAGATTTTTACTATGAATAAGAATAGCATCTACATAAACAATGCAGAAGTTCTTTATTGGTCTAATAATTTTATCCATTCTTTGTTGAAATATTGCTGGTGCATTCATTAATCCAAATGGTATAACATTCCATTCAAATTGTCCTAATGGATTAGGGGTAGTAAAACTAGTTAAAGGTTTTGATGCTTCATCTAGTTTTATTTGCCAATATCCAGATTTACAGTCAAATTTAGAGTATATTTTACTTCCTTGTATTTGTTTTATTAACAATTCTTTTATTGGTAATTTATAACTATTTGGTATAGTTTTAGAGTTTAAATCTCTATAATCAATTACCATTCTAGTTTTTTCTCTTTTAATTTCACTATGGTTTCTAACCATAAATGTTAGACTATTATATGGATTGGTTGATTCTTTTATAACTCCTAATTGTAAGAGTTCTTTAATTTGTATTTCAAATTCTCTTTTATCTTCTTCGCTATAAGGAAATTGTTTTCCTGATATTTTTGCATCTGGGTCTTTTAATTCAATAGTTGTCGTAGGTTTATCTTTATCCCATTTAGCTAAGTGATGTTCATAATAACATTCTTTTAGTTCTAATTTAATACTTTCTAATTCTTCTTCTAAATTGCTAATTCCTAATACTGGAATTTTTTGTTTTTGATTAATTTCTGTATAACATCCACCACGATTACCTGCAGAACTCTGATGTCTGGGTTTATGATGAATTTGTTGATGTGCAATTCCAATGGCTTTATAGATTTTTGGTGTTTTAATTTTGTGATTACAAGGTGTTGTAAATTCAAAACTATCTTTATATTGTGTAAAAAGGGTATATGTGTAGATAAAATTTTCTCCTAAAATGATATCACATCCGATTTTATATGTTGCATATATTCGAGGTATAAAACATTCTCTATTTCCTATAATTATAGGAACATTTTCTACAAAATCTCTATAGATTTCTACAATATCACTGGCTGTTTGTCCATAAGTTGTCTTCTTATAGTCTCTTTTATAGTAATGTTCTGGGAACACATATCTTTTGCATAGACAAATACCTGATCCAGTATCAAGTATAGCATGAAATTTTATCATACAGTAATCTGGTAAATTGAGAGTTATCTCAATACATGGACTAAGTAAGCTAGTTTTGATTGATCTAATTCCTTGTATCATATAGATTGGTTCTTTGTTTTTATTAATTCTAGAAATCATTTTTTTGTTCTCCTTCTATAGTTATTTGTAATGTATTCTTTTGAATATAGAATGGTGAGACTTTCTCAAAAAAGTTCATTCTCAATAATATTGGACTAGTAACTTTTCCCTTCCTATAATCTTTATGAATTTTAAGATTTAGTTTAAATTGTTCTCCTTCTATATCTGTAAAACTTAATTCTAGATTAACAAAAGTTTTAATTTCATATTTAATTCCGTGATAATCTGTAAGAGTTATTCCTTGTGGTAAATTTTCTTCTAATAAATGATTAACTAAGTCTGCTCTTATATGACTGGTACTTGCTCCTGTATTAACAAGGGCTATAATTTCTTCGTAGTTATTTTGATTATTAATATATTCTGTTAAGATAAGGAAATGGTCTTCTTCACTTTTTCTAAGGTCAATATCAATGCTATTTCTATGCATTGTTGGGTAATTTCTACTTGTAGATGTTCTACTAGAACTTGAGAGTTCTCTAGTACTAATACTTCTTTCTATTCTTCTACTAGGCATTCTGGCTATAAGTTGTCCAGAGGTATTCAAGGTAACTAATCCTTGATTTCCTACATTATTATCTATTCTTTTAGATTGTTGATGAAAATCAAGCAATATGTCTTGTGGTAATGAAATGTTATTATTACTTAACATTCTTGGTGGTGTAAATTGTGCTAGGTCTCTAAAATCTTCATGAATTTGTATAAATTCTCCTGAGACTTTATTGATTTCCTTTTGGTGTGTAGTTGTAAAGGCATGGTATCAGAGCCTAGTAACAGCATAATTAAAAGAATGGATAAAAGAACAAATTGATGAAAGCACCAAAATGCATATAAAGCTTTACAATGTAATGTTACAACTTTACTTCTTGGTGGCATAATTAATCTATCAATTCTATGATATAGATTTAATCCCATACTTAAATTTTCATCTAATAGAGACATGGCAAATCCAGGTCTTATAGTAAATATAATTTTCTTATATACTAGATTTCCAGAGACAACTCCTAATAGAGCATCCATAGGATCATGAAGTATTCTGTTATCCATTAAATACATTTGTATAGGAATATCCATTCCTTCTCTAAAATATCCTTTGATCATTATTTGGATTCCTCCAATTACTATGTTCTTTAATCTTTCTCTAGTGGATCTATTTATTTTTGCTAATTCTCTATTAATTCATTCTTTAGTTATTAGAGGTATAATAGTATTGCCTTTAACATTTTCGATGTTAATAGGTATTTCATCATATTTAGCAATATATATTGTTTTATTAAACCAAGGTAATATTGGCCTAACAAAAACATCTTTATCTTTTAAAGATATTTGTTTTTCTTTTATAACTCCATATCTTTCTTTATCAAACACAACTGTTTGTGAAGTTCCTTCTTCGTTATCTAAGTTGGTTTCAATAGTATCTATAATTTCTTGATTCATATAGATCTGTTCAAATTATGGTTCTTCAATTTCTTCTATATCTAACCCATATATTGAGTCTGTTTCTGATAATTCATCTAAGTCTTCGATTATCTCATAATCTGAGTTGGACTCTATTTCTTCCATTATCCTAATGGCTTTAATATTTTCTCTTTTATTCTTATTAGGACAATTGGGAGATATATGTCATATTTCATTACATGTAAAACATTTACATTTTTTATAGAATTCTTCTTTAGATTTTTTCTGAGGTTTCTTATGTTGGTTATATTCTCTTTTCCAAGGTTTTTTCTTCTTAAAATATTTCTTGTGGCTCTTAAATCCTTTATTTTTCTTCCAAGGTTTAAGATACTTCTTAAATTTCCTTTTATAATATGGTTTCCTAGGTGGTTGGTGACAACCAAATTGTGGTACTGCTGCTATTTCTCCATAACAGCATAAACTTGCTTTCTTACCATGTTTTCTAAATAGGTGTTGATACATAGATTTTCTACACCATTCAGATATTTTTCTTTTGGCGAATGAAGTTCTCATTCCTAAGGTATCAGCTTTACGGTTAGGATCTTCCAATTCTATTTTATTCCAATAAATTTGGTAATCTTCAAATAATTTCTGACCCCATGGCCAAGGTAGTTTAAGAAAATATCTATTTAATAATTTTATATCTTCCTCTGATAAATTATATTCTTTTATGGATTTAGAAGCTTTAATATATATCTTTTCAAATTTCTTGGTATATTCGTTTAATTCACACATATCACAGATTTTTAATAATTTCATTTCTCTTTCAGCTTGTAAGGCTTCTTGAGTGATCATGTCTATTTTTGTTTCTGGTATAACTTCTCCTAAGAGTAAGTGTCTAAAGAAATTTTCCATTCGTTTTAAAACTTCTTTAAAATTTTCAGTATCCAAACTTTCATTACTATCTATAGTAGTTGTAGATTTTTCTCCATATTTAATTTTATTTTTTGTTTCTTCAGAAGTTCTTCTCCAAATATCTGAAGTAATTCCTCTAAAGGTGTGAATTAAAAAGTTATAAGCTTGAGTTGTATTCCATTTATGAAAAGCAACAGCTAAATCAGTAGCTTTTGCCCATGAATCAATAATTTCACTTTTATTATTGCTATCATCAACATCTAGCCATATTCCGGTTGTAGGAATTGGTTCAGTAAATAATTTAACTGGATTATTATCTCTAAGATGTATATGCTTAGTTGACATAATCTTGGGTCCTTTTCTAAAATTGTAACATTCTCGTTCTTCAGTTATTCCAGGTTCTTTTATCCATTCTAGATTCTAATCATCAAATTCGACTTGTGTCCAATCTGTAGTAATATTAGTTCTACTGGTCTCTCCGACTAACGGTTGAGTTTCAACTTGCTGATTTAAAGGTGGAGTATTAATTTCAGTAGTTTCCTCTTTGGGTGGAGGATCATTCATATAAATATTATCGGTTTGAATAGCTAATTGTTCTAAACTTTGTTTGTAGATTTCTAATTCTTCTCTAGTGACTTCAAAGAATTTTGTTTCTAATTCTTCTATAACATAAGTCGGTAAAGGTGGTTCAATTGATATACACGAATCTCTTTCTAATTTTAATTCTTTTAGTTTTGATTCAATTTGTTTATATAAGATTTTTGGTCATATTTTAATATTGTCATTAACAATTTCTAAATTGGATTCGATATTTATTATATGAGTTAAAACATATTGATTTATAATATCCATTTTTTTTCTAAAGGTTGAGCATAATTATCATATTGTTCTAAAAATTGATTTATTATAACGTCTTCTTCTTCATGTTCGGAAAATTCATCTACTAAAATTTGTAATCCTTTATTTTTTATTTCAAATAATTGTTGAGAACTATTTATTTGTTGTATTTCTTCACTTAGAGTTTTATATTTAGTACTTAAATTTATCGCTAAATCTTGTAATTTAAGTCGATTAGTATTAGTTAAAATATTAATATTTTGTAATTATTCTAAAATCAATTTATCTTTTCTATTCATTTTAAAAATTTATTATTTAATTTAAAATTTTCTTTAGTTTCGTTACTAGGCTCTGATACCAATTATAGGGGTAAAAAGCGGAAATCAACTAAAATATAAGGCTAAGGGCAAAATAGACAATGTGTACAGAAAATGACAAAATTATGTCAAGAGAGTGGTCAATTAGGGTGGCAAAGTAGCATTATCCAGGTAAGAAATGGAGCCTCTTTGTGAGTTTTGTAGAGGAGTCAGTGCAGTGGTTTATTGTAAATCGGATCCAGCTAAGCTTTGTCTGCAATGCGACGGTCATGTGCACTCCGAAAATTCATTGTCCCGTCGCCATTTATGTTCATTGATTTGTGACAAGTTTAGTTCACAGGCGGCCAGAACCGAATTACAGTGAGGTGTATAGAGGATAAGTTGTCGCTTTGCGAGGATTGTGATTGGAATGGAAATTCTTGTTCCGTGGTTGGCCATCATCGTTTGAAGTTGAATTTCTACACTGGATGTCCTTCTCTAGCTGAATTCTAAAAAATTTGGGCTTCAATTCTTGAAGTACTGTAAGTGTTATGCCCTAGGTCCAATCAACTTTGAACATAAACATTTTTAATGTATATAATCGATGCATATTTATGGTAAGATCTATTATTTAATTAAATTAATATTCTAATTAGTTAAATAATAGAATCCGTAGATTCAAATCTTTGTGATTTGTTAATCACAAGGTGTTGTGATTGTGAGATACAAATTATATATGACTGAATCTTAAATCGTCTGTGATCGTATGTAATAACGAGATACAGATATCATTATTACAGATAGACCATCACGTGTGACATTTCTTACATATGAAGTAAATAGCTGATCTCACAAGTTAAAGTGTAGCGACACTTGAATGAACACGTGAATATTTTGTTATAGAACAAAACATTGGAGACTCATTGAGAGATTCCACATGGATAAATATCTGAGTGTCAGTAGTTAATCTCTAACTTTCGGTAATGGAATTGATCATTTGACTTGAGGTCATCATAGTGCTTTATATGAAGACAATCATACTTTGGTAATGTTGGATGTTGCTCTGTCAAGGGTCGCTAACACGGCATCGTTCGGGTATGTCAAGAATCATATGGAGGTTGTGAATGATCAATAAATGATTTATCACTCTTAGATAGTAAGAGATTATGATCTGCACTTTATCATACCACATGACATTTTTCGTCAGATATATTACTTTGACACATTGCTAGATGTCAATATGGGACGACGTATGTGAATTGATGATAAATTAAAAGGGGTATTTTAATTTATTGATTTTGATTATATCAAAATAATAATTCACATCGTTAGGTATCGTGATTGAGAACCTGATGTGTCACACACAAAAGAGAACCAAAAGAATTAAATTTACCAATTAATTAATTGACAAGAATTGGATAGTTAATTAATTGGGTTGCTTATTAATAGGCTCGAATTAATTAATTAAATTAATTAATTCATGGACCAGATTTAATTAATTTAATTAATTAAATATTGGACCGAGTTAAGTTTAAGAGACGAGCCAAGTCCGTTTGGATTTATATTAATAAGCTGCTAGGGTTTGAAAATAGTGATGGAGAAATAATTTTATTCTTGCTAGTACAAGAAAAGTATATTCTAATCGTCATTCTTGTTCTCTATGTGGATTGCCATAGGAGGCTGGACAATTGGACAGCTTGAATTGCAGATCGTGATAATTCGAGTTCGAGAATTACAAAGGAGTTTCCAGAATTCATCAAAAGTATAATTCTTATCACAGTTTTTATCTAAACACAAAGCATATCTTTATTTGAGAATTGAAAATTGTTTTACTTGACGCTACGCATGATTAAGTAGATTCCCAACAAGTACCGCATCAAACTACGAGTGATTTTGATACCTCCTGGAGTGCAATGACTACGAATGAGAATTCTAGTATGATTGCAGCCTCCCTAAATGACTTATCACTAATTGAAAATTTTGGACAGTTTGCTGTTCCTCCTCCTCCTCTTCCATCCACCAATAATTCCGACAATTTTACAATACGCAATAGAGATCAGGAATCCTTATATAGTAGAGATCAAAATTCCTTCTTTTCTGATGGATTAGGCATACAAAAGGTGATTTAAATCGTTTGATCGTGTATTAATTATAAAAATGTTTGTAAGCCTCCATTTGGGAAGAAATTATAAACGGTTTAACTTATAAAAAAAAAAAAAATAGTGATAGATAAGTAGACAATATGGACCCATTCGAAAGAGTGTTTGAAAATAAGTTTGGCCGTTTACGAATGATTTGTAAATTTTGGCAAATGGATTGTAAGAGTATAACATAGTTATTATCTTTGTGAGTGTCAGTGTCTCATTCGTAACGGATCTTGGGCTTTGCAAAACTGATGACGAATGTGACAGTCTTGACATGGATGATATTGGCTTGAGTTTTGAGATTAGTTATGAAATGTTTGGGAATTCACACGGTCAGCCAATATACAACTGCGAGGATGGAGGAATTGCCTGCCAATTAATGGAGAAAAACTTGTACGCAACCGAATCAAATAGCACGCTTATTGAAAGTGCATTGAAGGCTCATTTCCAAAACTAGAATTTTTGTAGAATTTCATGCCCCATATTGCTATTATGTCTCCATGAAACATTTTCCCGTTAATATTTTCCAAGTGTGGTTAAAATTAAATGTTGAATTTGACTTTGATTTTAATCAAATTTTTAAGCTGAACCAAATAAAGGCGTGAAACGTATTTTGTATTTTCTAGTTTAGGCATCCTGATCAGGGCAGCAAGATTTCAGGGTTTTCCATCAGCCTTCATCACAAATAACTGCTGGTTCCAGTAATTTTAATGCAGACAAGGAGTTGTGCTATTTGCATGCTTATGAACCCAGCTGCTGCATGCAACAGTTCAGGATTAGGATTTCCAAATGGTCAACTTCCTTCAACCATATCCCTCTTCTCTCTCCAATATCACAGGAGATAGTGCTGCTGTTTATCAGGATTGTGGACTGTCACCTGTGTTTCTTACAGGAGATAATTCCCTATGGGAGTCAAATTTAGAAGCGAGTTGTCCGCGGGCAAAAGATAAAGCCAAGATGAGATACATTGAAAAGAAGAAGAAACGAACGTACATATTTTTTCTGCTCTTTCCTTCCCTATAAGATATGTTTCTCGTCAAGCCAGAGCTGATACAACAAAGCGCGTGAAAGGTAGATTTCTGAATTCTAGAGAAGATTATGACTATGATCCACTCATAACAAAGGATTTTTAAGTTTATTAAGCAATGGATTTCACCTCTGCCATTAATGCAATATATTCCGCGGTGAAAAGGTACATTCATGATTCATTTGATCCTCACATTCTCATTTCATATTTTCTTTAGGTGCATCTATGTTAGTTCGACTAACGACGGTTGGTAGCACAATTGGCAAATAACTAGATTGTCAAATCATCAAACTGAAGCATATGCAAATGGTGACTCCACTGTAAAAACATCTCAAGTTAGTAACCAATTCGGACAAAATGAAATTTAGTAAAGCATATAATTTTGCTGAAGTATTCAAATAGAGTTCGAATTTATTGTATCCATCTCATAGTTCCATTGATTGCTCTCTCAATCAAATTGTCACATCCTATAAGATAAATGGAAAAAAACAAATAATACCTAAAATTTTAAATGGTGTGTCGAAATTTGATTGAGATGACAACCAATAAGGCAACCATACGTAAGCAATAGATATCAACTCATTTGGATATCGGGTTGTGCTTGATCTTATCTAATAGTTCATGACGTTCGTGTCTAATCTTGAACTCATATTTAGTATTTCAAATTGAATATAACTACACGACGCGTGATTGTCTTCCGTTCTTTATTTTATTCAAAACTATATATACATGTTGATGTTGTATATACTATTGTGCTAAACACGGGGTTGCATTTTATGACAGGTCATGATGTGAAGTGGGTGAACTTAGAATCAGCCTGGCCCAGTTGAGAATTCTAGTAATGTCATTTCACTTGTATGTACATTTTAATAATTCCACTTTTTTTTTTTTTTTTATCATCTCTTTCTAATTCTTTATTTTGTTATTGAAATTTTGTAGGAGATCGGAGCGTTTAACCTTGGAGATCGAAAATTCAGCTATCAAAATTTATCAACTTTCAAATTCATTGCATGTCAAAAGATACACAACCAGAAGCACGTCGTCTACAATATTTTATTCATTAACAAGATTTAGTATCTCGAACGTTGCAAGGAGAAAATTCGCCCAATTTTGATTGTCGGTATAAAACATAATATTTTAAGTTTAGTTCTTATTAGATTGAATTGAAAATGAAAGAATTTGAAGTTGCTTAACCATTGAATAGTATAATTTCCTTAAAATTGTATAGATTTGCATCTCAATTTGTCAATTTTACAATTTAAATAAGTATATTCAAGAAATGGTGGATTCTTTGTAATTTTTGATTTATTTGTAGATCAGTAATTTTGTGAGAACTACTCGTTGTATTGTTTTATTTATTAGAAGGAATTAAATATGATAACTATTCTACATATCATTCTTTTATATTTTTCTGAATCTTGTTTAATTCAATACACATGTTAGTTTATAATACAAAACAAATTAATTTGGACAATGATTTTAATTTCTTTTTCATTCTTGAGTTCTTAATAATTCAACGAACCCACAACCAAGATTAATCAACTACTTTCCTTTATAAAAAAAAAAAAAAAAAGATTATAATCAACTACATAGTACTGAAAATAAACTAATAAATCTGCAGAATTATTCTTCTTCAAACCGCATAAATATAACATGGAATATCTCCAATTTCCAAACCTGAGATTTCTCGGAGAATCCAATCTCAAACTGCCGATATCACATAGAAAAAAGGATGAAGAAGAAATAATCAGAGAAACAAGAAAGGTTCTTTCCAATTTGTAATGGACTTTTCTTCAGGATCTTGATCAAATCCGCTGCCTCTCCCTTTCAAGCAAACAATTGTGGGAAGAACCACCTCGACCGAAGTTCCAACCAGATATCGTTGTGTAAAACTTCCACAAGTGGTGCAAAGCAAGCATCTGATGTGTCTCTTGGCTAAGAAATTTGCAGCATGAACAAATCTATCACATTTCTTGCACAGAAAGGCATCATCAGCCTGGCAATATAATGAAGCCTCTGAATTGCAAAGCTCACAGGAAACTGCGTAATTTTGAATCTTTTCTTCTTCTTCTTCTATTGCTTCTCTTCCTCTGCACATTTTCTTGGCTTCGAAGTGTATATAATATTGAAAGGTAATATCTTTGAAAATGTAAGAGACCGATTATTTATAATAAAAATAATGCAATAATTTATAGAAGAATGAGAGCCCATGACTTTCTTTCCGGAATGACTGGAATGCCACTATATGAATATGACAAATGATCATCGTTTTACTATTTTTGACTTATCTTCCTTACATTCTTCTTTTCTTTTTTAGATAACTTTCGTGTTTTCGTAAAACTAGCTCGAGGTAGTTTTTGATATTTATCTTAGCATATCAAAACTATATATGACATATAATTGAAAAGTTGAATTCAACTATATTATGACAATATAAATTATTTTTAATAGTACTTGAATTAATAATTTTAGGGAATAAGACATACTCTTGTACGTTTCAAATACATAAATTGTTAAAAGACGAGGCGTACATTTTTAACGTATCCACACAGCATCTTTTTCAGGTAATAGAAAGTAGTCAATGCATTTTTTGACGTCTTCGACATTACGCATTGACGTCTTCTTGTTTATTAGGAAAAGATGACGTGTTGAGTTATCAAAAATGTATTAAGAGAACAAAAACAACAAATTGACAGTAAAGTTCCAACTCGTAGCAGAAAATGTGGAAAAGGTTGTAGAATAGAAATGAAACATATGACAAAGATCATTTTTTTTTTTTTGTGATTTAAATGAAGGAAAGAACACTTGTGGATGTTATGAGCAAAGAGGGTTAATTAGTAATTTAGGGTTAGAAGATTATTTTAAATAAAATAAAACAAGATAACAACACTAAAACTTTATGGGATTCTTGAATGGGCGGTATGAGCCATAATTTTTTGCTGTTGAGTGGTTACCAAGTCAATTTTGGTTTACTGAAAAGTAGGTACTTGTATGGCCAAGAATTAAAGTCTTTATAGTGGATCCTACCATCTCAAATTAATCTGGGGTGACAAATGATTTGACTTCTTCTACATGGAGTCGATTCCATTTCCTTTGAAAAATAGAAATCCCAGTTCTTGAATGGTTGGTACTACGTGTAAACAAATGAATGACAACAATTTCTTTGTCCACTTACAAATTAAATTAATTCTGGCTTGTGATGCAAGTCGTCTATACATGTTTTGTGGTTGAAACTTCCCACTTTCTAGTCTATAACGTCGTATATGAGTTAGAAGTTAGTATTGTTGTGAGTGTGGTCCCCCTATATTAGGCTGTTCTCCACGCATTCGACTTCCGTTCGATTTACTTTTGATAGATTTTGATAAAAATTGATGAAATGTACAGTTGAAAAATTGGTAACAATTGTGACTCTCGTGAATGTGTGATTAAAAAATAATTTTGAGAAAAATGGGGCCAAGTAGGAGCTTAGCATGTAGTACTAGAAAATGCCATTTTGATCTTTTGAGTAGATGGTTTTAAAAAAAAAAAAAATGAGCAAAACCATACTGTTTTCCATATTGGATTCCTAACTTTCTTAAAAAGTATAATAATAGGAGTTAAATTATCTGTCGCGTCGTGTTACAAGCCAAGTTATAGTTTGCCAAGTGTAAGGTGTAGCGCCGTGAGTTCTAGACAAATCAGATTACAAGGCTTTGGTGAACAAAATTGAGGTTAACCAGATTTACACTCAACGTATAAGACGACCTCAACCACTTAAAATTATACTTTTATTGGCCTTTCGGCTAAAATCAAACCACTGTTTGAGCCTAACTTTTAGGCCGATCGCATTAAAATTTTCATTTTTATTAAATTACTTATTTTCAATCATACATACTTTAATAAAATAATATTTTTCATCACATCAATAACTTTTCTTTTTTTTCAACCACACATTCTCTATCAATCTACTATTCCAAAATATATTCTTCCAAAATAATATGGCTCAAACACACCGTAAGAAGAATTTTGCTACTTGAATATAAAAAAAATGTACATGATAGGTGTGGAGGAAAAATATTGAATAAAAAAGTTTATTGTATTTTAAACTGATAAATGGTAAAGTGTCATATAACATTATACAATATATTATGTAAATTTTAATATACATGTAGCAAGATCCTTTTTAGAATAGATTTTGTGAGAAGTGACTGTTTTGAAAATGTGATTAAAACTAGGGGGAAAAATTGAGTTTACGTTCAAGATTATTTTATTGTTTGGTTGAAAATGAATTTAAGAAATAATGAGTTTTAAAGAATTAGACTCACATGGAGATCAAATGTAGTATTTTTTTTTTTAATAAACTACTAAAGTTTAGAGCACGTTTGAGCATCATTTTTTACCAAAAAAAAAATTGAAATGGTAATTTGATAGAGAATGTGTGAGTAAAAAATAATGACAAGTTGTGAATTTGCGTGTAATATTATTTTATTAAAAATGTATAATTAAAAATAACATAAAAATGTATTTAAAAAGTGGAAATTACACAAAACCAAAATTTTAAATATTCAATTTCAAAAATCAGATTAAAGATTTCAGTTTTCAAAAATCTAATTGTTTTTATTTTTTATTTTTTTGTATTAAGACTTTGTATTAGCTTTTATTTATATGAACTTAGTCTTAAAAAATGAATGATATTTTGATATTCTTCAAATCAAAATTTTTTCTCAGTATTTTATATGAATGGGTGTCCTAATTTTTTATTCTTGATATTCTTAAAAATCAATAAAGTAATATCGTGTTATCCGGTTTTGTGCCACATTAAAATGTAAATTTGTTGCTATTGAAGATAATATTTAGATAATTTACATGTGGTCTTATATAATAGTTTTACAAGGCTTACATTAAATTGTGCATGTGTAAGAATATAAGCAATTTGAATTGGTTCAGCAACTACATCCTGGACGACATCTTGTAATCGAACTTAAACAAATAAAGACTCTCTATGTAACATTTAGTCCGTTGAGTAGAATTGCTTCTTAAATTTGTTCAACAAGCACAACTTGTTTTATTGATTTATTGAAATCCCACCAAATCAATGAAGCAGGAGGATCCGAGTCAGACGAAGTCGAGTTGTCAAGTAATTCGTTGATGGCGTTGAAATACTATGAGTTGACTTGTAAAAAGGGCAAGTAATCGATGATTTTTCCTAATTAGGGCCGTTTTTGGACACGTTTTGATATTCTTGGCCATAACTTTGGCTACGGTTATCAGAATCGTGCTCTTGACCCCAATTTGAAAAATTCTTTTCGAGTGCAAATTCCGTTGTTTTCCCTTCCAAATCTCCAATTTTAGTCATTTTTTTCTTTTTTGGTAATTTTCATTTGTATTTTTAGAATAGATTATGAACCCTATTTGAGCCAAATTTTGGGGATATTATTTCTTTTATTTTATATTTTCTTTTGGTATGATTTTGTTATTTTTGGTAAAATTCCAATAATTACAATTCTTGAACTATTTAATTCGGCTTGTGGGTTATTTTCGCATTATTGAATGATTAATAAAGATTTTTTTGTTTCTCGGTGTTGTCTCTTGTTTCTTCCATGTTGAAATCAGCCTACAGAATAATCGTTATTTTGTCAGGCGTTAGTTGGTATTAGAGCGTCAGCATTTTCTTGGGGTGAGATTTCATCAGTCCTATCATAGTTGGTGGTCGTCGTGGGTAGGTTCCGAATGAGGAAGTCTCACACCGTGATCGTAACGTTCAGGATGTGACGATTGAGGACTTACAGAGGTAAGTTGCGGAGTTAACTCAGCGTCTAGCGGCGCATGATTTCGGTGATCGCGAACTGGAGGGTCACGATTCTGATACCAATTTCTTAAACCCATATCACAACCATGCTCGAGTTTGGGAACACCGTGGTCTGGAGGATCGTCGTGTAGACTTCGATTTTCAGTTGGATCTGCCCGAGTTCTCTGGTACATTGCAGACTGAAGGATTTGTTGATTGATTGAATAAAGTAGAACGTATTTTTGAATAAAAGGAAGTTCCCGAACGTGTCAAAGTAAGGCTAGTCACTATCAAAACTCAAGGGTAGAGCATCTGCATGGTGTGAGCAGTTGAGGCATTCACGAAATAAACAGTGTAAGGCCAAAATCACTGATTGGGAGAAGATGAAAGGTCACTTCCTTCCTTTTGGCTACACCAAAACCTTGTTTCAACGGCTTCATTCCCTGAGGCAAGGCACGAGATCAGTTGATTATTATATAGAGGAGTGCTATCAATTGATAGCTCGGAATGGTTTATCAGATACGGAAGAGCAGATGGTAGCACAGTATTTGGGAGGATTACGAATGCCCCTACAGGATGTCGTCAGTCTTCACTCGTTGTGGATCATTTCTGAAACATACCGGTGTGCACTTGCTGTGGAAAAGCATCAGAATAGGAGACCAGTGATCAGAAGAGAAGGTGGTCAGCCAATTTGCCCTCGAGCATCCTGACCTGTTCAACAGCCACCACGAGATAATTCTAGCTCGGGTATTATGTGTTTCATATGCAGTGAACAAGGACATAGACCAACTAATTACAGGAAATCAGCTAGTCGGACAGGTAAAAATCTCCTAATTGAGGAAGATGTAGTAGACAAAATTGAGGAGGTTGGAGAACTCGTATATGACGATGATGAAAAGGTAGACGTGTTGTATGGAGATGGTCATGAGACTCTAGTGGTGCGCAAGAGTCTATTGACTCCTAAAGGCGACTCAGGGGATGACTGGTTGAGAACCGACATTTTCTACACAACTTATAAGGTATGCAAACTGATCATTGACAATGGTAGTTGTGAGAATGTAGTGTCCGAAGAGGCTGTCCAGAAATTGCGTTGAAGACAGATCGCCATCCCAAACCATATAAGTTATCTTGGTTGAGCAAAAGCAGTGAGGTATCAGTCGAAAAGCGATGCATAGTATCTTTCTCGATTGGCAGGAAATATTTTGATAATGCTTGGTGTGATGTCGTGGCAATGGATGTTTTTCACATTGTTAGGCCAACCTTGGCAGTATGATCGCAGTGTTATTTATGATCGGTGGAAAAATACATATTCATTCAGAATCAATGGGAAGAAGGTTATGTTAGCGCCACGTCGCGAAAAAATCACTCATGCCCCGGTAGTCAATAATGTCAACCTACTTTCTATGTCCAAGTTTTTTGTTAAGATTGAGCGTGAGGACGTGGTTTATGCTCTATTGCCTCGTGAGAATAGTACGACAGATGAAATACAGGTTCTAATCCCTCGTCTGGATGATATGTTAGATCCGTTGTCTGGTTCTAAGGTCTTCTCAAAAATCGACCTTAAGAGCGGATATCACCAAATCAGAATAAGACCTGGACATGAGTGGAAGACGGTGTTTGCGACGCAACAAGGGTTGTATAAGTGGATGTTTATGCCTTTTGGACTATCCAATGGACCCAGTACATTTATGAGATTTATGCATCAGGTGTTATGATCTTTCATGAGAAAGTTCGTGGTAGTCTACTTTGACGACATCCTCATTTACAGTTCGACGTGGGCATCACACTTTGATCACCTCCGTGCTGTTTTTGATATGCTGAGGACGGAGCGCCTATTCATTAATCAGAAGAAGTGTTCTTTCTTCACCACTTCTGTTACTTTTCTTGGTTTTGTTGTATCTACTGATGGCGTTCGTGTAGATCAATCAAGAATAGATGCAATCTTGGAATGGCCCAAGCCAAAAACCTTGCGCGATGTTAGAAGTTTCCATGGATTGGCATCATTCTACCGTTGGTTCATCAGGAATTTTAGCACCCTGATTGACCAAATCATGGAATGCCTCAATGGACATTCTTTCCAGTGGTCCGAGGAAGCATATACCAGTTTTCAGTTGGTCAAGCAAAGGATGAGAGAGGCTCCCGTTTTGGCACTTCCAGATTTTTAGAAGGTGTTTGAAGTAAATTGTGATTCATCTGGAGTGGCATTGGTGGTGTTTTTGGTCAGGAGGGGAGTCCAATAGCATTTTTCAGGGAGAAGCTATCAGGATCAAAGAAGAACTATTCCACCTACAATCTCGAGTTCTATGTAATAGTTCAATCATTGAAGCATTGGCGTCATTACCTAATACAGAGAGAGTTCATTCTTATCATTGATCATAAGGCCCTGAAGTACATTAATGGTCAACACAAATTGAGTAAACGACATGTCAAGTGGGTGACGTACTTGTAGGAGTTCACATTTGCACTAAGGCACCAAGCTGGGAGTCTGAATCGTGTCACGGATGCATTGAGTCGTCGCACATCACTCCTCACTACCATGAGCACCAGCGTCGTAGGATTTGAGGCATTTCATGATATGTATGTTACAGACCCTTCCTTCGGGAAGATAACTCGGGAGGTAACGACGATCAATGACATGATTTCATTTTGCATAATGGCTATTTGTTTCGTGGATTATAGTTTTGTGTTCCAAATTGTTCGCTAAGACATTGGCTATGGTCTTATCTAACTATTATTGGCTGAAATTGAGCAGTGATGTGACTCACTATGCAGAGTGTTGTTATGTGTGTCAACGGTTTAAGGGAGTTCTTACTAATGCAGGCATTTACACACCTTTACCAGTACCTGAAGCTCCGTGGTTTGATGTTAGTATGGATTTTGTACTGGGACTACCCCGTACCCAATGGGCCTTGGATTCTATTTTCGTTGTGGTTAACAGATTTTCCAAGATGACCAATTTTGTAGCTTGCCGAAAAACAATGGATGCTACCCGGATCGCCCATTTTTACTTCAGAGAAATTGTGCATTTACATTGTGTTACTCAATCAATTACTTCGGATCATGAGGCCAAGTTCATGAGCCATTTCTGGAGGAGTTTACGGAAGAAGTTGGGGACGCGGTTGAATTTTAGCAGTGTCATCACCCCCGACGGATGGTCAAACCGAGGTGGTGAACCGAAGCTTGGGTAATTTTTTGAGGAGTCTAACACGAACTAAACTGAAGCAGTGGGATTTAGCATTACCTCAATAAGAAGTTGCATATAACAGGTAGAAAAATAGGACCACGGGAATGAGCCCATTTGAGATTGTCTATGGTCAAAATCCATCAAGAGTACTTGATTTAGCCCCTATTTTGCATGTAAGTCATTTGAGTCACAAGGCAGATGAGATGGCAGAACATCTTCGGGGTATTCATGAGTAGGTGAAGCTAGCCATTCATGAGAGTAATGCCAAGTACAAGGTTTAGGCTAACAGTCACCGTCGTCATGTACTTTTTCAAGTTGGTGATTTTGTTTGTTCGGTCTTAACTCGTGATCGTTTTTCCGTTGGTGAGTATAATAAGCTTAAGGAGCGGGAGATTGGATCTTGTGAGGTCCTGCAAAAGATCAACGATAATGCTTACAAACTGCGCCTTCCCAACCATTTGAAGGCTTCTGATGTTTTTAGTGTGAAGCACACGAGTCCTTGTTTTGTGGATTCTGATGACACTAATGTAACTCGAGGACAAGTTCTTTCCAACCCGGTGCGACTGATGCAGGAGGATCCGAGTCAGAAGAAGTTAAGTTGTCGGATAATTCGCTGATGGCGTTGAAGTACCATGAGTTGGCGGATCATCGTAAAAATGACAAGTAATCGAAGATCTTTCCTAATTGGGGCTGTTTTTGGAGACGTTTTGATATTTTGGCCATAGTTTTGGCTACGGTTATCAAAACTACGCTAATGACCCCAATTCAGAAAGCTCTTTTCGGTGCGTACGTCATGGTGTGCATTGGTTTCGAGGGCAAATTCTGTCGTTTCCCTTCCGAATCTCCAATTTAGTTATTTTTTCCTTTTTGGTAATATTTCGTTTGCCTTTTTAGAATAGATTATAAACCTGATTTGAGCCATATTTTTGGAATATTATTTCTTTTATTTTATATTTTCTTTTGGTATGATTTTGCTACTTTTGGTAAAATTTCGATAATTACAATTCTTTAGCTATTTAACTCGACTTGTGGGTTATTTTCGCATTATTGAATGATTAATAAAGATTTTTTTGTCTCATAGCTTTTTCTCTTGTTTCTTCCCTGTTAATTGTTTGTCGAAACCAACCTGTAAAATAATCGTTATTCTGTCCGGCCTCAATCTATGAATCTTTTTCTTCCTAAATACTTTGGGCTCCATTATTTCAATTTATAATCAGATAAATAGTATTTTCTGGTGAATGTGTGGTTAAAAAAAAAAAAAATTAGATTTACGTATAATATTATTTTATTGAAGAATATGTGGTTGATAAGAAGAGGGAGAAAAATGAATTTTAATTTAATGAGTGCGAAACATGAGCTAAAGTAAATTCTTCTGAAGATCTCAAAAAATTGTCTCGAAATACTTCGTAGATATTCTTAGATTAAAATCAAGAACCAAAGACCAAAAGATTCTCTCTAAACTTTTAGATGAATTGCTCCAACTAATAAGGTAAATGTTAGAAAAATATAAATTGAAAAGAAAATAATATCATAAAGGAAAAGGATAACGTGTGAAGAAATGACAAATCATACAAGATTGAAGATTTTATCAAAAAATTGTAATCTGGAAAAGACGACATATTGCAACAACCGGAAAATAATATTGCAACAAAGAATTAGATTCCATGTTCAACTTAAACACTGAAGAATGTTCTTCATTTTTTTTTATTTTTTTATTTTTGGTGGAAAAAATTTATCCACACCAATTTAATACTAATTTTTGTTAGAATAATTCTATAAGGCTTCCATTTGATTGCGAATTTTATGGGTTAGATGTAAGGTTTGTAATGATACTGTGACGATGCTTAATATGTTAAGTGATCACTTGGGCCGTTGTACATCTTACGGGCTATATTCTTATAATGTGGTAATTTTAATTATGTGGTCGAACATATGTAAACCTTAATTAGGGTTAGAGTCGTTAATGTGATGACTTAATAATTTCCTATATAAATGCTAGGTTCCATCTCCTCTCCATATCGTTTTACTGGTTTGCCCCATTGACGGCTAATTCTTTTGAGGAGCAATAAAAGGAAGATCTAGCTGGTAATATTAATACACAAAATGTCTTCCGCAAGTATGAATTTCAAATTATCAAATTAGAATATGTTATTCTTGTTTTTTCGTATGGTTATTGTCAATTTTCAACAATTAGCATTAGAGATAACATGCTAAGATCAAAATCATTTGAAAAAAAAAATTTAAATTGATTTTCTGGTTATGTATATCCCGCTCTCTCGTGCATAAATATTTGTATAATTGCCACCAAAATCAAAACAAAACCCAAGCTACTTGTATGAATTTTTACTTCTTGAAGACCACTTTGAATATATAGATATGCATACATTGAAAATCTGCCAACGCACAAAATCGGCCACGTGTGATTGTGTATTTGCTTTTGGTTTTGGTTTGTATGTGTGTATGTACAGATGTCGCAGGAGCGGGAGGGTGGGGTCCTGGGGGGACCCGGACCACCCACCCCCACCCCCACCCCCAAATTTTTTGAAAATTTTCTTTTATTTTAAAATTTTATTTTTTGTCATCAAATAAATAAATAACTTAAACTCTACCAATTCAAATTCAAATATTTCCGTCCCGACTCTCGTTTCCTATTCTCTTCCTGCGATGCGACGATTCTTCTCTACCATTGGCATTAATTCTTCAAGTTGCTACTGCTATGGTAGAGATGGTATTTTCTGTAATGAATTGTTAAGAATCGATTGCGCAATCGAATGAATGATAAATTGTTAAATGATAGCTTGCTTGTGTATATTGAGAAGGATGTATTCGACATGATTGATGATGATGTAGTTATACAAAGTTATCAAAGTATGAGAACTCGAAAGCAACACTCGTAATAATGTATGATTTTGCTAAATTAAAGATTAGTACTTTCTTTTATACATTTGTTGATTTTTTTGTTAGTAATGTACATTAATTTATGTTCCTTTATTTCATTTCTCCATCACAAAGTACCAACTTCTCCGTGGACCCCCACTCCTTCTACTCTGGGACCCCCCCTACTTTAACGGGCTGGCTCCGCCCCTGTGTCCATGTGCATGTATTTTTCTTCGGCGCTCGCTCAAACTCGCGCCACTGCTTGGGCTGTCAACAACAGCGGTGCTTATCATTGAAGCTTAAGCAGCAGTGCCAGCTGTTATCTGCATAAGAGTGCGACACTGCTGTAGATGCAGCTTATGATTGCGTTTTTTCCCCAGCCGTGGGTTGCGTGCTAAGTCTCTGTCGCGACGAATTTTATACACACCAATTTAATACTAATTTTTTCGTTTAGAAAAAAAAAAAATATATATATATATATATATATATATATATATTTGAGTTCATTAAAGTTATTATTTAAAATAGAACTTAGTAAAAAATCGTTAGAAAGATGCAGGGTTAATAAAAAATCATATTTAAAGGTGTACTCTTCACTTTGTTTATCTTTTAACAATCAATGGTATATTCACAAGGAAGAATTGAATAATGCTACACAATATTAATAAAGAAAAATAACTTAAAATATTATATATTTATTATATTATTTAACTTTTATTTAATATTACATATTAAACAAACCTGTATGTAGCATTATAATCCAGTTAATCGAATCCTGAAAATGCATGAAAGTATTCAAGAGAAAAGTCTCAAACCTTGTTCCAACAATTAGGACAATCATGCTACACAAACATACTTAATGTTAAGGTTAAAAAATAGGGTGACATATGACACGGCATTATTGGACAAAAAAAAAAAAACCATTACCCTCATAGGTGCTGCCAATGCAACACATATCCCACCTTATTTTTAAACCATGTTTGAGTAGCATTATTCCAATTAGAAATAGAGAGCTGTTACATGTACAAGTTTTCTTTGCCAGAATTCATATAGATAGGCGAGTGTCACATTTTCATTGGTAGTTGGAAAAAAAGAATTACCAATCAGGTGGGGTCAATGTAGTACCCGTAAACTACCTGTGCAATCACTTATCTACTTATCAATTCGATAAAAAAATATGTAATTTGTTAAGTACACGTAACATAATCCATAATTTAATAGTTTGTGACTTAGTGTGAGATGGACGCCAAACCCACTGCCAATTGTCATAAATCACTTGAAATATTTGTTTTCTGTATTCTCTTTTGAGTACAAACTACAAATTGTGGAATGTCGTATTTGACCCGTTCTTGGGGCCGCTACCTATGACTCTTCCACATGGAAATTGCCTTAGAATTTGGCACCCCACCATTGCCCGCTTTACGTCTTACCTACTCGGCCTCAAATAAAGTTGTACGATAGGCAAAATTATGTTAAATCGAGCCAATATATATTCAAAATAATTTATTTAATCATGGTGTGATTTTTTTAAAAAACAGAATTAAAGGATTTCTCCACTCCCTCTATATCCCTTTATATTAGAGACTCCAACTGTAATTTTCCCTTGTCCTTGACAATTAATTTTGTAACGATTGAGTAATAAAGAATATGTATCAAACATGGGCTATATATTTTATCGACAAATCTGATCATACTCGACGATAAACCTGTAGATACTCGACATATGTCAATGTTGCCGAGAATTATAAAAATAGTTGACTTGAATATTCGCTAGCTTCATGGGACGTGTCCACCATGTGGGCTATTCTGGTTGATCCCAAGAAATTTTGTTATTTGAGGGGAAAGTAACAGTTCGTCTTTGCCTAACATGTGGAAAAAAGTTTGAAAATTACCCTACTAGCTTAGGCCGTAGATTGCGTGTCCAAATGGTATACAGAACTTCAAAGCGTACCAAAATTTTGATTATTTCTTCTCTAGAACCACTTAATTCTTCTTTTTTTCTCTGCCCATGAAATGAAGTTTTCAAATGTGAAATCGAAAACCTCAAAATTTTCAAGACTAATAATCTTCATTTTGATATCAAGTTTTATGTGTCTAATCTGTCTTCCAATAACATTGTCATTATTCATCTTACATGGTACAAAATTCTCATATTTCTCAGCTTCAGTACAAGATTTGTCATCGTCGACTTCGCTCGAGCATATTGTTTTCGGCATTGCTTCGAACGATAGATCGTGGCGAAATCGAAAAGATTATGTTAGGCTATGGTGGAGACCTGATGAAATGAAGGGATGTGTTTTTCTTGAAAACATGCCGTCCAATGCAACACTAGATAATGATAGATTTTCCAATCTTCCACCTATATGTGTCTCCGGTGACACTTCTCGTTTTCGCTACACGTACCGCAATGGTCTCCGGTCAGCTATTCGAGTTGCGCGGGTTGTGTCGGAAACTGTTGCCCTTAATCATTCCAATGTGAGGTGGTTCGTTTTTGGAGACGACGATACAATTTTCTTTCCTGATAATCTGGTGAAGACGCTGTCGAAATATGATCATGGGCTTTGGTATTATATTGGGACAAATTCAGAAAGTTTTGTGCAGAATAAGGTTTTCTCCCATGAAATGGCCTTTGGAGGAGCAGGTTTTGCTATAAGTTATCCTCTTGCAAAAGCGTTGGCTAAGGTCTTTGATTCGTGCCTCGAACGATACCCTCACCTCTATGGAAGTGACGGTAGAATTCATGGCTGCCTATCAGAGCTTGGTGTAAGTTTAACACACGAGCCAGGTTTTCACCAGGTATGCATCAGTTTGTCCTATTCAAAGTTCTGCACATTTATCTTTACTGTCTACAAGTTTTAAAGAGATTTTAAAATTTTCATAAACAAGTTTTAAACCTGACCTTTTTCTACTCTGATTTAAAGAGGAGACGGCCGGTGGGCCCCTTCAAACGCCGTCTCAAAAAAGTTTTAATATGTGAAATCTTCATAAATGCATAGTTGTAACTTGTAACACTTAATCTCAAGACCCATTGTCTCTATTTTATGTTAAGGAATTGTTCGTTTATGTATATTTTATCTTCGACTGAAACCTCTATCAGATGGACTTTCGAGGGGATATTTTTGGTTTCTTGGCTGCGCACCCCGTTATACCCCTCGTGTCTCTCCATCATATGGATGCGATGGATCCGATTTTCCCCAACATGACTCAAATGAAGTCCCTGGAACATCTATTTCAAGCTGTACAAATTGACCCGCACAGGATTATGCAACAAACGGTTTGCTATGATCGATGGTTTTCTTGGACAATCTCGGTTTCGTGGGGATATGCAGTTCAAGTTTTCCCCAATAATGTATTTTTGCGCGATGCTCTGCGAATGCAAGAGACTTACACTTCCTGGAAAAAGAATGGTCTAAACGTCCATTACAATCTCGACACAAGGGAACATCACCCAGATCCATGTCGAAGGGCACCGGTATTTTACCTCGATGGAGTGTCATCAGGCCAGGATGGGATAAAAAGCACTTACAAGAAGATGATCTATGAAAATTGCACATATGACAGGGCTTCGCCGAGGAAGCTTGAAGAAATCAGGGTGTTCTCTCACAAGCAAAAACTTGACATCAAACAGGTACGTACTTGCACGAACTTTTGGATACGGCTTCGTAACATTATTAGTCGTTGAAGTTCTATTTTTATTTCGATTTAGGCACTCTATCTACTTGTGTCTAACTATATCAACAAAAATGTTACTTGATATCCCCAAATAATCCTTGACTGCATTGTTAAAATGGCATTATAATCTAATGCTTTTTGGTAAATTCCATCTATGGTTGCTGAAGTTATAAAAATATGCCAATATCATCACCAATCTTTAATTTATCACCTATCGCCTCCCAAATTGATCAAAATTGCTTAAGTGATAACGGTGACTGTCATAAAAGTGTTTAATGAAGGAAAAAATACATCTTCTAGCCATTTAATCTAAAGACATTTTGATAATCCCTATCGTACCGTATTTTCATTTCTAGGGGTCCACGTAGCAAATACGGGGATGATATGTAACTAAATGTGATACGGTTATGGAACTCGAAATTAACTAAGATATAGTTTAATGACCTCATCGAGACAAATTAAACTTTAGTAACCTGTTTAAGATTTTGTTGAAGGTTTGGTGACCCTGCTGGTGAATCTATTCTCTTTAATACTGCCCAATGTTGTGCAATCTAACCAAACAAGGCATATATAGGATAAATCTCTAAAACTTTCGTTTCGTTTAGTGTCATCTCGACTAGTCGATGAGATTGTTAATTTGTTCCTTGTGCCATGCAGTTGCAGGCACCAAGAAGGCATTGCTGTGATGTATTGCCTAATGCAGCTGGAAGTGTGATGGAAATCAACATTAGAGAGTGTAAGAATGAAGAGTTGATAAACATGCATCCTTGATGGTATACTAGATGAGTTGATGACTCCAAGCTGAGTTTTTCAATGTGGAAACTGACTAGAAGCCCCCACTGGGTTTGGAATTTTTCTTTATTAAGAAAATGGCATATGGGCTGGAATTGTTGAAAGTAAATGCTGTGCAAGATAAATTAGGCAAGATTTCAAAGAAGTTTGGTAATGACCTAGAGGGGTATGAACTTAACTATGGCGAAAGCAAATGGGTTTTGGAGCGGAGACAAGTGTATAGCAGACGTCATTGACTCGTAATTTAATATTCTTTTATGTTTAACATAACATATATGAGAGAATGTATGTATAGAGTTGAGACTTAATATTTTCAATGTTCTCTTAGAGTACATAGTATGTAATACAACTTTTGTCCTCCCAATATCATTTTTCAATATAAAAAGTTTAGCATAAAAGTTATTTCTATAGGGGGACCAGATTGACAAGGCTAAAAGAAAAAGGATTTTATAGCTATAATAGCAGCATTTATATATATATAAAAAAAGAACCCTATAAAACCCGTTTGAAAATGACCACCAGGGCTTTCAACAATTAAAATAAATGTGAATTAATGATGAAATTAAATATGAAACAAACTTTTGAAAGTAGACGCAAATCCATGTCATAATCACATATTTATAGTTTTCACATGTCAAAGTATCTTGCACGTGTTACAATGCTATCGAGGCCATCAAAATGTTATTTGCCATTTCGTCCATTTTGTGTGACAACTTCTTTTATTTTCATTGAATAGAGGTTCGGTAAAAAAAAAAATCCAGTTTTAAAAAGTAGTGTGATTAAACGGTAATATGATGTCATCGTAATATAGTCGATTCTACGGTTCCACCTCCCACCTCTTGCACACAAGACATTGCTGCCCTACCTTCAAATGCCTCGACATTGGCATAACAATTGGATAATTTCTCGTGTAGACTAATAGCCTGTTTGAATCCCATTTTTATTGAATAGTGCATTTTGAAATAATAGATTGATAGAAAATGTGTGGTTAAAAAATATGAAAAGGTTTTGAGTTTGCGTGTAATATTATTTTATTGAAAAATGTGTGGTTGAAAAGTAGAGAAAAATATATTTTCAAAATAATGGAAATTAAACAAGGACTAAATTTTAAGTACGTGGTTTCACTACGATTGAAAGAGGAAAGGGGGGAAATTATAGAAGGGAAGCACTATGAGGTATTCAACTTTTTCGTGCATCTCAATATATTATTGAACAATCCGATGATTATCTTACTGTCACATAGATTAAGAGCTTGTTCGGTATAAACTTAAAATTCAATTAAAATTGAAAATATAGTCTTTTTGAATCTCATTCGTCTAATAAAAGTCAACAATAATGACTAATTTTTCAATTTTAATCCAATTTTAATATCTACCAAACACCTTCTAATATTAAACACAACTTGTGCACTGTATAAATTTATTTTTTTGGATAGTGCATGAATAGTATATAATTCTTTGTGAATAGGGCTCAGTCCGGCCTGTGAGGGTAGCAGCACCTGGGCCAATCCCGAACCAGGCTTTTTACCAGAGGCCCGGTCCTTTTGATACCCCTGCCTAAAAAATTGTATTCACTGCGTCTGCTAGTAAACCGACGAACAAGAAGCAGAGGAGCATTTGAAGCTTTTCTGTGAGTTGAATTAATGGCTGCCTCCGTTTGCCTAATTGATTCGCAGTATTCCGACCAAATCTCTACCCTTCTCAAGTCTCCATCTCCTAATCAAGTCAAGGCATTAAAATTCTCTCTCTCTCTTAACACATACCTGCGTCTGTATATAATAAATTTCGAAAACTGATGCTATTTGAAGAAATTAACGTGTTGTTCTAAATCTTACAGGAGTATTTCCAAGAGCTTATAGCTGAAAGGCAATGCAATGGGCTTAGAGTAAACCCAGAAGGCGAACATGGAAAGGGTACTTTATTAACTAGATTCTTGGTTTGTATATACTGCATTATACAATTATCTTTCTTAGCATTACAGTTTCACTGCTGGACTTGCTGACTTTTTATTACTGATATGGTAAATTGGATAAAAAAAAAATTAATCTTGTTCAGTGGATGTTGCTGTGGGATTTTTTTATTAAGCGTTTGCTGACAAGCCTGTGAGAGAATTTTAATCTGGGCTAGAAAACTGCAGGAGTTTATTCTGATTTTGATTTTAAAGATGGGGACCTAATTTTGAAGGATCAAATGCTTGTTGGTGCCCAACATTCTTCCAATAAGGTCTTGCAACTTAAGACTGTTACTATGTTACACTCCTCATAATGATTTACTTGGTTAATTTTAGTTATTTTTATATACTTTTATTTAATGTTGCAGATTGATTGTTTGGTCTGTAGCTTTTGCTTCCAATTTATTGGCTCGATAGAGCTTCAAATCGGGAAGAAGCTTTATTTGCAAGAGCTAGGCATCTCTGCCGATGAATGTGGTCCTGATAGAACAGAATGTTCTTCTGGTAGTTTTAGTGACAGGAGTCCTCTCCTCCGAGATACTATCGAATCATTGATGAATGGTTCTATGCAATTACCTTTCTCTGAGAAGTTCCCTCTGCCTTCAGTTGTTTCATGTCCGGGAGGATGCAGAGAAGCATACTACTGCAGGTAGATGAATATCCTAATATCTATCTTGGTACACAAAAGGGAGAAAGAGAATTTTCAACCATGTTAACTTTATAGTTTGTTTATATTCTGGAGCATAAAAAACTCAAAGTTGCTAAGAATTTCTGGAATCTGAATATGCATTTTCTTTCCATGAAAAGAGACTGTTATACTTGTACAAAACATTGTTACCTATTCTTAGTTAGGGTAAGTAGGTGTGTTCAATGTCAATCCTTGATTGATATTTCTTCGTTGTCTATTAAGTCCATTTTATTCTCCTCAATGGAAATAAACTCGATGCTACATTGACTGGATCGTTTTAACAAGTACTTATTATGGTCATAAAATAGCTGCACCATCCTCTTAATATGATAAGTTATCTGTATCAGAAGCTTCAAGCAAATAAGTCAATGGAGTACCTATGGTCTGAATGTTCACATCAAGATTATATTATAGTAATGGTTTTAACATATTTAGTTTCTGAGCAGAGCAGTTGTTTGCAAGTTTATTTTCTTGTATATGTCATTTAATTTTTTAAAAAGCTCAAAATATTACTACTTGTGTGAACCATTGGTCTTATATGGCATGCGTGGACTGTCAATTTACTTTCTTCACTACTATCATCTGACAGTATGTTATATTCTTTATTCAACAATCAACTTTTTGCATAGATTATCACTTAATCCTTCTTGTGTAGCGAATCATGTGCCAAGGCTGATTGGGATTCATTCCATTCTTTGCTTTGTACTGGGAAGGGATCAAAATCATCAAATATAGAGGCACTTCTGAAATTCATTCGACATGCTAATGGTAAAGCTCTAAATTACTTTACTACCCTTCAGCAGTTTCTGTTATATTTCTCTATCTTGCTTGCGTTTCATGCTTACACTGTTTTCTCCTTCCAGAAACTAATGACATTTTCATCCTTGCGGCCAAGGTAATGTCTTGTTTTCATTTTCCTTTTTCCTGTCCATGAATGATCATAAGAGATTAAAAAGTTGTGGTGCAGACTCTTATTTCACCTTGATTCATTTTGCTATCTTATCTATCTGTTAGTGAAAAAGAAATGAGCATTTCAAAAAATAGTTGTGGATGTGGACCACGATAGAAATGTAATCAGATGTTGAGAATGTAGGTATTACGTAGTGAGAAATGAGTATAAAAGTAAACTCCTAGAAGAAGATCTACTTAGTCCTTAGATATAAGAAAGAAACTTGGGTTCCTATTTTGGTGATAGAGAGCAATAAAAGTTACCTCGACCAAGGAAATTTGGAATGTGACACAAAGATGAGCATCATAGACATTCTATGCTTGAGCGTGAATCACTCATGGATGAAGAAGCTAAGTGAACTTTTTATATGTCAGAAAATTATCTTGTGACGTTTGGGAAAATTATCATTTGGACTTGATTAAGTCAAATTTTTTACAAGGCTGATTGTAGCGGGGGATTGTTATTTTTATGGGAGAGTAAAACATGTATGAAATGCAAAAGAGCATCAAGCAGGCTAATTGATCATTTTGAAGGGAAAAAGAGAGTTTTGGTGCATAAATTAGTTTTCTTCCATTTTATGCATTGAGAATCGTAACTAGAGATAGATTTGTCATCAGCCATGAAGGTTATCTTTATGGGTATAACATCAAATACTGGGGTTCCTTTTTCAGGTTATTTCATTTACCATTCTGAGGTACAGGAAACTGAAAGTCGCTCAGTTTGAAAATCCCCAGAAACAAGATGCCATAAATCTATATACCAGTTATGGTTTTCCAATGCTGTTAGAAGCATGGAAGCCTGTATCTATGGGATACAAGAGAAGGTAATTCAAAAAATTTAGCTGAAAGATTTTTCTTTTGCTTCTTTTAGTTACAGAATCTTGTCTTGCCAAAGTTAGAAGCATTAGAGTTATTAAAAATAATAATATCTCATTGTAGTTATTTTAAATTTTTAAGGACACAACATACAAACAACCATAGTTTCTTTTGCTTCAGTCTACAGGAATCTTGATTTGCTTAGTATGGCCATTTATTTAGTTTCCACTATTAGAGGCTTTCAGATTGTCTAAATGCTTGTTTGACATCTCATGAACATACAAGTGCTCCGTCTTTAACATATATTTGCCAAACTTGCAAGACATACCATTACTCGTAAAAATGGAGAGAACATGTTTCCATAAACATAATGCAATAATGTGCTTAAAATGTTTTTTCTTATCCAACGGAAGTTACAGAGTGGATGTTCTTGATATGTTTTAAATGTTTGAGCAGAAGTTTATTTAGAATTTTTGACTGAGCTGAAAATAATGACTCATAAGTACTTTAATTATTTTTCTTATGATTAGTAGTATTTTTTTGACTGTTTGGTAAATCCATAGTAGTACTTTTTTAACTATGTATGTCGAGTTAATTGCAATTGTAGTTTCATTTTTAGGGTTACTTATAAGTAAGGCTAAAATGTCAAATGACTGAAAAGTAAGTTGAAATATCAAATCACTGAAAACTGAAAAGAACATAATTAAATTTAGAATATAATATTTTAATTTAATTTTAAAATTTATTATTTAGATATTTTTTTTGGAATAAATAGCATTCATTTTTTTTCCCCAATAGTTTAAAATTGAGTTTTTATTTACACGTTATAGTTACTTTCAATTAGTGTTGCAACATCTTATTTCTGATGTGAAAATCATTCTGCAATATATATATATATATATATATATATATATATATATATATATATATATATATATATTATCTTCTAGAATGGTAACTCCATCAATAATCATGAAGTCACACTTACTCTGCATAAGGATAGTGCTCCAATGATATGAAACACGTTTTAAATACATTTAAATTTGTCTTAGGTGGTGGGACTGCATTGCTCTGCCAGAAGATGTTGATTCTTGTGACGAAGCTATGTTCAGAATGCAAATAAGGGACTTGGCATTCACGGTAATCCTCCAAATAGATACATCTTAAATAAGAATGTGTTAGGAAATTATATATTATTTGAGATTGATTTTCCAGGTAGCTTTTATACTCTTTTCCATCAGTAATGGTTGAAGAATAAGACTTAGATTTGCCTCTAAATTGAGTGACGCCTGCTTGTGCTTTTAGGATGTTACTTGCCACGTCTTCCATATCGCTGGAACTAACTTTCTTGTCTTTTCGGATACATAAACTTATTATTCCTCTCTTCAGCTACTCGAATCATCAGCATGTTGTGGCCCTGATTAACATATTGGTTTGCCTGATGTTTTGAAATCTTCTATCGCAAGTGTGACTAGATCTGGCTCAAAGGCAGATAAGATTGCCTCATTTTCGGGCAAAAACAAGGCTTTTAAAAATGTCTGACATTCATAAAGGGCATAAATTACTGGAATAATTTCTCTTTTCCCACAGATTATTATCCTACTCACTGGCTGCTATTAGTATTTATAAAGTAATGAAGATATGACCCCCAAGTAGCTGCCTCTAAAAAAAGACACATCATCCTTCCATCATCAGAATTGATAAGGAAATCAATACCAGTAAATATATAGCCAATATCTTGGCGGACTAGGGTAGATCTTTGCCGAAATGTTCTTCAAGCTCTAATTCTTGAAATGCCTAGTAATGTTCAAGTGATTGAGCCCAAAACTTCTTTCTCTATACCTCATCTTCAGCCTACCAGACCAAACCCCTCTATTATAATAAACAAAACAAGCACAGGGGTCTTTACCATTTTCTGGCTAGTCGAATTCAACTGAGTTTTGTCCAAATTGATATTTGGGTACACTGTACATATTTTTAATTTATATGGGGTTCTAATTCAATCATAGTCATCTGGCACACATCTTATTGTGTGTATCTAAGTAATCAATTTGAATGGCACTTGTAGCAGTCAGCAACTCTCCTTATAGCCTCTTGTTGAAGTCACATCTCATTCTCATTGCATTCAACTATCACAGCTACTAATTTCCTCATGGCAGCAAATGTTTATTCCGGAGGAAATTCTGTATTTGTTTAATGATGTGTCCTTATCTGCTGCATGGGAAAGTTCATTGGAATTGCTCCATTAAAGATGGAGTTAGAACCAGATTCCAGTATCTTTACTCATGTTCAAGCATTGTAACATTAATTTGAACCTTCCGACCTAAATTGGTAGCCTAGAGTGGGCACAATTTTTTTAGCCTAGTGTAGAAAAAACTTGTGATCTTTTTTATCCTCCACAAAAATGGGAGCAAGACTTGCTCCTCGCTCTCACTCCAGTAAAGACAAAAGTGCCACCTTCAAAACTCACTGCAAATGTACCATGAAAAAATTCAGAACCCACCAACAAAATCCATCACTGGCCAACCAGGGTATGAACCCGTCAATCCCCCATCGAACCATCCTTCAATATTTGGAAACCAGAATCTGGGATCACAGGGATTTTTCCTACAGCAAGGCAAGTGATCTATAAACCTGATCAATTTTTTTCAGCCTACAATGGACCATCTCAACAAGCAACACTACCCTTTTGCTGCCACAAACATGCGCACCAATGTTGAACCACTGCGCTGCTGTCACCTCAAATTTGAACGATGTTCATCGCCAATAAACTCACGACCTACACTTCTAATCCAGGTCTGTCAGCCACACAAACATACCCACCATGAGGAATTAAGAATTCTCATGGAGCTTCTGAGTTTGTAATAAGAGTAAAAATTACTAAAAATTTAAAAAATTGCTAAAATGACACATGCACACAGTTAAAAATTCTCATACATCTTCATGAGTTTATACAGTCTGTAAGGAACACTTAGAAGCAAAAGATTTGCTGATGAATGGAAGATTGCAACTCCCCCGTTCAGCGGGGTCCCTCTCTTCTGATGAGAAAATGCAATTCTCAATTGTTAGTGTTCTGAGAAGTTGAAAATATACGCTGCTATGGGCTGAAAATAGAGAGGTGCACTTTTAAATCTATAAACCCATGGTAAAGTTAGTGAAATGTAGCATTACTTTCTTGGATAGTTTATTTTGAGAGATGAAGCAAGGGAATGATATATCTTATTTAGCTGCTGTTTGGTTTGGCTAAAAAACATATTTTTAGTAGATTTTGATAAAAGTTGATGAAGTGTGGTTAAAAAGTTTATAAAAGTTGTAGGTCCCACAAAATTTGTGGTTGAAAATAAATTTAGAAAAAATTATTTTTAACATATTGGAGCCAAACAGGGGCTTAAATATCTGTTGCTTTCTACGTTTGTTTTTTTATCATGTATTCTGAAGCTAATGGCTCGTTTTGCATTTTTCAGTCACTGGAGATCCTGAAGGAAGCCATGTATGACAAGGAATATGAGCCATGTATCCTAACTAGTGCTGAATTGGTAGCAACCTTTTTCTTTTTAAAACCAGATGTTTGTTTTGGTTCATAAATTGATGTCCTTGACTTTTCCGAAGTATTTTCACTTGAAATCTATGGTCATATCATTGGCATGTTTGAGCTTAATAACCTGTAAGTTTGTCGTTCTAAGCCTTATACTCTAATTTAATGCAGTTAAAAAGATTATTTGTATGAATATTAATCATTCTTATGGCATTTGCATGGTAACCCAAACTCTTCCACGAGATAGTGATTTGGTCGTAGCATCTCCAGTGGAGGATTACTTCTTGTATATTGATGATCTTCCACTCTCAGAAAAGGTTAGCATATCCTTGGACATCTCAGGGCAGTCACATCAAATATTATAACCTCAATCTCTTTGTTTATTTATTTATTATTATTATTATTATTTTTGTTAAATTCATGGCAGAAAGAGGCTGAGAAAATTACAAAACCTGTCCTTGATGCTCTTGGTGATGACTATTCAATTTGTTGTCAAGGTAAGCATCTTTGTATAAACTTACAGTGGATGCTTCTTGATTACATGTTGAAGATTGAACCACTTTGTGAAATAAATGAAAATTTAAAGCTCTACTGAACTTGTTTTAATGAATCCTCGGAGATTAATTTGATTGCTAACTTGTCAATGAATACTTGCAGTTAAATTTTAATTTATTTATTTTTTGGTATTAATGCATTTTTTGTTTCTCAAAATATGTTGCAAATTGTTTACAAATGTTTCTAAGCATCTCATGCAGTCTTTTAGCATGAGTTTTCTTATTCATATTTCTTATTTTTTGAAAATATTGCGGTGTATGTTATGCTTTTTTAATAATTGGCTCCTTAGTGAATACCTTACATCCCCACCCAAAGTGGTGTTATCTTCGGGTTGGCCTGTTGTGGAAGCAACAGAGTATGAACTTGACTTCCTATTTTTTGCATCAGGTACTGCCTTTTTCCCTCTGCAGAGTTGTATGAATCATTCTTGTATTCCTAATGCTAAAGCATTTAAACGAGAAGAGGTATGTTTGTGAGAATTCTACGTCGTCTTTTCTTTTACTCACTCATTATGTTGGTTTCTTTAGACCGCATAGGTGTTCTTTACTAGGATGATTATGGTTGTGTTCTTGTTTGATTAGGACCGGGATGGCCAAGCAACTATAATTGCTCTTAAACCAATTGCCAAAGGAGAAGAGGTAATTGGTCATTTTCAAAATATCAGAGACGTGATTGTATGAAATTCTATGCCATCTTGTCTGCGAGAAGTTTTATGATCAAAATGACGCCGCTCGTATTTTGGTATTTCAAGCATTTGTTTTATTGACAGATAACAATATCATACATAGACGAGGATCTTTCCTATGAAGAGAGACAGGCTTTACTTGAAGATTATGGTTTCAGATGTAAATGCCCCCGGTGTTCTGAAGAGGGATCATAGACGAGAATTGGGTCTATAGTTCACAGATCCACGAACAAGACAACCTTTCACAGTTATTAAGGAGATGATGTATAGTAAGATATTTGTTTTACCCATAGATTTTTGAGGTTTAAGGTTTATATAAGAATCAAGGATCTTTAGCTCCCTCATCCGATCCTAGTTAATGAAATTTTGACAGCCTATGCAAAAGACTCGAAAATTCTGCAGGGTACCATACATTGATGAAATGTTTTTTTTCAGGTGTTTGGATTCTTAACATTTTTCTGGTTACAAAATGATTCCCGATTTGTCCACGTGTATTGAACCTGCTTGCATTTGTTAATAAGCTGTATTTGTGCATTCTAACATAGGTTGCTTCTTGAACGACCAATATCTTCCCTATTTGTCATTTACATCAATTTCTCCTGTGCATAACGTGATTTTCTGGGTCAAATGCCTGGATCAGTCAAACCCGCCAATCTGGGATAAGGTTCGAACTTTGATTACTCATGCGCCTTGGGACAACTAGACTAATTCTAGAACCATATAGATTTAGCTCGATTGTATCCAACTTTAATGAGGCTCAGAATCAACCATGGCAAGAGTTTCAAGCCAAAGACATTAGCAAATAAATGCATAGTGAGAGAATTGAATGTCTATTAGGATGGAATTGTAGAAATGAAACCCAGTTTTTTTCTATTTAAGATTGGTAGAACTAATTGTACCTCGACGAGTGCACCCTGCAACATATGCCGGGTGAGGACTCTGGCTCAGCTACGCTCTTCTTATATGAAAATTTGTCACAGTAAACACGTAACTGGGGAAATTCTAAAAGGCAACTCCGAAATACCTTAAGAAACCCAAGTAACTTGGCTCTTAGAAGCAAGAGTTATCCAACAGACCAATAAATTTCAGTATTAACTACTTGGCATTAAAAGGCAAAGTTCAAACCAGAGCTTGATACATGACACCCTGCCGTTGTTCATGGTCAGTGTGAGGCCTCTACATCTCTCTCTGAGATTTTCACTCCGGCTGTTGTCCTATCCAATAATCCACCAATATGCTGTACAAATCTTTCTCCCGAAGTGCCACCGCCAACGTCACAAGCTAAAATGTAAGCATTAAAGTGTAATTTTCATTTGAATACAAACTAGTACGATATATAAATGACATAATAAACGACTACATGAAACTTGATGTGATGATAAGACATCTCTCTGTCCCTGTAGCTCTTTATATCGACTGAAATACCTAGTTATTACCAAAAATATACATTTGATCGTATAAAAATGCATAACAATGAACATCAAACAATATCCACTTCTACCATCTCCTCATCAGGTCCATCGATATCTACATTCTCATCATCTCCCTTGTACTGCAATTAAAACAATTTGCTCATCTCAGATCAAATTCTACAGCAGCTTAAGAAATCAATCTTAAAAGAGAGATCACATATCAAGTATCACATTCCACATAGATTCACCTATATCTTTTGCTCATGATGTATTTTAAGGTATATCCATAACACAATTGTCTTGCATGCATTTACATTGACATTATCAACCAAATGAAACACTACAAGAATTGATTTTAGTCAGATCTTCAAAAAGAATATACTGGAAAATGTGTACAGAAAGGGTCAAAAGACACCGTTGAACACCTAATGTATAACCATTTAGTCACTCATCTTAATTCTGTGCCAAACTAGTTAGCAAAATTACCAATTTGTTTTGGTTACATCACCGGTGGCACTTCTTTTTGTCATTTTAACAAGTCAATCTTACATGAATGATGTGTTTAATGATGTGGCAGCCCCTTAAGGTTGAATTCACTCACAAGCCAAATCAGCAATCGCAATTCACTTGTGAAAGTTGCATTTCCAACTAAAATTTTAGGATTGAAAAACACAATTTAACACTACGAAGCGTCAACTTCATTTTTCAGAAACACTTTTACCAATGGACAAACATTTAGATTCAATTTTTTTCGTTGTAAACGTATGAATTTAACATGGCTGCAATGTCATCAAGCCGTCGTCCATGTAGGACCCACTGTTAAAAAATACTAACGGCAATGATCTCGGTGGAGTAACTAAAACAAATTGGTAGCACTGTTGACCAAAATGAAACAAAATAAAAATGGGTGCTGACTAAAAAAGAAACTTCATTATGTTAGGTCACCAACAGCATTTTTACATGTATAAAAGTATAGGTGGGGTATATATCTTATTATGCATTGATGTTTTGAATTAAAATTAACCTGTATATAAATATTCTGCGGGATCAGAGGTGGTGGCGGTGGCGGGATAAACGGTAAGCACGGGATCTTCAATGCAACTTCTGTCCCGGCTCCAGTAGAAGCAGCTGCAACCACATGGGCCTTTTCCTCCATTTCAACGCCTTCCGCATCTTCATCAACAGCATGAGCAGCCATACCCGTTGGCGGCAGTGGAAGGCCTGATTCAGATACCTTGTACTGCACATTTTTAGCATGCAGAACAAATTATACAGGGAGTGACATGTTTATACCACTGACACGATTAATTACTGGTTTCTAAAAAAATCACAATACAGCTATGGGATAAAACACAACTTTTACAAAGTGGTTTCAGAATATTAAAAGAAAAATAAGTTAACAAGTATGTCATAAAGCGGTATATAGCCTTGTTCAGTTGAATAGACAAGAAGATTTGCACACTTGGAGATTTTTCTCTATAGAGGAAATTATATGTCCTCCCCTTCCTCAATAAGCTTTTAACAGCAGGCCTTTGCTTGAGATCAAAACGAAGTTTGCAATATCCAGACAATTGATATTGCCCTTTCTGTTGATTTACCCTCTCTTTTTTCAGTAAAACTTCTGATGTAACTTCTCTGTCCAATAGGTCTAGAACTTCCTCTTTTTGTGAGTCCTGATAACAAACATTGAGGTGCTGGCAATTACTGCCCATCGTCCCTATATTTTCTTCAGACCCCAGGTCCCGAATGCTCAATTTCTAATGTTCTTTGTCAGCATCAGACCATAATTCCTAAATTCTCACTCTTTGTGCAATACATCATTCTACCGATGATGCAGAAGACTCTTCCATAAATAACCATCTGAATCTCATGACAGTTTGTCATGATACAGAATAAGGTGTTTAGCATTAAAGATTGTTGAATTAATATGACTCATAAGCTTCAAACAATAAGCATTCAATTTAATATTCTCAATTACTTCCACAGAGATCAAGCTGCCAATTTATTACATTAGTGAGCATGGAAACAGTCCTTCACCAGAACAACTTGCACATAATCCACGACTTGAACTCCAAATTTACTCAATGATCGAGAGTTCGATAGATAGGCTAAGAAAACTCTTAAAATAATGTTACTACATCCAAATCTACCAAAATATGAAAACCTAGCCCTTCATTTTCCCTCAATTCTCGTGATCCTAACCCTCCATATTCCTTATACCCAGGAATCCCATTTTTGCCAACGAAACAAGCATAATGGCAGAGAAAGTAACTTGTGCATGTTTAATCTCTAAACCATGAAATTCGGCTAAAATCCTACCGTCTTGGAAGAATTACTTCAAGTTTTGATCAGAAGATCGTCGACACTTGAAAAAGTAGTATAATTCATTTATATATATCTTTGACAAAACTGGACAAATTCAACCTGGGGAATGCAAAAGTCACCCATGAGCCTTTTGGGACTTGGGATGATCCTATGATCCATGAATACCGTGCCTCACACAAGAATTAAAAGCCAATTGATTTTTTAGGGAGAAAAAAGAAGTGAGGCACCTTGTCTGGTAAGGCAATATCAAGAGCGTTTACTCCCTTGCTTGCTTCTTCTCTGTGTGCTGATAGTTTGTGCCCATTATTTGCATCACCATATGCCTCAGGTTCCTTGCTATAGCTTGATTGCAGATGATGCATATGACGACGGGAAAGTTTTACCAATTTATCTCCTGTAGTTGGATTTTCTGGGGAAAGCAAAAACTGTTAGCTAATACATGTGCACTATAATCAAAACATTGCAGTTACACCATGTCAATACCGAAGCAGTACTATAAGAAAGTAATAAAAGAACCACCGAAGTCCAGAAATTCTCAGTTAGTCAAATGGTAGCATTCGCAACAAAAATAAAAAGACCTGATGATATAAAGAATAAAAGTTTAAGTATCCAAGTTCCAGAAGTAGCAAGTAAAATTAATAAGGCCATTAACTTCTGGGAAACTACTCACTGATTGCACATACAAAAGTTAAGAAACTTCCCCAACCCACCAAAAAAGAATAATAATAATTAAAAGGAAACAGAAAAAAGTCACCATTTATCCATAGGTAAACTTGTTGAAACACCGAAATATATGTACTTAGCCTATGTTTGGCTCATGTTTATAAACATTCAAACTACGTTTTATTCACACAATTCGAGTGATCCACAAGTACGATCTACTTATATACCACTCATTTCTATCTTATAATTTAAACCATTTATAAGCACTTCCCAAACATGCTTTTAAACGGAACCAATTCACTTTAAGACCTGGAACAACAAAGTCAGTTTGTACCAGCAATACTCACAAAATCTGTTGCAGATAAACAAATTGGGTCTTGCAATTAGGAGCTAATCAGAAATAAGCTTGATACTTTGTGGAACTGAGTGCTGAGTTAAATTAGCAATCAAACAATTCCACCAAGAAATCCTCCAGCTCACAGTGCTGCAAAAGTGATCCCCACCACCTCAACAATCACGAATAAAATGGTAAAAAAAATGTAGAGCGTACTTTTTGGCACAAAATAATTATTTGAATAAGAACTCTCTTCATAACACGGGTGATGTAGCATTTGACTCTGGTTTAGTAAATGCACAAATCCATGTCATAAACTTCACTACCAAACCTACTTGAAAAATAAAACCTTCCAGTTCAGATAAAAAGGCCCAAGTAAAGAACTACCGTTTAACCCTGAGTACTTTCACATCATACCTTAAATTCAGGAATGATTGAGGATGTCACTTTAGCTTAATGCAAAGCAATGTATGTGTGGCTCAAGATAATTTACTTAAGGAACAAAGAAAGGGCGGGGAGGGGGGGGCATGGTACTTCTCGACCCTGTCTCCGAGGGACAATTGAAGGAGTGACTCAAGAATGCTGCAGGGTTGGTGAGGGCTTTAGCGGCAAGTAGAATCTCACTCTTATCCTTTTTCTCCCATTCCCCAAGACTGATTAGGTCGCCCTCGTCCTAACGTCCTTTCCCACAATCATAATCAAAGAGGATGGGTCAAGGGGAGGTTCAGAATGAAATCAGAGTGGATCGGCAGCAAAGTAGAGCCTCCGGGCAGCAATACACCAATAGGTGGATTTCCATTCTTGTATTGTTTGGGTAAAGGGCAGGAGCGCTCTTTCCCTCTCACTAGTACTTGAAACGATTCAGTTTGAGCAGCGAAGGGTGATTAATCAAGTCCGACAATGGGTTTTCCAACAAGCCTTACAAGGAGCTTTAGGAACTCACTTTCTGGTATCAAACACATTCATCAGAAATTCCATTCTTTCACAAAACAAAGAACCATCAATGAATAGATCAATACATATATGTGACGTAATATATTATCTTGCTTTAGAATGTTGAAAGATTTGCAAGTAATTTAGCGTGTATATTCTGCTTACAGAAAACTTGTGTACAAAGATAATAGGCTTTTGATTCCACTTCTTCCCAGTAACAAATAAATTCATCAAAGTTACATTTATTCACAACCAGAGAGCCATCAATGAATAGATCACTACAAATACGAGACATGATAGAACATCTTTACTTAGAACTTCTAAGTTAGAAGATTGAAAATTTTGAGCAATCACAAATCTTAAGTAGTTCTGTCTTGTCATAAAAACAAAGTACAGCTAGCATTTTTGAAAATTAGAAATTAATGACATGCATAATTGGACGGTAGTGGACTAAATGATATTTCCAAAACATAAAGGAGGACTTATGCGATAACTGCTCTAAGTATGGTAACTGCCCAATATATGATAGTATCATAAAATTTTACATTCGTATTTATGAAAAAATGAACGTCAAAGGGCTCTATTCATCATTTCAGGTTTCTGTACTACCTTGATTTGAGATATCACGAGGTTCCAAGTGAACTCTTGTTCTTTTCTTGCGTGGAGAAGCATCTTTTAGAGGCTCATCAGCAATTTCATAGTCACTCATGGTGTTAATATTTATATCATCTTCATTAGCTCTAAGTCCCGTAGCATCTGAACCAAGCTGCTCACCCAGCTTCTTAAGCTGAGCCTGTGACCTACAAAGTCAAATTGTTTAGGCTGGTCGACTTTATAGAACCCTATCTAAGCGTCAGAAAATTAGTACATTTCAAATCTAAACAATAACATGCCTCTTCAATTCTTCTTGTAGCCGCAAGTGTCGACCTTGTGCTTTGATAAACTTCTTCATTTTCAAAACAATCCTGGAAAATAAATAAAAGAGAGGTCGAAATCATTGAAATTAAGCAAATGTATCATAGAGAATATAAAAACAGAAAAATCCAGTTCAGAATGGCACCTTTTGCATTCCTCTTTTTCTTTGGATAGTTGCATTTCAAGCTCCTGAATTCCCAAATTTAGGCTATCTGCTTCTTGAACTTTTTCTTCTAGGAAGATCTTAGCCACAATCACAAAGATATGCTCCAAATATTAGTGTAAGAACTAAGGAATATAAACTCTAAAATATACTTCTAGAAAGAAACCAAACTTACTTGCGGAGAAAGATGAAGCAGAAGAAACAAAATATAAGAAAAAGAAAATAGTTTTAAAATTCTAAATTCCAAATGTCCAACCAATAACAAAAATTAAGTAGAAAAATACAGAAGAACACAAAGCCACAAGAAACCTACTCACTGCAGAATACAGTTTATTGCAGATACAGGGTCTCAGAACCATTTGGATATGCGTAATTTAGATAGAAAACATGGAAAACACAAGGCCCCTGAAAGAATGACTACCGTCAAGTCGACTGAACTAGGAACGATCGGTGTTGATTCGACTGAGCTCGGAGGTAAGCAGAATGTAGGAGATTAAATTAGGATAAGATGCAGAAGAAGTAAACATGTATCCTTTATATCCCATACATACACAGCATCTTCAAATTCATCTCACAGTTTTTGCTTTTTGCTTCTTCTTCTTTTTTCCCTTTCTGTTTTCTTGCTCGCTCCTTCGTTTTAATTAGTCTTCATGGACTTAAAATGACTGGCTCAGCACTTTGCAAACAGATTGCATACGAATCCAGAAACCAATACAGCAAAGCAGGGATTTATATTTTGATTCATAACACAAAATTTTATATATATATTACTTATGTCGCCAAAAGAAGAAGAAAATGGATATTAGAGTATTCTAATAAACAAAAATCATAAAGAGCAGGAGAAAGCAAAAACAAATGCAGAATATAGATCAAAAACAACTTATGTACTGCTGCAACTGCAAACAAAGGAAACTAACCTCCAGCTGTTGTTTGTCGAGATCCAGCTTTATAATATCTGACTGCATTTGCCTCAGCTGCATACCATCCAAAAAAAAAAAAAAAAAGATGACACTGATGGGATCACCACAAGAAAAGGAGGATCCACAATCATTACTCCATCCAAATGTAATATGCTACTTCAATGACCTGCAAAAGACACATACCTTGTCATCAAGAAGATTTCTGGAATCAGATGATGTCTGACTTTTATCTCTAGTTTGATCATCAGTTCCATCTGACATTTTGAAGCCTCCAGAATAATCACTATGGACATCTACCTGCTGCCTCTTCCTTTCCTTTCCGTCACTGCAACGTGGCATGCATTTGCAGATGATAGCAGAGAAATCAGAGGAGGTAGAATGTTTTAAACAACATTACTACATGAACTTCTTTCTCCCATGAAATTGTTAGTGACTATTCAAGTTCAGCTTTTAAAAGAAATTAGCAAAATGTTCTGGAAATTGAACAGACAAAAAAAGTATGTGATAGCGTGTTCGTGTCTGTGTCAGTCCGTCAAAGAGTACACTGACACGATAAAGGATGATCGAGTATCATCAAACAATCAATAGAGGGGTAGGCAGAAGTTCTGCTGACAAACTTACATCCTTTTTCCAAGAGAGCCAGAACGGTCTCCTAAAAATGAAAATAGAACAAACATCAAAGGAAACCAATATAAGATGATGATTGTTAAGTAAACCACAATACAAAAAGAAAATCAAATATTAAGGATCAACATCCTACCATGAGATACATGTCTTGCTCTTGTATCTCTTTCTGGTGAGTATCTACGCAGTGGAGAATGCCTTCTGTCAAGCCTTTCTCTCAGGTCCCTACCTCGATAGTCCTGCCTCCCTGCAATTTGAAACAAAAATATTTCCATGGGATGGGCAGAATCATCACTTGAAAACAATAAAAAGCAGGGAGTCATGACCCAACAATCAACTTGAAGTTAGCTTACCATATCATGGAATCTATAAGATAATTATGAACAATTAGACAGCCATCTTGCAGATTCCATTAGAGCCACAGAAATTACAGCTCTCATATAATGAATAGATAAAGATATACCAATGTTTGAGCTTTTATCAATAGAGAGGACCCTTCAAGAATCAATGAAGCAACTTATAAAAGATAGCAGAATCATTTGCCACTTCTGCCATAAGAATATAAGGCTATAGTGCAGATTTCTTCTCATGCCCTTATCAAATTAATAGCTATCCATTCCACGTGGAACATATTGCCTTCTGGAATACAGTTCCCAGCCAAGAGATCCCTTTCAGTATCATTCATAGAGAAATCACATGAAGAAAATACCACATTCTCGATGGATATACAAACCGCAGCATTTAGAAGGATAAGGCATTCGGATAGTTCATCAAATCAACCGGTGATAATGTAAATAAAGATTACATCCACAGAAACCTAATTCTGATCCTCATATAATACTGCTGTTTCAAGATGCAACAGGACAAACCAAGAAGCCGAGAAACAATACCACATGCAGCAGAAAGATAAATCAACCAGCATAATCCATTCTGATAAGAGACACTCAGTCAGTCAAAATGCACTATATTGGTCTATAAAACCCAAACCAGAAGCGGCTTTCGTAATATTTCAATGCTGTATGAGATGAAAATATCCAGCCCAAGCTTTAAATAGGAGCATTATCATGCATGATCCACAATTCTCCTTGATTATGAGAAAAATTTCCACCAGCTAGGAGTGAGGATAACTTGAATAGAAAGTTCAATTAGGGTGACCCAGTGTAGAAGCCAATAGAGACAAACTCATCATAATTCTGAGAATTATACTATGCTCTAAGATCTACACAGTTTCAGAGTTAAGAGTGTAAATAGGATGACTGGGTTTAAGCTGGGTGAGCACATTCCACCGAATCAAAGACAGTGATAGCATGTCCAAGCATGTTCAACTCCAAAAGATTGAATATGTTCTGCCATGTTTAGCCCAAAAATCTGCACGAGCTTCGGGCTTAAATTGGGCAGGTCAATATAGTGCATGTATGAAACTAATCTAACAACAATTCCATATTTTAATTAGATTAAGCATGGAAATACTTTGTTTTGCCAGACCAGGCTCCACTCAACTTTCAAATTTGCAAGCACCCATGGACAGAAATTTAAGTTGGTAAGCAGGAAGTTGCACAGTGAAGTAAGAAAAACGAAATACACAACACTTTATGGTACTCAAAATAACTTATCCTATATATTCCAAAAAAATCTGAGGTTAGGAAGAAAAAGACACCTGCTTAGGATCCCCATAATAATTCTATACGAATTAGTAAACTGCAAACAAAACTAAGAAAAAAAAGGAATTACAAGTCAACTCTATCAAATATGTGGAAATTCCATAGCAGGTCTCTTTAGTAATGAACTATTTAATGGGATATTATTTCAAAAATTTATCCACGCGCAACTCTTCTCTAACACCGTCCCAAATTTCATAGAAAATCACAGGAAATGACAGTAAAAATAAATGTATTCGTTAAATCCTTGCCAAATAAAAGGAATATTACATTCATTTTTTAATTATCTATCTATTTTCCTTGAGGAACGTCTCACTTAAATTTCTAAAAAATAACTAAATGTAGCAAAATGAGAGAATAAACATGAATTACTTGTCAGCTCTATCAATTATGTAGAAATTCCATATCAAAAGTAGCATTTTTCTCTATAGCAATAAATTACTAAATTGAGACAATTTCAAGGATTTATCCACATGCTCCCCGGTTCTATGAAAATCACAAATCTCATAAATTCTCTGGAAACAACAGGAAATGAAGCATAAAAATAATTATATTAATTACGTCCTCGCCAAAGTAAAAGTAATATTATTGTCTTTATTCATTATTTTTGTATCTAATTATTTCTCAAAAATAACTGAAAGTATCAAATAAAATAATAAATTTACCATCTTCCGGTGAAAGGGCAAAGGAAGCGTAAAACATTAATTAAAAGGAATCGAATCCAATCGAATAAATGAACTGTCAAAGAGATAGTAAAGGATTGATTTTTTTTAAAAATAGAAAAATTACCGTTGAAGGAGCGGCGGAGCTCGGCGGAGCCGTGTGCATAGTTACAATACTGGCGGTTGCAGCGACCTTTCTGGTACAACAGACATAGCTTCGTCTTGAAAAGTTTCTTTTCCACCATTTTTCTTCAAGATTATTTGAATTTGATGCGAATATTACGAATATAGAGTAACGATTCACGAACAAAATTTGCAGAACAGTGAAGAGCCCTCGATTAGTCGCAGAAAGCCCACGCTAAAGCAGGTTCGAGCCAGTAATATATATATTCGAAGTACGTGGTAAATACGTGGACCGGACTGTATAAGCCGATTAATGATTCAGCAATTTGGGTATCAACTATCAAGTCCCGACTCGATCCGACCCGATTAATGATTCAGCACTTTGGGTATCAAGTCCTAGAGATGGCAAAAAATCTCGTCGGCTCGGACGACTTGGGAAAAGCTCTAGCCGGGTCCGGCTCGGGCCGAACCTCATTTTTTTGGCCGGGCTTTGCTCGGCTCGGGCCCAAAAAAGCTCGAGCTTTTTTCTTTAATTTATAGTACGTATAAACCGCATAAATTTTAAAATTTTGAAATAAAAAATGTAAATTTGACATTAAAAAAACAAAAAAATCGAGTCGCTCCGTCCCGCTAAGGCTCAGACCGAAAGCTCGGACCGAGCTTTATTTTTTTTGACCGGGCTCGGCTCGTTGACATAGCTATCAAATCCTTTGTCAAATCGATCGTAATTAGTTCTGTGAACTGATTATTAGTAGAATCGACATTAACAAAAAATATTAAGTCAAAGTATATATCATAAATATTATTTTATTTATGGGAAAGTAAAGATTCTGAATTATTGTAGCGAGTTTGTGCATACTTGTACGAGTTTCCAAAGGTTGTTGATCGGCTATGTTTTTGGTCAATTGATGAATAAAAGAGAATGGTCATTGATTTTGAATTGGAACGTGTATATAGAGTCGGAATGTAATAATTATGCTTGTAAATCTTTCACTTACAAGTATTCTAATTGACACTTGATTTGGTAGTGCATTAAATTTTAAATGAATTTAAAGTTAAATATTTCATTGAATTTACCAAAAGAATCACAAGGATAATTGTAAGGATATTTGACTTTCAATTTAATATTTCAAGACTTCCCCTCATGTTGGTGCATAGGTATCACACATATCCAACTTGTTCAAAAACTTTGAAAACACTCCATTCGAAATCTCTTTGGTGAGTATACGGTATACCGGCAAGTTGATCTTGTGATTGAAGTTTAGGTAACTACACAATTCGTTCATCCAACTTCTACTTAATGAAGAATATGTTTACCTCCACGTGCTTTGTACGATCATGTTGAACAAAATTATGAGCAATATCGCACGCTGCTTTATTGCCACAATATAATCGAATTGGTTACTTGGGTGGATAACCCAAATCTCTTAAAAAGAAGCCCGAGCCATAACACTTCATACACTCCAAGTGCCATGCCTCTAAATTCAACTTCTGCACTAGAACTTGCAACAACATTTTGTTTTTTACTTCTCCGTGCAATAAGATTGCCACCTACAAAGGTTTTTATCCTGAAGTAGATTTCCGGTCATATACTGCTCCAACCCAATCAGCATCGTATATGCTTCCATGCTTTGATGATCTATAATTCATTTTTCGGGAGCAAACTTCAGATACTTCAAAATGTTCATACGTTGCTCTCCAAGATTATGCATAAATTGGCTAACAATACTCAATGCATATACAAGATTCGGCCTTTTGCGTGCTAAGTACATCAATCTTCCTAGTCTTCAGTATCTCCCTTTATCTACCGGTACTTGATTCGAGTCAACACATAATTTCAAACTTTATTCTAAGGGTATATCAACTGCTTGACATGCTGACATACAAGTTTCTTGTAACAAATCTAAGACATATTTCCTTTGAAAAAGAAAGACCCATTTATGATATCGAGATACTTCAATACCAAGCAAAAATTTCAAGGGACCGAGGTCTTTCATTTCAAATTCTATGGACAAGTGACTCTAAAGTGTCTTCCTTTCTTCGGGATCATTTCCTTTGACCACCTTGTCATCTACATATACAATAAGTGCAGTCATTTTATCTTCATTTTTCTCCAAGAATAAAGTATGGTCTTAATTGCTCTGATTGTAGCCAAAAACTATCATAGACGATGAATACCCAAAGTCAGAATATGGAAAGATTGGGGTAACACAATGAGTACTCAAAGTCAGAATATACAAAGATTTAGAGAATACTGTGTATGAATCGTGAAACCATACTTCATATGACAAATTGGAGTTGGAAAATCTAAAAGTCAAATTGAATTATATATATATTTGAATCACATAATAATCCCAACAATATTCTTGTAATCTGGAAGATTCAATTTGGGAATATACATTTCTACAACAATATTTAATTCTTTACGATTTGATTGATATTGAAGAAGAAAGAAACCGGATTTCGATTATGGACGTAGACGAATTTGGATAGCTTTGTCCATTATAAATTATGAATTTTGTATTGATTTTGGAGAATAATTAATGTTAGAATGATTTGAAAAAATGTTAGTTACACCATTGTCTGAAATCTAAATTTCGTAGGTCAAATTATTCACCAATCGTGGTGTAAAATATATCTAGTCTCCGTTTGTTTCTTTACTTTTCTACTAAAAAAAATGAGAAATATAATCGTTATTCATCACATCAAGTCCTTCAAATTTGAATTTCTATCTCTTGTGTGAAACTTAATAATGGCTATATTTTTCATTTTCATTCTATAATAATACGAATCAAACGAAGGCTTAAATGAAGAGATGTGAAGGAACGAAAATTGTATTTTTCTTTGACCAAAAAATGACAAAAAAAAAAATGTAAATCTCCACGAGGTGTAAAAAAAATGGATTTAGAACAAAATTTGGATTTGCATCCATCGTAATATAAATGATGTTGAAAAGGTAATTTTTAAGATATCAATTTACATTTGCCATGAAAAGAGTATTTTGAAAAGAAAAAAAATTGTTTATAAACACTTGGAACAAGGCAAACAAGTGATGAATATCGTTTACTGGGTAATTTGTAAGCTTTCTTTTGGTCTTCAGTGCTCATCAATCGGTTTGAAGATTTTCAAATTAAAATTTTCAATTCCTTCGCTCAATCCTCCTGAGTTTCCCAATCACTTTAAACTGTTCCTAATGTCTATCTATCTCCAACTTCTTCCCGGTAGACTGGCAATCGACATTTTATCCAGAGTCATTCTCCTGAACCTCACAGGCACCCTACAGCATGGTTACCTGCTTTTGCTAATAACCAATAAACATTGGCTAGCGTTCCCAGTAATATATCTATCAAACTTTATCTATAGCATCAGTCATTTATGTAATAAATTAATGTGATGTAATGCATCAACTAAATTGGAATTTTTAGGTAATTGCTAAGAACAATTATTCTGGATAAATTATTAGTTCAATAACGTTATTTGCACATCCAAAAATGTTAACATCCCGAATGACACCCACCTCACACAAGTCAACAATGCTATATGTTCGAAGATTAGAGTGTTGTAATTTTTTCAACGCTCTCACATTAGGGTGGGACCCACTAATTAATCTCATCATAATTAATTAATTAATGGATCACACCATAATGTGAAAAAATTGTAAAAATTATAACATCTTACCTAATCATTGTAAGATTGGATTTTTTTCCACATAAGTAGATACAACATGTGAAGGGGTCACCCGAGATGTTAACCCAAATCTACGAATAACATAATATTGTTAAGCACATGTTTGGGGGTGACTAATACTAAAAATAAATTAGGGTTATGCTACACGTACATAATTTCTTGTACATATTGGTATCAACACCCTGATATGAAGAAGACCACTTCAAATATATTGTATCTTATCCAAAGTAAATCCCCCAATGTGAGAGTGTAAACATCATTAGGTGCAATTAATTATATACAAGTAGTATAACTCAATGAACAATAAATATATCATTTATTATTGATGTTTATATTCTAAATTAGCGAACATTTGAAGCTTGTCTTCAAAACAAACCGCCAAAAACATGCTCTAGCATTGAAAGTTAAGGACGGTTGGAAAATAAGCTTGTAGAGCTTATAATTAACAAAACTTCAAATGTTGATATGACATTTAATGTTACCACATCGCCGATAAACAACTTATCTCCTACACAATAAGGACAAGAAATCAATTCTACGATATGTTTGATAACTATACCGTATCTCATAAGCCTTGTACAAATCATGTAGAAGAACTCATATCACTTACAAGCCAACTAATCACTAACTCATAAGTTATAAAACCAAGTTGTATATACATTGATCCACACAATTACCTAGCCCTCGTAAGAAAGATCCTAATTTCAATAATTTGTCGAACAATAAAATTTCTTTTCCAGAATGATCATTCGTGAAAATAAATAAATAATTTTAGCCCCTATCTTGGAGCGATTTTTATGAAACTTTAAGCAAAATTTGACTATTACACAGTAATCACATTACGCAATAACTAACTGCATTTCTCCAAAGGAAAATGATCCTTCAGAACTTCGAGGTTTGCACCCCTCACATGAAGACCCACGCCTAATAAATCATAATTTATTGTTCACAGACCCCTCCATATGAAACCAAACACCCTGTAGCATGGTACAAAGGAAATTTCTGGAAATACTTTTATAGACAGTCAATTATTGGAGCTGTATGACATTGTCTGTACTTTATAACGGCAAAATTCACTAAAAATAGCTCCCAAAGGCTTAGTAAAACCATTTATTTTATTTTAATGTCTTCTTACCATTTAAAGGTGGAACTTTTGACCCGATTTCCAACTTAAAGCTCACAATGAGTTTTTCAATCGTAGAATTTTTCCATTTGTACAGACAGAAAATCCACCTGCAATGGGCCCCATGTGAATAAAATATTGAAAAAAATAAATCATTCACACCTACTGTGTCTATTCTGGTGCATTTCTATAATTCCATTTTCTGTACGTGTAGTACAGTTCTTTGATGTGTACATAACACACATACAAAAATGCAACAGAAAACACACGTGGAGCTCATTATTTTTTGCAATATCTTAATCACATTAGGCCCACCATCATGTGAGTGTTCTTGCAATTCTCTTGCAAATCCATTTCTGTACAAATGGAAAATTTGTCTCACGAGTTATTACATTTCCAAGTAGAATCCTTTATCATTCAACCCAATTCACACTTCACACCGTGAAAATGCTACTTGTAAATAATTTTATGTACATAACGGTGTCCACACCCTCACATGAAACCATGGTATTCCATGTAAGGATATGAACGTCATTATGTACAAGCTCTACCACTGTAGTTTGGCCAACTGTTCCATCTGCACAATTCTAGATAACAGTTATCTGGTTCTCCTATTCCAAGTATCATTTTGACTATAATTAAAATGTAGCAGCAGACAGGTAACGCGATGCCATACATTAAGAACATCGAGCTGTTTAAAACTGTCAATTTCATATATGCTTCGGGAAACTTGAACTCTCCTATTACAATCAAGAAAAGAGTTCACCATTAAGAAGCAACTATCCCTTTTGAATAAAGGGGTATATCAAAGTTTAACACACAATTCAAATGGCAGTATGCATTTCAAATAATTGAACAAACCACAACTGAAATGCAGTTTAATGCTAAACGAATGTAAATAACCCCATAAACCCTAATTGATAAATTAATGCGTTTCTGGCATCTAATGGCATTGATTCGCCATTGAACAGAATTGGTAATTGACACAAATCACAAAAATAATCAATCATACACAAGATAATGCAATTAATTGATTAAATGTACTATAAATTAAATAGAATTGAAGAAAAAAAAATTAAAATCAATATTCAAGTGCTCAGTGGAAGGAGAAGTCGTTAGTTAATTAGGCTCACGGATAATCCACTGCCCAAAAACACCAATTGGTGTCTTACCTCTTCATAGCACAAATTATGAACAAAAAAAAGTATTTAATTTTTCAAAATAGTGAGGACTTTAGAAAACATATAACAATTAAAAGGTGAGGGCTTCAGTGTGTGTAACAATCAGATCATTGATTTATAAAATCTCACTGAAATCCGCTAAGATAATTAATTTATCATCATAAGCCAATTGATAATCATAAAAAATCGATCTAAAAAATCTACAAAAAGGATATACTCATACAACAAAACATTTTTTTTTAAAAAAAGATGGTTTAAGGATAAGAAATTGATCGTACGTGTTTATGCTCAGACAGCCAAGGGTTAGTCTTCAACTTCTGGGGCTTGAGACCCAGATCGGAAACTCTAGTCCATAAATTTGCATCATCACTGCAGCGAAACACGCATATAGATAAAATGCAAAAGAAGTTTGAGAAAGCGTAAAAAATTCAGATATATATAAATATAAAAAAGAAAGTGAAAAATTAGGAGAGAAGGAAGAGCTCGAAATGAGGTTAGAGAAAAGGATGTAGAGAATAGGGAGAACGGTGGTTATATATACAAAGTGCGTGCATATATTTTACGTTGCTAGGGTTTCTGAAAGCAGCTTGCTTTTGCTAGGGTTTTAATATAGTAATGGGCCTCAGTGTTCGTGGGCTGTCTACGCAAATTGGATTTGCACATACTATTTAGCCCACGTTTGAACATCATTTTTTCTCAAATCTCATTTTTTCACGAGGGTTAATTACATAAAATCAGACATTTTTTTTCACATTTTAATAAATCAAGTTTTAACATTTTTTTTTCACAACTCAGGTTTTTATCAATTTAATTAAACAATTAATCTTTTAAGTTAATGACACTCGTTTCCGTTAATTGTGGGGTTTAAAATGGATAATATCTCAATTTCCATATTTATTGATGTCCTATTTTCACTCCAATACCATCTCACATCAGGATTCTTCGTACCCATCTCTCCACCACTTTCTAAAGTTTTCTGTGATAAATCTCCACCAAATCATCGAAGGGTAATAGATCTGCTGCATACTTTTTTCGGTGTGGTTTTCCCCTTTAAGATCTCTCGACTCATGATAGTGTCAAAGACCTCCAGTGTGCTCTTACTTACAGGTAGCACTTTGGGCTTGTTGGGTTACCTCAACTGGACATGATTATTGTGATAGCTTAACTCATGATTGTGTATTGAATGTCATGTGGTATTCTTTTCTGGGTAGCTTGCAGCCAAGGGAATTGGAGCCAGTAATTTTCCTTGTTGATGTTGACTGCAAATTGTAGATATAGGCTTCGTATACTACATATTACAATTTTATTGTCGTGAAGTGAATAGTGTAATGGCCACAAAAGATGTGTTCAGAGATCATAATAGCTTAGGTAAATGTATATACTCAGGTCACAGACTATAGTAGAAGATTTCTACAGGATCACATGTGATAATATTTTTGGAGTACGTAGGTCACATGAATACTAGTGGTCACAGGAGTATGTTTGGCAACTCTAAAAACAATGGGCAACACAAGTTTTTGAATAATTTGTTGGCTATATGTGGTCACATAAAATATCGCTGTGAAGTGAATAGTGTAATGGTCACACAATATGTGTTCAGAGGTCACAGGTCTTACTATATATTACATTTTTATTGTTGTGAAGTGAATAGTGTGTGGTCACAGAAGATGTGTTCAGAGGTCACAAGTCTTACTACATATTACATTTTGCTTTATGTTCAGAGGTCACTGGTCTTACTGCATATTACATTTTGCTTTATGTTCAGAGGTCACAGGTCGTATTTTATATTACAGTTTGCTTTATGATGGACACAAAGAGTACTGGCTTGGTAACTCATGTTTTTAATTAAGTTCAGATTTTTTTCCTAGAACACATTGAATATTAGAATGGTGATACAAACATGCTTCACAAGTCACATGTCTGAGATAGAACGGTAGTTGTCGATGGGATAACCTGACATACCAATGGGCAATATGTATTATCGTGACCGGTGTCCATGAAATGTGATTTGTGACTGGAAATCTCACTTAATTTGCAGTCAATTTTGTCAACAGTCGAAATCAGTCCATGGATGAAGCAGAATCTGTATTATGGAGGTGATTTATTATTTTAGAAAATCTTATCTGTACGTTTAAATTAAGGAACAAAATTTAATAGATTAATTGTTAAATATAATTAATAAATCATGGAAAAACATGAGTTTTGAAATTTTAAACCATCGGGTCTGATTTTTGATTTCGTGAAAGATAATGTCTGAACCATGAATGTTTTCCATTTTTACAAACTTATTTTTAATTACACATTCTTTCATAAAATAAGTTTACACATAAATTAATTTTTTTTTCCTATTTTTCAACCACACATCTCCAAAAAATCACTATTTCAAAAAACTTTCCCCCAAAAAATAGGACTTAACTTAAACACGGCATTAGTATCGAGTGATTACTATGTGAAATTGTCGATTAAAATAAAACATAAACTTGGAACCTCTTCAATGTTATCATGAATGGTATTAAAAAATTATCAAAATAGATAAAATTACAAATTTTCTTCTCCAAAAAAAACATGTCTAGGAATTTGTTGAGCATCGTGACAAGAAAAAAAGGACATTATCAACATATAAGTCTAGAAGTAGAGACTCTTCTAAACGAAGCAAGTCATCGTACTTTGATATTCTCTCTCTTGATTCTTATTTTCCCTTTATTATTTATTATTTTTTCAAGGGTATATACATAGGCGATGAAATTCAAATAATGGACTGAACTCATTTTGTGATGAAATTAGAAATTCAATAAACTAAAAATACCAATAATTTATTTATTAAATTATTCAAATCATAATAAAAATCAATGAATATTTATTGATAAAAGTAAAATAAATAATCTAAATAGATAGCATTGTTAAAGTGTATAAAAATTTTAAAAACAATATTTGGTTTTATGATCACACATTTTCAAATTTGTTGGTCATAGATTATTTTTTAATTACAAATTATCGAATTTTAAAATCACATTTTAATAGGTAGTCACAATGAATCAAATAGTTGGTCACATACATCCAAAAACTCCACGATCCCGATCCACCACCAATACTTGATCATACACCAACCAAATAGTTGGTCACAAATAGTATCCTACCATCGCCACCGTTGCCACTACCACTATATCCAATACATCGTCAACAAAAATATCACAACCACCCCGCCATTGCCACCACAAGTTACCATCGTTACTGCCGCCACCATTTTTGCAACACCACCATCACCACAGCACACCGCAACACCACACACACACCACCAGTCGTCATCGCGCCAAAACAACACCACACACCACAGCAACAACAAAAAAACGTCCACCACCATAGCATCGGCACCAGAATCATCAACAGAAAGTTGTGCAGTTACTGATTGCGTGAACGGGGCTTGCAGATTTTGATGAGGATGGTTATTTGTTGATTGGCGACCATGGTTAGGGTGGTATTGAGGAAAGGATTCGGCTAGTATATTGGGCATGCCGTAAGGAGTCGCTGGCATCAGTCGGCGCCGACTACAACATCGCAAATCTATCGTTCTAAATAGAGACGACCGGTGACGCTGTTAAGAACTCTCAGCAGCCCTCCATGCCGCAGCGTCACCAGCCGACGCAAATCCTTCATTGTCGGTCGTCGGCGTTCGAAGAGAAAGATGGAGAGAAAAGAAAAGAAAAAAGGGAGAGATGTAGATAGAAGAGTGAAAATCGGCTGAAAAAGAGAGAAGGAATAGTGAAAAATAATTAGGGTTTAGGTGGGCGGAGTTAATTTCATTTGAAGATATTAAAAAGTTTGAATTGATACCTGATTTTTTTTTATCAAATTGATTTTTGAAATGTGATATTTAGGTCCGTTCGATATGGATTAAAATTGAAAATATAGCTGTTATTGGGTTGATAAGTGTATTTTATACACTTATTTAGGTTCCAAAATAATGACATTTTGTCGTTCTTCTAATGAGATTATAGCTTAATTTATGATATAATATGTTATGAGGTGAAACTCAATGGAAGATGAAGAATTAGAAAAAAAAATGCAAAATTGACGAAAAAGAGGCAAGATCCAAAGCTGGGGACTAAAGTACAAATACTCAAAAGTTGTGTCGAAACTCATGATGAATATTCGAGAATGCTAGAGGTCAAATGGATGCAACTAAAGATAAAAAAGAGTGAAAACAAATCAATTTTCAACCGCACAAGGATGTCCAAAGTTTTAATTGGAGATTGAGACCCATTTGTGGACTAGTAAACGTTCGAATTGAAAAAGAGCTATTTCTATTAAAGTTGTAGCCCTTCGAGTTATCTTTCTAACGAATCTTGAATCACCTCAATCGGACATCGAAAGAAAAAGTTATGACAAAATTATTGAAGCAGATGCAAAGTGGACAGAAACTCAGCGCTCAAGCGCTACAAACTTAACGCTCAGGCGTTGCACTAGCTAGAAAATGGATTTTTTAACAGATCTTCAGCGCTCAAGCGCCACGTAGCGCTCAAGCGCCACGTGCCGCTACAGATTTTAGGTTTTTATTGTTTGGGCGCGAAAACTCCACAAAAAGACTCCAACTTGGTCAAGAACGTATATGAAAGTATAAATAGATCTAGGGACACATTAAAAATGGGGTTCCCACACATTGAAAAGAGGGTTCCACACTTTGTAACATTGAGAGAAAAACATAAGATCGAAGAGGAAGGATTCGAGTTCAAATCAAGGATTGGAAGTGGAAGAAGATCTTGGTGCAAGAGCTGATTCTTTTCCATCTTTTTATCATTTAAATCCGGTGATGTATTCGAATTTAGTTATTTATTTCATTGTTTTGATTATGAGTAGCTAAATTCATTATTAGGGCAAATAATGTAATCTATTGAGACCCTTAGTTCTTTAATCCATGAATTCTGAGTTTTATTCTTCCATGTGTTGATTTTATTATGATTGCAATGCATTGAATTACCTGATCAATAATTTGATGATCTATTGAATTTCTTACGAATCGAGAGGTGAATTTGAGACTTAGAATGCGTAATAAAATTCGATAACGAGGTATAACGTGTAGAGATACCTATACTAAGTGCGCAGTCGTTATATGAATTCCTAGTGCGATAACTCGTTTAACTAAGGGTAATTCGCATAGAGATATGTAATTGAATTAGTTAAATAGGCTCAATGAGAACTCGAGATGGGTAAATTGAATACCGTAGGGGAATTCGACCGAACACTACGTTAGGCTAGAATCTTGAATTGAGAATTAAGGTGATCATTAGATGAAGTTGTTTTGCCCTAATACATCTTATATACATGAATCTTTGATCTATTTGTATTTGTTATTTCAGCATAATTTTCATTAGTTTAGGTATTTAGTTCATTTAAAAGAATCAATATTTCCAACTATCACAATTCCTTATTTGATTTACTTCCATCAAATAAGAGTTAGAAAAGTAGATAAAGATTAAAGTATAGTCCTCGTGGGAACGATAATCCGGACTCTTAGGTCCACTATATTACTTGTTACGATATCGTACACTTGCGATATAAAAATACGAAACATGGGTCATACTCGTCTGATAAAAGTCAACAATAACGGTTAGTTTTTCAATTTTAATTGATTTTAATCCCTATCGAACGGGCACTTAAACACCTGAAATTGTGCACTTATTTGAGGACCAAGATTTTCAATTGTGCTTTTTTGGGCCATTGCCCTATATCTGGTTATAATGAGAACGAGCACTCTCCTTGATTTATGGGCCAAAAGGAGCATCTCCATGATAATTTTCTCAAAATTTATTCCTAGAGCATTTTTGAACTTGATTAAAAAAATATTATTTAGAAATTTGTGTCAAAATAAAGAATTTTTTACAATTCAAAAATTAGAAATAAATAAATTACTCATTTTGATAGTAATGTATGGGTTACGCTTAAAACAGTTTTCTTTTTTATTTAAATGTAAGGAAAAGTAAATTATATTTTTTATTAGAAAGCATTACTTAAAGGTGTTGGAGTTTGACTCAAATTAATATTTTATTTTGCTTTAATGTAAAAAAAAAATTGAATAATAAAAAGATAGATGCCTATTCCAAGGAAAGACAATAATTGATGAGAAAACTAAAGTGTCGAAAGGAAATAGGAACAAGACAAAGAATAAATTGGCGTAGCACAAGTGCACACCGTACAATTTTCGTATTTTTGCAAACTCTTTTCCATAACAATAAATATTGAAAAATTAAATATTCGGAGGTTTACAATAATTAACAATGATTATTCAATTATTCCCACATGAATAAAAAAAGCAACAAAAAGAGAAAACTTACAAAAACAGCAAGACATAATTAACTATTCACAAAAGCGCATTGCTTGCGAACTTCACCACTAGATCCAGTCTTAACATCGATACGATTCATTTTCTCCATTGATTTGGCGAATTCAGCGTAGAAATTCCCAAGGGACCCTTTAACAAGTTGTGTAATAAACGATCGAGTTGTTGAGCTTGTTAGTAAGGCTGAATCTGATTCGAAGAGACCTCTTCTCTTTAAGACGAGTTTGTAGTAACTAAGATCAAATGTTCTAAAACTCCCGGGATCCATCTCAACCTTTGTAGTTGCATTAATTGACTTGCATTTGTTAGCTTTCAGGTTCGTTGCATATTCACTATCAAGAGACGGATCTTGATCACCAACGCCCGTGAAATTGTATAGTCGATTTGTAAATGACGAACAATGAGAAATACCAATGGTATGAGCACCTAAAATAATTCGAGGAAAAGTTTTCAATAATGTGGTCAACGATGATTGTTTCTCTATAAGCTCGTACTATTCAGCACATATAGTTTTCGTAAATCAATAGTGTTACCTGACAACACAACGAGGTCTTTTAGATCAAGACCCTTATTAGCGAAAAGTGTTTGAAGAGTGGTGAAGTTACTAGATGGAGGTGGGACTTGCGCCATGGCTTCCGAGGCATTTGATATCACCCCATCTCTACGTCCAGTTGGTACCCTCCAAAATGGACCACCCTGTTCAAAAGAAGTTTTGACGGTAAGGTATGAGTTATTTAGTAACTTACTTATAAGTTAAATTTTTAAGTTTAGCCAACAAATGCAATACTGAACGTGATTACGAAATCAAAAAGACTCAAGATCTCCTATGTTGTTTAGTAATATGTGACACTGCTTATCAAATATGACTTGGTTTTTTTACTTACGGTAGCCACGACGGCGTCTCTGGCCGTCAAACTGATGATATCTGCACAGGAAACAACACCAGGGCATTCAGATTCCAGCAGACTCTTTACTCTATCAATGAAGTCAAAGCCTCTCAATGTTTGATTTGGGACAGAAACTTTCTCAGTTTGGTTTCCTGTGCTTGATGTGAAGTTCAGAAGAACAGATGCATCGCACCCCTGTTGAAGTATCACAATTTCAAAACATGGGTCTAAAAGTTTTCATCGTTAAAAGTGAAATTTCGAGAGAGGGCGAATGCATTACCCGGACAAAGCAGTCGTGGAAATGCATCCTTATGAAGGCTGCAGCAAGAGATGGAGCATTTGGGATGTGTTTGTTGACATAATCTAGTACAATTTTCTCAGCTTTTGGACATGACTTAGCATAGAAATTCATCTCCAAGTCAGCATGAACAGAACCTAGTACAACTGCCATAACCAACAATAAAATCCCGGAATGTCTGATTCCACCCATTTTTCTGTCCTAAAATCTCTACAGAAAAATTCACTATCTTCTCTTTCTTCCTTTTGTCTGTCATGTACAAATACATCCTGCGGGCATTTATAGGTATACACCTTATTCGCTATCTAACTAGCATATATGCTTATTTGCGACTTAGAAAAATGGTTAGTTATGGTTTTCATTTATTTAATTTTTGAAATGAGCTGTTATTCTTATATCCTAATCTTATTCATGAATGTGGACCAGCTGTATATAATAAGTAATAATTTAAATTATAATCACTCTTGGTCGAACATATTTTTTATTCACACTTTTCGTAAGATTCACAATCACTGTCAACTTTTTATTCACATGTTCAGTCGTACCCTTTGACTAAATTATAATTCAAATTCTCCCAAAAAAGCATATTTAATTTTTGTATTCTTTAGCTCCATGTTTTTACGAGAGGTTAAATTATCACGTTACTTTTCATTGATTGGAGGGTAAGTTCTTAAATTGGTATTTTCATTTTCATTGATTGGAGGGTAAGTTCTCAAATTGCAATTATTAGATATCTCAAACTTTTCATATGGCGATGCATGAATCCTAGAATGTTGTCCTTTCAATTATTGTTTCCAACAATTAGTGGTTGTTCTATTTTTATTTCAGTTTTGTATTTTGAGTTTTGAATTCATTTTGAGTTTTATGTTTTGAGTGTCCATTTTGAAATTGTTAAAAATGTGTTTTTTTTTTTTTACATTTTGAAAAATTGTTTTAAAAACACTCAAAACGTGTTTTGAAAATTTTGGCTAGATTATAATTGAAAACACCCAAAATGAATTTGTAGTTTTTGGTTTTCTTTGTAAATTTTCAAAAATTCGTTTTCGAAAATAGGGAAGAGAACGCGTTTTCACTATTTTGAAAAATCGAAAACAGAAACGACTTGAAAATGGTAAAGAGAACATTCCCTTATATATTTGAAGTTATCTTGACATGATATTGTCACTAGGTCAAATTTGTAGTTTCACAATGTGTAGCTAAAATTTCTGGTGGAAGACTTTTTTTAACGTGTAGAAATTGTCTATAGAATCAAGTATTACTGATAATTTCTACGACGGTTATAACCTTCACGAAAAGTTGTAATATAAAATGGTCATGAGATAATTATTATCAATATTAAATATTTTTAACATATTGGGTACATAGGATAGACGGGATCTTTTATATATTTGAGCAACTCTTTTAAGGATCATTTGGCAAGATTTTTGAAAAGTAAAAAAATTATATTCGAGATTAAGAAATTTCTTTTGAATTTATTTGGACAATTTTCCGGATAGCCAAATGATAGTGTTGTTTAGCTTTCAGAGGAATGTCTAAGGTAGCTTCCTAAAAAATATCTTCAACAAGAAACAAAAGCAAAAGCAGAACTCTACCAAACGGGTCCTAAGGTAACTTTCGTATAATCTCTTCTACAAATTGCATAAGTAAAAGCATAAGCTTGCCAAACAAGCCCTTCTTGCTCAAAGTCATGTAATTTTGGATGTAAGGTCTATTCCTCCTCTTTTTTATACCTTTATTCTAGTAAGGGGTTAATCATAACCCCATCCATATACAAATAGTTCTCATTATAAAATATTTTTCAAGTGAATAAAATTATTATATAACGAGAAAAGCCGCGGTTATTATCCTCTCTTCATCGCTCATATTCTACAAGTGCATCGCATCTCATTCGAATCATCTCATTAATTTTCAAACACCGGTTCAAAAAGGTAACAAATAATAAAAATTGACCATATGCAAATATGAACGGACGAAGAAATTGCTGTTCCACGTTAAAATTATGTCCAGGCTGACATAATTATTGAAAATAAAGTAGACCGGGTTACCTACTCTCTTTTCTTAATAATATCAGCGTTGTATTTAATTAAATAATGGGTACCTAATACCACCTTAGTCAGCCACCTCACTGTTCACGTGTATTATGATATACATTCAAGAAATCACATAACATGACCAATGATAATTAAACTCGTGTTTGTTCAACAAATACAATTAAAGAAATAAATACCAATTTATCAACAATAAATATTAAAAGAAGATTTATTTGCCAATTTCATTGATGTAAAATCAGGGTTTTCTACATTTTGATAAATATAGATAAAATGTGTAATTGAATAGCTGATAAAATGTGTGACGAAAGTGAGCTTTAGAAAATGGGGTCAAACATGGGCCTTATCGAGTCTGGAGTTAATCTTAAAGCGATGTATGATTTGACCCTTAACATTTTGACGTAACGAAAATTTATAGGAAAGAATAAAGTCTCACGAAAAACTCAAACTTGTTGATTCACTTATGAATGCTAGGAAAGAGACAATATTTGACAGAATCTTCTCACGAATTTTAATCAAATAACTTTCATAAGACGTACAAATCGTATTTAATTAAACGGTAAATAAAATGATGGATTATTCTTGTTTTCGTATTGCATCACGTTTCTTGTAAAATGATGACTTATTTGGGAATATTAATCTTGGAATTCAAATGTTTGCTTGAGCCTTTTGGATTTAGATTCCGAGTCCCAGAGTTCCATATTAAAAAATCATTCTTGATAGTAAGAGTAACACAGACTCTTATACGTTGATAAATATTTTCATATTTGATTGATGTAATATTTTATCTTAACACATTACTCCGGATGTTAAATTGCTTTTCTATTTAAAATTAATTTAACTGTATCGGATTTTTTTTTTCATACACCATTCTTATATAAATAAAAATATTTAATTTGCTTTCAGAAAAATTAAATTGTGAGGAGAGAGAATCTTTGAAATAATCAAAGACGTAGCTGTCCAGAGGGCATCAAACTGTACTAAATACTAGAATTAATGGGGGGAAAGAAATATATTCGTCTCTTTTTCAAAGGAATTTGATTCTTTGCGTTCATACTTGCATAGTTTTGTTTCTTACTTTTCAAGTTGTATCAAGCATAGCAAACCAACTTATGCTAAAATGAGTTAAGAAAATAAAAAAAAAGTATTATTTTTCGCAAGTACATACAACAATTCTAAGAAGTACCGTAGTTATAGTAATTTTCCTTAAAATCACAACACATCGTCCAGAAAAATACTGTCAGTAATCTAAACTTATATTGGTACTAGCTCATTGTAAAGCTAAAAACGAGAGAAACCATATGTACTCATGGGTGATTTTACAATATTTACGGAATAACCAAGCATGCGTGTAACTTTTATTGGACTTAGATGCACCGTGTTTTCTTTTTTTGCTTGATATTTGTGGTTATACCGTCAATTATATGTTCATGAAGATGGTGGTGAATATTAATTTTAATTAAAGTATGATAGTATAGCCAGGTCAAAATCGTTTTTTAATCATGTGGACACAATTGGCCGAACTAAGCATTTTTATTAATTTGGGGATGATAGGTAATGGAACGTGATGGAGTAGTGAGATTTGAAAGAAAATTCAAGTTTAGCCAATTGAGATAGATTAAAGTTTCGTAATTCAATTAAAAAATTTCTGAAAGTTCAGTAACCTCGGATGAAATTATCCAGATTATTTACCTGCATTAGGAGCAGCAATAGATTTGGGATTTGAGATCTGGACCAGGTTGTAGTGATTGGACCGGCTGTAGTTGATGAGTATTTGAGCTCATCATGGGCTGGCCCGTATATCTTACTCTCTTAACAGAGAGACTTGAGGAAATGGTTCAAAATACCCGGATGACCCGGCCCATTTTCCAAAATAGCCGTTGACCATATAAAAAAAAAAAAAAAAAAAAAACCTAATAAAAGTTGAATGGTAAAAATCATTGTTCCACATTTACCCTCGAAATTGTAAGAGAAAGAAGCCGACGCCGACCCACACCACGCCGACGCCGACGCCACGCCACCATCACCGACAAGTTGATTAACCGACGCCCGGACTTCAAGACCACCATTTTCTATCGAAGAAGGTTAGTGTATATACGAATTTTGTAAAGAAAGTTTTAAGTTTTTGAATTTTTGTTGATTATTTTAGGAAAAATACTTGTAAATCTTTGATTTAGGGTTTAGATGGATGAAATATGTGTATTGGTGACATTTTTGGGGGTGGAGATCGCCGGAAATGGCGATCTCCGGCGGCCTTGACCGAGAGAGACGATCGTCTCTCTCGGTCCGTGTAGTCCGGGCCCGGACTTGGTCCAAGTCTGGGCCCAGACTTAACTAAGTCTGGGCCCAGACTTGGTCCAAGTCTGGGCCCAGATTTAACTAAGTCTGGACTTAATCTTCTGGGCCCAGACGTGACGTCTGGGCTGGGCCTGGATTAATCTGGGCCCAGATTTAATAAATTTTATCTGGGCCCAGATTTAATGATTGTTTTTTTTATTTTTCTAATAAAAATATTATTATATATTTGATATTTAATTTTGTGAAATATAAAATATTATTTAATAATAAAATATTAAATATTGGATTGTTTATTTAATATTCAATTAATTATATTTAATATTATAAACTATTATTTTACAATGAAATATTAAATAAAAAAATTAAAGAGTTTTAAATTACTTATTTAATTTGTTTACGAAAAAAAAAAACGATTTAAAATATTTATTTTAAATTACTTATTGAAATTGTTTATAAAACTTTAAATAAAAAATAATAATTGAAATATTTATTTATTTATTAGTTTATTTAATTTGCGAATTTTAATAATTTGATTACTATTTAGTTACAAGTTGTTTATGTTTATTTAATATTCAATTAATTATAATTAATATTATAAACTATTATTTTACAATGAAATATTAAATAAAAAATTAAAGAGTTTTAAATTACTTATTTAATTTGTTTACGAATAAAAAATAAGCGATTTAAAATATTTATTTTAAATTACTTATTGAAATTGTTTATAAAACTTTAAATAAAAAATAATAATTGAAATTTATTTATTTATTAGTTTATTTAATTTGCAAATTTTAATAATTTGATTACTATTTAGTTACAAGTTGTTTATGTTTATTTAATATTCAATTAATTATAATTAATATTATAAACTATTATTTTACAATGAAATATTAAATAAAAAAATTAAAGAGTTTTAAATTACTTATTTAATTTGTTTACGAACAAAAAAAATAAGCGATTTAAAATATTTATTTTAAATTACTTATTGAAATTGTTTATAAAACTTTAAATAAAAAATAATAATTGAAATTTATTTATTTATTAGTTTATTTAATTTGCAAATTTTAATAATTTGATTACTATTTAGTTACAACTAGTCGTTTATTTCAAAATAAAATATTATTTACGCCTAAATAACAAAAGGTTTAAGAAACAAAATAAATGGTTTCTTCGAAATGTTTATTTGCTATTCTATTAATTATAATTAAATATTGTATAAAAATTAATAAAATATTCAATTGACGATTAAAATAAGAAATAGTTTGATACTCAACTGATTATTGCGGATAGTAGTGAATATAGTTTAATTTTCTCATAATATATTTTGTCTATTATATCTTGTACATGATGCTAACGTTTGAAATTTTGTAGGATGAATTACCACTTGGACGATGTGGTGAGACAGATGTCTAGCAAAGTTACAGCGAACTGTAACTTTGCTATTTTTACAGTGGTATTAGATTTGCTCGACGAAGAGCATGCGGATATATTGAGGCGGTCCTGCTTATGGCCATTGTATTCATTGCGCGACGTACAGTTTTCTGGGCAGATACTCGATGCGTTGCTATGTCGGCTGCTCAAGCCGGTTGATGGAGATGCCCTTCATTTCAATCTTGGGGGCAAGGTGGTTAGATTTTCTATATTTGAGTTTGCCATGATCACCGGATTGATGTGTACTGGCGAAGATTCAGCACGGGCCCGTATTCCGAGGAACAATAGGCTATTGAATGAATATTTTCACGGGCAGGCGGCGGTCACTCCTGGGCAATTGATAGATGCAGTCAGGGCATGCGAGGATATGTCTGACAGGTTGAAGCTGGGTATGGTGCTTATCGTCGAGAGCGTACTCAGGTGTCATCACAAGAAGACGTCGATCGACTTTTTTCATTTGGAGATTGTTGATGACATTGATGCCTTCAACAGCTATCCTTGGGGGCAGCGATGTTTTGCGGATACCTTACGACACTTCAGAAGGGAGTATTCGATGCCTAAGGGGGTAGACCCGAGCGCAAGTATGATGCATATGGCCTGCCGTTGTCATTACAGGTAAATGTTGAACACAATAAATTATCTATTTTTTGTTATTAAATTATATATATGATAATTGTAAATGTTGCAGATATGGATGTACGAGACTGTCCCCATATTGGCTCACCAGTATGCTAAGAGAGTGGAGACGTGCTGCCCTCGAATTTATCAATGGCGAGCACATGGCAGGCCACTTGGTAAACAAATATCAGCTTTCCTCGACGATCCTGAGGTACATATTATACATTTTTTCGATTTATATTGTACGTGGGCAGTCATTAACTCAGTAAAACGTCAATATGTTAGGTTGAAGTCCTCACTGAGTTGACCCTGTCAATAGAGGAGGAAGGTCAGAGTTACATGCGTTGCTTTTCTATCTCGGCCGCATCAGATGATCATATGCCCGAGTCCATCGTTGATCGGGATATGGTATGTTTATTGAATATAATATGTTGATTATCGTGTTGAATTTTTAATTACATTAATAATTCAGATTGTTCATTGTTTCAGGGGTGCCGTCCGGTATCACCGAGGTCGCCGTCGCCGCCGCCAGTGACAACCGTCGTCAATGCAGACAATTGTGTACGTTGACTTGTCCGATTTTTTAACTTTAAACTCAAAATTGTTTCTTAAAGCAATCCGATGCACTGCTTCCTGCAAATGTTTTTTTGTTTCGAACAGTTGCTCGACATATACATCTTCATCATCTGGAACTGTACGGGAACAATTAGAAGTACGTGTACTGATCCCACCTTCTTGTGAACTCGACCCATGTCTTCGATGGGATAAAGCAATCAAATCCTCATTCGTAAATTCATTTTCATTCTCGTTGGAATGAACCATTGAGGGAATCCTGTGCGTATTGGTGAGGTGAGGAACCACTGTATCGGGAATAACCACATCATCCTCACGAGCTATCTCCACTGTGTTCCAAAACTCATTCACATTACGATCCCCTCCATCGAGCTCTTCATGTTCACCGCCAGGGACATTCTTTTCCACTAAATTTACGCAGAGAGGAGTAGTCATGGGAAATTGGTTCAATGCAAATAGAGCCTTCATGCAATGTTCAGATGTAACCTTTACAGGTGGAACTGGAATTGATGAATGTTCGTTGTTCCATAGAAATCCCAATTCCATATCGTATTGGGCGGGATCGACATTGAGCATATTCTGTATCTCACTGTACATTTCTGCATACGACGTACTTGATGTTATTAAAATCGGAATTGTGCCATGTATTTCACTTGTCCATTTCCATTCCCATTGACCATTTACATCCTCTTCAAATTCACCAAAGTGAAGAACTGGGACTGCAACTGCCATATTTGCTGCATCAGACAAAATATTTTGTTAAAAAAAAAAAATTAACGAAAATTTTTCAACCCGGACGTCCGGGAGTGCGGGCCCGGACTTCCGGACGTGCGGGCCCGGACGTCCGCAAAGTCCGGGCCGGACTACCGCACGTCCGGGCGTGCGGGCCCGGGGACGTGCGGGCCCGCAAGTCCGGGAGTGCGATTTCTCTGTATATCATAAAATTTGTCTGAAAAATCTCATACACAAGTGAAATTTTTTGCTCGTTTTTATTAAAAAAATTATATAGTTCCATTTAAGAACATAAATTTTTCATATACATAGAAAAAAGATTTAAAAATTAATAAAATGTACATTATAATTTCATCGAAGCCCAATTAAAAATACGTAAATATACTTACCGATTTCGCTGATGGCTGTGAATAATATTTACTTGTTGATCGTTTGATAAATTTGTCTGTTTTCAAGTTTGAAACAGATGAAAAATGAAACTGTTTTTATCTGTGTTGGAATAAATCGATAAAGAAAGTAATTTGATTTTAAAATTTTAAGTGGGAAGTGTTTGGCCTTTTATATAACTTTAAAAAAGGGTATTATTGTCTTTAAACATTAACATATAATTGTAATTGTATATTATTTTAAGGGTACTTTTGTCATTCCACTTCAAAACGGCTATTGCGGTGAATGGTTAAAAAAAAGGGGCAAAGTCTAAAATGGTTGCTTTGACAAAGGTATTTTAAAAAGTACCCCGAGAGACTTTGAGATTCACTATTCTTTCTCAATTATATCTCACATATTACTATAGCACATATGGACAAAAGAAAAAATAAAATAAAAAATCAATCTCACCCCCTTTGTTGACTTTCGAGGTGCTCATATTATTCATCCAAAATAAAAAAAACCACCCGCATACATATATTGTGTTTATATTGCTGACAAATACGCGAAGGCTCTGGAAGATTGGAACACGCTGGAAGATGGTGTTTACACTACACATATATGGACAAAAGAAAAAAAAAATCAATCTCACCCCCTTTGTTGACTTTCAAGGTGCTCATATTATTCACCCAAAATTAAAAAAAAAAACCACTCGTACACATATTATGTTTACACTGCTGACAAATACCCGAAGACCCTGAAAGACGTTGGAAGATTGGAACACGCTGGAAGATGGTGTTTACATTACTGCCAAAGACGCCGAAGACGCTGGAAGATGCTGATGACAAAATTATGTATATAAATTTTTTTTATTCGGTTGAAGATAACATTTAGTTTGCAGCATTTACTGACTTTTGATCTTTTGTAGTTGGTTACTACTTTTGATCCTTTGTAGTCGGTTGATTTTTGTAGGCGATTCAAGAGATTAATCTATTTATATTGAAGAATTAATGAAAAAAACAATTGTTCTCTTTAATCAAAAAAATCTTTACCTTGTAAGAGTAAAAAATTTGAAGCTTTGATATTGATATTGCAACAAAAGTTTAATTCCTGTAAGTATTCATATATCAAAATTTTTTTTTTTTTTTTATTATTATTAATTTTTTGTATGTTTAGTATTCCTTTAAATATATTCATCATCATCTTTAACGAAAATCTTGATCTTGTAGGAGTAAATTTGGAAGCTCTAATATTGTAGCAAACATATACTTCAGAATTCATTTGATGTAAGTATTCATATATCAAAGTTAAATTTTATTATTATTATTAATTTTGCATGTCTAGTATTTCTTTAAATAAATACAATTGTTTCCATGTTTAATACAGTTGCATTCACTATTTGTAATTCTGTTGGGTTAACATTTAGGTTAAATTTGTTCGGTTAGCATTTAGATAGATTAGTAGAAGTTGAGGTTCACTTGTACATCTAAAAATATTGCACAGTTTTTTGTTTTCTTCCTTACTTGTTAATGAATACAGTAATGTCTTCATCAAATGCTTTCCAATCCCGAGTTTTAGTATCTTTCGAATTTATTTATGGCTTTTTTTTTCCTATGATAGTACTAGATAGTTGCAATGTCTTCATCAAATTTTCCAATATTCCCTTAAACTTATTAATTTTATTACTTCCAAACAGGTTTCCTAATATTTTAAGGTGAATATTTGCTGTAATGGATTTGGATATGCCTGCTATCGGATAAATCAATTCAGAAACTGAAAATACTTCACATTCAAATACTTCTCAAATTCCAGAAGAAGATTTGTATACAGCTTCCATTTGTCACCAAAAAATCCGAAAAGAAACAAATAGAATGAGACAAAGTCAAACTTCTCATACTGATCGTCGTAAAAGAATACATAATTCTATGTTATCTGAAAAGAATAATTCAGTTCATACCAGTCTTGATTCCGATGCTTTCATTCCAAATGAAGAATCAACTAATGATCTTCATTCTTCTATATTAGAAGAAATTTTTGACATATCAAATATACCAACCTGTCCATATCTATTACCTACACCGATTTCTTGCCAATATTTTTGTTGTTGTGATGGTAAATTAAACTTCTTATACTTGATTCACCTGCTGAATTGTATGAGATATTTACATCTAATGAAATTACATGTATAGAATTCTAAAAACTTTCCCAGGGATATAATAATCATTTTGCATTCATTTCATTTGGTGTTAAATACGATAAAGAACTTTTTAAGTTATACAAAGGTATTTATACATTTCGAGTTCAAGGACAAGTGTACCATTATGTAAATAAATTATTACCGAAAAACAATATTCCTACTTATAAGCAATTATATTTTTATGATACAAATAATGAAATTCAAAATCGTATGAAAATGTCATCACATTTTGTTCAATCTACTTTGATTACTTTAATGAATATCCTCAAAGTTAATCATTATAGCAAATTTTTTAGATCTTTAAGTAATATGACAAATTTGGATAGTTGTCAAATTCGAATAAGATGTGATCCAAGAGTTGATCAAAGAGTTTTCAATACTCCTACAACATCTCAAGTAGCTGCTGTATGGGTTAAGGATGATGAAAATACTAATATTCGTATTCGTGATATTACTATTTATGGCCATTATGGTGATTCTTATAGAATTCATTACTATTATGATTGTTACAACCGTTTACAATATCATTTACTTTTTCCATTTGGTGAATCTGGTTGGCATGAAGGTATTCAAAAATACAAACACTCATATTCTCAAACTCAATCATTATCTACTCACATTGGCATTGGAACCATAAATTCTGCAGCATAAATTATTAAAAAAGAAGATGCAGGTTTGTGAACTTCGATTTTAATGATCTTTTGTTTTTTTTATTCATATAAATAAATTTACGTAATCTAAGTCTATATAACATGATTATTTTGCTTTTTATGCAATGTTTAATGAAAAAAAGCAACACGTCAAGTTTCCTGTCGTGAATACTATTCATACAAGTTATAAATCAGAAATTCTGGTAAGTGTGTTTTACTTCATACTGGTAGACTTTTTTCAATAATATGTTGTAGATATGTATGTTAAAATTGAAAATACTAGATTAGATTATTTTCATAACAATCAAAAACAAATACGCGCTGAACTTTATCAAGGTATGGTTGAGCACCTCGAGGAATTTCTTATTTATCCATGGAGCCGTATATCGTATTTTGTTATATTAAACTCATTGCAAGAACGATCACGGAGAATGCAACACAACCAACAAACAGATCGTAAATATTCAATACATGGATTTTCACTTGCGTTCCAGGTATTTTATTTATATATATTTTAATTCTTGATTTATAATATATATTTTAAATATAATATTTATTTCCAATAATCTTACAGTGATGAAGCGTTTCCAAATATTGGACAATAATTTGGTCGGCGTAGATACAGAACATTACAATGTCCAAGAATATATAGATGGAAACTAAACAAATACTTAACTGAAACAATAGTAAGAGAATTTTTAGCTTCTTTGACCACTGAAGAGGTATTTCACAATCCAATATATATTTATTACAATGTTTGTTTTCAAAAGTTAAAAGTATATAACTCCAATCTTTTATTGTGATTACATATTCAAGTAGTTGCAGTGCTAACACCTACAGAAGAAGAATTAGAAACATTGTGGTATACAACACTCTCCCTATCACCAGATAATCAACAACTTGTATTAGATGCTATTGTCAGGGGGGAATTCCACGATGTAGCAACAGAAATCCCACCTAATACAACACATGAGCATCAAACAAATGTTCAAGGTACTCCGTTTGAATTTGAGTCAGAGTCTTCTTCTCACTCTGGTTATGAAATCCTAGATTTTTCATTCGAAAATGAATGTACTCGTTATATGATATGACAAGAAAGTGTGACACAAGGACTTGAAAGTGGGGATCCACCAAACTCTGTTGTTTTCCAACAATACGTAAATGTTCTTTTACCAGTGATATGAATTCCATGGACAACATGCAATTATTCACTAATTCTATGTTCAGTACCAGTGAACAGTTGGTATTTTTATTTGGTGGATATATGTCAATGGAAATTTTAAATATATGATTGTAGCCACAACTATTACACACAGGACGAAGTAAGATTACATGCAAAAGCAACATTCAATGACATTCAAGCATTATTGACATCTTCTAGCAGACAAGACGTGAGAAAATATAAAAACAAAAAAATGAAGATGCATATTATACCTTGTCTTACTTGCAGAAAGAATGGGTAAGTATTTAACATACTAATTACTATGCTATTACATTTATTGTTGAATTTATTTCATACTAACATTACTAACATAATCTAATACTATGTTATTTCAGGCTTAATTGTGGAGTCTTTGTGCTGAAATACATATAATGCTTCATTTTAAGACACTTACTAGCATCAGTTTCGTCAGACAAAATGGACACATACAGACTAAAAATTGCAGTAGATGTTGCTTCCAATGAATATTTCCTACATCCCCATTAAATATTTATAAGGTTCGTTTTGATAACTATCCATTTGCTATCATGAATGAATAACTTATAAGATAATTCTGAATTATATTAATTCTGGACACTAAAAGAAGAAATTTTGAGTTTTTTTGTATTGGGCACTAAAAGAAGAAATTTTGAGTTTTTGGGTGGTCATAACTGATGATGGACTGTATGCATTGGATGATTCATTCGACTTTTTTTATGCTTTTGGTGATCTTTACAGAACCATATGATACGGGATTCACTGACTCACCCTCATGATGGTAAAGCATGAAAAACCATTGTTTACACTTTTTATCTCATACACTAATTTTGTGCGCATGTTCTTTTCTTATTCTTATGACCTGAAATATGTTAGTGTAAAATGTAAATAAAGATTATGTGGTAAAAGTTAGTATTTATCATATTAATCCTTTTTTCTTTTCCATGTTTTCTGTTAGTTTATGCAATAAACAGTTTATATGCTTCTCTGGGCTTCCCTCCCCTTCCTAATTGGATTTCCTTTGGGAGAGACCCATGCGAACTAAATTGGCAAGGTGTATTGTGTATCATTCCAAAATAACGTCTATGGACGATTCGTTCTTGCTGTTTTATTGCATGATGTGATTATTTCCTTGCCTTTTGATTGAATTTATGTGCTCTGTTATCAATAGCATTCTAAATGGAGCAAATTTGGGGGGTGAACTGAGTGAAGACTTAGGGATCTTTTGCCTCAATTATACAAATGTAAGTTCTATGTTCAATCACTAGCCTGAATAATGTTTTGTAGTAATTGGCAATTATCTTATAATTGGAGCCTTATGAAAGATTTTTATTTTCCTCAAAGCAGAGATCTAAGCAACAACCATATTGGAAAATTGTTTAGAATTTATTTGTATTGTTGTTTTGCTAGAAAATTGTTGTGTCTTTGTGGTGATTTTTTGACAATGATTTTCTTGATTGTAATTATACAAATAATTTATTTATTTTTTACTTTTCTAAATTGTTGATTTTTGATGTGGCTGTTTATGGTTGCTCTCAAGTATAATCCGTGAATAATCAGGATTAAATAACATTTTATATCTTTGAAATTTCATTAAAAGTTTATTGATAGAAACATGAGCCTCATATATTATGTTCTTGCAACATATACTTATAATTGATTAAGATCAATTATTTCTTGACTATGTAGTACGCCCTTCTCTCTGTTCAATCGCCACTCTCAGCCCATCTGTTATTTTCATCTCCTTGGCTCACTATTTTGTTTTTGTTTTGAGTTAAAGATTGTGAGTTTAATTCAATTGATTATAATTGTTAAAAATCCAATTCTTCTTGTAAAAATTAAATCTGGTTGGCTTAAATTGATTGAGGATTTGAACTTTGGCCCCAAAGATAAAATTGTTGCAAAGGAAATTTCGGAGGTTCTTGGTTCTTAATTCTTAACAAGAATTTTGGATGTAAAAAAAAATTTGTTCTTCTTTTGTGTTCAGTATATTTGGTTTATAACTCCCCTTAATTATTCTTCTTTTCCCTGATCGTGGCTGTTGAAGGCATAGCTTTGTTCTACTTTTCTAATTTATTGTAGAGGATTGAACTTGCACTGTATACTACTCTATAGTTGTAGCAATCAGGTGAGGATATATACTACGCAAGAAAGGTAAAGTTCAATCGAGAAAAAAAATCATAAATTGAAGAATGAAATGATGCATACTGTACAGAAATAGATTCATGTTAGTCTTTTGACTTCAATTGGTCAAATAGTTTATATTCACAGTGGGGTTGCTGGCTAACTGATATGTGCTAGATGAAACAGTGGAAGTAATTATGCTGGCATGCCGATAAACATCAAAAATGCATATTTGAAATGGCTATTGGTAGTTCTACAACTCAAATAGCTGTTATTAAGAGTGATGAATTATGCACTTCTTGGTTCTTTGTTTCTTGTTTATGTTTGAGTCATTCATTGAAGATGAAAGCAGGACGAAGGAAGTGAGAACAGCTGTGCTCTTTGGTCTTTGTAAGAGCGAAACAATGGTTGTCTGATCATTAAAAGTAATAAATGTGGATGATGATCCACATATCTATTTTGCATACAAAACAAGACAGTCCTCTTGTTCTGGCCTTTCTATATTGTTAATTGTTATATATTCTATTGTACCTTTTGATAGGAATTTTTTTTACAAACGATTTGTATTACTCCATAAGACAATCAAAATAACTCGAGAAGGCTCCACCATCTAGAGATAGCATAAAATACTTAAAAGCAGTGGGTTTGGATGATAGGGGTGGTAAATTGGCCTATTACAACTATAGATTCCTTGATCTCTAGGTAGAGTGGATGATAGACACATCTATATTGATCATTGCACTCTTGTGGACATGGTTTTTCTTTATACCTCTCACCTTTAAATTCTGCATATTCTTTGATTTTTTGACATCCTAAAGTAATATCCAAAATTCTAAAATAATCTATAATTATTATTTTACAAGCATCCTTTTTTATTAGAACTCTTGTACTTTTATGTATTCATGGTCAGAAAACTCATGCCTGTCCATTTTCACTTTACGATAAATCTGTGGGACAAAATCCAAAACAATGTTCTCTTTTCAATTCCTATCCGAATAATCATGCAAAGTGATCCATCATCGCTTTGATCCATCCTCGGAGGCGAATACTGGTCTACCGGTGTTGCTGCGTCCCCATGGTGGTGGTGCTTCTTCATTCCCTTCCTTCAAGGTTAATTTTTTTTAATTGCACTTATTTTTTTAGATCTAGGGGTTTTTATCCGATTGTATCCTACTTATGTTTCTTTACGGTTTATTAATTGATTGTTTTAATAGTAGGTGCTTTTTATATTATATTAAAAAAGATTCAAATTTGGATTCATCAAATCTTTTTGTCGATAGTTTTTTGATATATGTGTATGTGAGTTCATACGTACATGTTTGTTATATGGTAATGAGCTTTTAAAAGCTTCCAATCTGTGTATAATTCTTTCTTTCCTGTTTGGAATTGAAGCTTAAAACTTGTTGAGTTCTCAATATTTATGAAAACTATTTAAATGTTTCTTTTTTTAAAGATGGAATTCTATCATTTGCAAGTTTTTGATGAATCTTAAATCTTCACTAAATTCAGGTTAACCTTTGTGTGTTTTGTTTGGAGTGAATTGCCTAAATAGGCACTGAACTTTACGCAATGCGTTTAAGGGGTCACTGAACTTTAAAAATTACCCAAATGGTCATTGAACTTTGCAAAACGTTTCCACTAGGTCACTGAACTTGAAAAATTACCAAATTTATCACTGAACTTTGCAAAATGTTTCTCATGGGTCACTAATGCAGTGATCTCCTAGGCAACATTTTGCAAAGTTCAGTGATGAATTGTGTGATTTTTAAAGTTCAGTGACCTAGTGGAGACAATGAGAATGGTGGCCTCATTAGAAAATACTAATTGATATTTTGTACTCCATTGTGCATGCCATTGATTGTCAAAGTGGAACTATCAAGCCCATATTTGGCTTACAATTATAATATATTAGAATTGAGGAAGGATGAATTTGTTTCTGGTGCTTTGCAGTTCACCTGAAACTCCATCGAAGGTGATAGATATAAATGGCAACAATTTAGGTAGCTTTAGGATATTAAACAGAGAAATTTGGAGATTTCTTAGCTGCCAGTTGAGAGTGTTTTAAAGAAGAGGAAGTGAAATGCTTGTTATGTTAAAAGTTGTAAAAGTGTAAAGTGTGGCTAGGCTTTGATTAGTGGTTGAGATATTATATGCATCAAATACAGTTAAAATGACATACAAGATATTTCATCTACACTATATGATTAAAAACATTGCATTTCTGGTTGCTTTTGTTTTTCATATTATTGTTTGAAATCTCCTAACTGTGATCATGTATATGGAATGAATTCATTAAATATTGACTATCTTGTTTCATATCCTGATTGTGCTTCCAGATATGGTTGCTATGCAAACTACTTTGACATCAGGTGTTGGAAATAATGGGAATAACTCTGCTTCCTTGAAGTTTCCTAACAGTTCATTCTTGCCTGGGATTAATGCAACTGCGCATATTATTGGGGCTCAAAAACTTACTTTGTTATATTGATGCAATTCCTTCTTCAGTGTGCCGAACAATTGCCTCACAACATACCTTTGTATGGAACATTGGTGGTAGAGTATACTATAAAAATTGGTGCAGAATCTTTAGATTTATAGACCAAGAAATTTAATGTCCTCTTCCTTTGTATCCTCCTTGTACATGCATATCATTTGTTTTCTTGTACGTACCTATCATTTGTTTTCAAACTCACAACCTTAAAATTTTTTATAATTTCTAATGTTTTTTATTTGAATTACTTTACTATCTTTAATCTATATAAAACGCTAACATCACCTTCAAAAAAATACCCCCTGTACAATGAACGGGTTAAAACTAGTACTCGAGAGAAATGCCCATTCATGCAGGTCCCACATGTGTAACACAGGCCAAAAAATTCTATTCGCAGTGCAATTTTTATTTCCTATTACATTTAAGATCCTCAATCATTTTCACATATTAATATCAACTACCAAAATCATAAATTGGGTCCTCGAAGTTTTGTGTTTCTGGGCAGCCTTCTCCCTTTTCTTAAATTGACGACCCAAAACAAACAACACTCATGCATACTTATTCGTGGGATGTTAGACAATATCTGCATATGAAAATATCATTAATACACTTTTCGATAATATAAGTCATACACCTATCTTTGACGACCTTGTCGTATGGAAAAAAAAAAAAGTCATTCCTCTCATTGCAAAAATAATTGCAACTATATTTGCATATGATAATACCATAATTACCATTAGGCCATGTTTGATTGCACTTCAATTCTATGGAAGATGGAAATTAAATTTCATTTTCCACCCTTTTGCATGTTTGATTGTCCAAATTTTTCATGGAATTGATTTTCCCTCTTTCATACACATGCTCACATTTTCTTGATTTTTGAGGAATATATTTTCCCAACTTTTTGGTGGGAAAAACTTTTTTAGGCAACTTTTTATTTTATTTTATTATTTTTGTAAATGGAAACAAATTACATCCTCAATTGGAACAATTTTTATCCCTTTAATGAACAATTTTCATGGAAGACAGCTAGATGAACACCAAAATATAAAAAATTTCAAATTTTTTCGATGAAAAACTATATTAATCAAATACAATTAATTGACTATTTCACGTAAAACAAGTTCTAGATAATTCAATTCCTAGAAATTCATTTTCTTTTCACCCAATTTATATCTTTGCAATCAAATGGACCTTAATAATTTTCGGATGCAATTCTTAAAATGGGTAGTTGGAGAAATGAAAAAAAGTATTGTATCCTTGAAAGGCTAAAAACCAACAAGATGACTTTCAATCCAACTGCCTTGATGGACGAGCCAAGAAACAAGGAAACTTCCATTATTTTGGTTGATTATTGATGTGCATTATCCTTTATACCACCCCGTTTTGATTGAATGAAGCCACGCATCCTTATCTTCCAATGCCACTGACGTCTATTCCAATGCACTCCATACCCAATTTCAAACTAGACAATCTTTAATTAGAAAAAATATCAATATTGTTAAGCGGAACAATTCAAGTTCTCACATGTTAATTTATGTTTCGATTTAGTCGATATGAGATTTATCAAATAATATATCCATATAAGATGGTGACTCATTTGAACAAATCAATCTTGAAACTCGTTTGCTCGTATTTGAATTTTATTCAGATCAAATTACTCTTTTGAGTATAATTAGCGTTGACATCATGTAAGGTTTGAAGTTTCATCTAAAATACCAACTTTATTAAAAAAAAATGGCTCAAGTTTTTTTATGTTGATTTATATTTTGATAATTAATTGACGTGAAGCTTATCACTTAACAACATAATATTTGATTTATGTATGTATGCATTGCACATGTTTGACATATCGAATTATACAGTATAAAAAATAAGTATAAATTTAGGGACAATAATGTTAGATAACATTATTATAATAGATTAAGGTGATTTTTTGTTAGAGGAGTCAGTTCGAATTAATAAGCTTGCATTCGATTCACGTATGTTTCAGACTTGATTTTAATTGGTCAGACGGCCATGAATAGCTTCACGATTAACCCAAGCTCAAAACTCTTGAAACATTTTGACATCTAAGATCATCTTCAACAGCAACACCAAAATATCAAATTTCACCAAAATTTGGTGCAAAAGTGCTCCAATGTGGCACCAAATTTTGCACTATTTTTCCAAAATGGTGCAAAGTCCAATTTGCCGCCTTTTTTCATTTGTCAAAAGAATTGTTGAAGGGCATTTGTGTCATTTATGTTATATAATTTTTAATACAAATTATTATTATTATTATTATTATTATTATTATTTGCATCTAAAATAAATTTTAAAAATAATAATTACTGAATTAATTAAAATCAAAATAAAAAAAATTTAATATAACAAACATGATGATTTATAGCTAGCACGAAATATATTACAATAATCATATACCTACGTCAATCTAATCTTATTTAAAGAAAACAATATATAAAAACAAATACATAGTTTAGTAATCTGGAAGATTGCTTCTAGATCCTCCAATATTCTCAAAATAATTTTCAAACAAATCATATGAACTTTCAGATCCTTTATCCTGTTGTTGAGCTCTCTTTCGTAAAATTCTTGTTTGTTCGTTTTGAAAGAACAAACGTAGATTTAAATATGTTATCAAACTAAATCTTTTAACAAAATTTTGGCGTGTAGAAAAGATGTTGAACGTGCTTTTGACGTTCTACCATCGAAGTTTGCAATAATGAAAGGACCAGCAAGGTTTTGGAAAAAAAAAAAATATTTCATGATATCATGACTGCATGTATAATCATGCATAACATGACTATCGATGACGAACGTAATGTTGACGCACCAGTTCGAGAATGGACGGAAGCGCCAAGTTCGGAAGTTGAGTTAGTTGAAGACGAAAATCATCGTTTTCAAGAATTCCTTGCTCCATAGACAAATTAAGGATAAAGAGGTTCACATTGCACTTCGAAATGCATTACTAGATCATTTGTGGAAAGAACATACGAATTTCGAGAATTAAATTTTAATGATATTTCGACTTTATAATATCATGATAGTCAAATTCGAAATATAGTGCACTATTTTTTTTTTTGAAGTGATTCTACTAATTCTACTATGTTTTAATAATATATTTATTAATAAATATAATATTTTCCTTAATTTAACGTAATTATTTATTTAGTAATTTATGTACTTCTAAAATAAATAAATAAATAAATAATATTTGGAATAAATAAATTACTAAGAATAAAAAAAGAGAAGAAAATGATTAAACACTGTTCATTTAGTGTAAGTTTTGGTGTAATGATTGCAGATGAATTTTAATTTGGTGTAAAATTTGATGTAAAATTGTACAAATTTTGATGCAGCGTTGGAGATGACCTAACGTACGCAGCATTTTAAGAAATTTTACGTGTTGACGAAAACCCAACACGCCACTTGGTGGAAGCAGTTATATGAGGATTTCATGCACACATATTCCCGTTTTAGCCATTTATTATATTGTAATGGACCATGCTTCACTACCAGGCCCTACCGAATACTCACAAATAGGGGGGGGGGGGGGGGGGGGGGGGGCGTGGGTATTTTTTTATTTTTATTTTTGACTTTTTTATTGAGGCGGGTCCCGCATGGGACCCGCCTCATGTGAGAGAGGCTGCTTTGCCAATTCTGTTGTAATTGATATTCTTTGTAGTAATCCCATTGCAAGTTAGACTCCCATGAGACAGCTGCAAACTTTGACTCTACTTTCCTATGAATTCACTTATTTGATCAAGATGAGAAATTAAATATGAGTAACCCAACTCAAGTAATTTGCATTCGAGTTGTTGAATTAGTTTAAAGAAGAGTGATCCAATAGGGATTTATGGAAAAGTTTAATGACTACAACAAATCAACAATCTATATATGTTTTAACGTCCATGTACGAATCGATATTTAATCTTAGGGATAATTGCAATAATGGTCCCAAACTTTTCAATTTTTTTGCAAATTATACCTTAACCTTTTATTTTGGCGGCTGTAGTCTCAAACCTTTCACTTTAACGGCAGTTCGAGTCCATTGAATAGATTCCATCCAATACTCTGTTTGGGGCCTTTGAAGAAGATGTACAATACTTTTGTTTTGATTAATTATTTTAATTGTTTTATTATAGAAATTGTAAATATACCATTTTACCCCTGATTTAATTTGTCAAGTTGAATCAAACATTTTATTTCAAACTGACTAATGTAATATGTCAATGGACTCGAATTGCTGTTAAAGTGAAAGGTTTGAGACTGCAATCGCCAAAATAAAAGGTTAAGGTATAATCTGCAAAAAAAAATGAAAGGTTTAGGATCATTGCTGCAATTATCCCTTAATTTTATTAATGAGAGATAATAGGGCGACTAATGTTAAAGTGAATTAAAGTTCAATGAATTGATAGAAACAAATTAAAGATGAGTGGTTCAATTGAATTTTTCATTTGATTTCTTGAATTAATTTAAAGGGGTGATCAACTAGAGGTTTTCATAAAAGTTCAGTGACTAAAATTAAAATTAACCAACTGCGTACGTGGCAAGACGTCAAAAACTATTATGTTTTGACGTCCAATAAGAATCAAACATTAATTTTACTAACGGGAGATAACATAGTCATTGATGTTGAAAGTACATCGAAGTTTAGTTATTTGATCGAGATCAATGAAATGTGTATGGCCTAATTGGAATCTCCATGAAAGTTCAATCACCAAAAAAATGAAATTAAACTTGAAAAACCATAAAAACTTTAAAGTATGCACAACTTGAGAAATCTAAGGCAAAAAAAAAAAAAGGTGGTGTTTGTTACGTTAAATTAGATATAGTCGTTCCAATATCCCAATATAACGAGTATTTTATACTATGTCATGTGCATTTAAGGCTTGTTTTTCTATAAGCAAAACCATAGTTAGAAATTTCGAGGTGCTTTCCATTATAATTATCGATTAATTAATTATTATTGTTGAAAGAAATATTTAATTGGTGTACATTTGGTCACAAGTTAGTCTAAACTTTTAGATCAAATAATTTAAAGGGCGTGTTCGGTAGAGATTAAAATCGGATTAAAATTGAAAAATTAGTCGTTATTATTGACTTTTATTAGATGAGTGAGACCTAATAACTGCTATATTTTAAATTTTAATTGAATTTTAAGCACGATCGAACGGGACCTAACATAGTACCGAGCAGACAAATACTCCAAATTAGGGTTTCACTATCACCCATTATTCCTACACGTGAGGAGATGATTTAATAATCATATTTAAATGCGTATCTAACTCGTTAATGATTTTGATGGAGTGACTCAACAATTACAATTGCTAAAATATCATTTTTAAACTTTTACAACTCTTTTCTTATTTCAAATTCGTCTTCCTGATTGATACAAAAGAAATAATATATCTCATTATGAAATGCACTCCGACGATAGCCTACTCTAGTTTTGAGGTTTAATTTCATTTATGGTGACTGAACTTCCATTTAAATTTCAATTGTATAACCCAACTTTAAATTATCGCAACCAGCTTATTAAAATCCAATTTACTTTCAATATTAGTCACTCCGTTAATAAACTTATCATCACAATCCTACGTGAATGTTAAAAATTGACAGCTACATTTTGAGGTAAATACTAAAATTTAAAAATAAACGATAATTCATTGGTCGAATCATGACAAAACTTTGTCGTGAAACAAGCATCTGATGTTTGAAGAACCGCCATTGCCTACGTAGGCGCCTGCAGTTGCAGGTCCTATTTGGCCAAGTTCTATCTCGATGATAATATATAGATAAGATTAAATTCAAGAGTAAATAAGAATTTTTGTTTTTTCTTCTTTTTCTTGGCTACCCATTCTACTTGAAATGTTATCCCTTTACTGTTATAAATTGAGCTACTTGGCATCCATTTTCTCATATCACAAATTATATAGAAAAATTATTGAATACACAATTGAGTTCAAGCCATGGCTGCATCTTTTTCAGTACCTTCAATGGTAAGATTATGCAGTTTGTTTCTGCTTTTGTTTTTGCCTATATTTGGATGATAAATTGGTTGAATTTTGGCTCTGCATTTGCATAATAATCAATTAAATTTGACTGAACAGATTATGGAAGAAGAAGGAAGATTTGAAGCAGAAGTAGCAGAGGTGCAAGCATGGTGGAACTCTGAGAGGTTCAAGCTAACCCAAAGGCCATATTCAGCGAGAGACGTCGTTGCACTACGCGGTAATCTCAAGCAAGATTATGGATCGAATGAATTGGCCAAGAAACTATGGAGGACTCTCAAAACTCACCAAGCCAATGGCACTGCCTCAAGAACCTTTGGTTCACTTGATCCTGTACAAGTTACTATGATGGCTAAGCATTTGGACACAATCTATGTCTCCGGTTGGCAATGCTCGTCGACCCACACAACCAGCAATGAACCAGGGCCTGATCTTGCCGATTATCCCTATGATACTGTCCCCAACAAAGTCGAGCATCTTTTCTTCGCGCAGCAGTATCATGATCGGAAGCAAAGAGAGGCAAGGATGAACATGAGCAGGGAAGAGAGGGTTAGGACTCCGTACATTGACTACTTGAAGCCGATTATTGCGGATGGTGATACCGGGTTTGGTGGTGCTACTGCCACAGTTAAGCTCTGCAAGCTGTTTGTCGAGCGTGGTGCAGCTGGTGTCCACATTGAGGATCAGTCCTCCATGACGAAAAAATGTGGACACATGGCTGGCAAGGTGCTCGTGGCGGTCAGTGAACACATCAATAGGCTCGTGGCTGCGAGGTTGCAGTTTGATATTATGGGTGTCGAAACCGTTTTGGTGGCTCGTATTGATGCTGTTGCAGCGACATTGATCCAAACCAATGTCGATACACGGGATCATCAGTTCATTTTAGGAGTAACGAACCCGAATCTTAAAGGGAAACCTTTAGCTACTCTGCTAGCAGAGGCAATGGCAGCTGGTAAAACAGGGACGGAGCTTCAAACGATCGAGGATAATTGGCTGGCAATGGCACAATTGAAGACTTTTTCAGAATGTGTTGTCGATGCTATCAGAAATTTGAACGTTGGAGAAGCTGAGAAGCAGAGGAGATTGAATGAGTGGATGAACCATTCGAGTTTCAACAAATGTCTCTCGAATGAGCAAGGGCGAGATATTGCTGAGAGATTAGGCCTAACCAATCTCTTCTGGGACTGGGATTTGCCAAGAACCAGAGAAGGATTCTACAGGTTCAAGGGCTCTGTAATGGCAGCAATTGTCCGTGGCTGGGCTTTTGCCCCACACGCCGACCTAATCTGGATGGAAACCTCAAGCCCTGACTTGGTCGAGTGCTCCAAATTCGCCGAGGGTGTCAAGTCTATGCACCCACAGATCATGTTAGCTTACAATCTCTCCCCCTCTTTCAATTGGGATGCGTCTGGAATGAACGATCAGCAGATGATGGATTTCATACCGAGGATTGCCAAACTAGGCTATTGTTGGCAGTTCATTACTCTAGCCGGATTCCATGCTGATGCCCTCATTGTCGATACTTTCGCTAAAGATTTTGCACGACGGGGAATGTTGGCATACGTCGAGAAAATCCAGAGAGAGGAGAGGAAACATGGAGTTGACACATTGGCTCATCAGAAATGGTCCGGTGCAAATTACTATGACAGAATTCTGAGGACCGTCCAGGGAGGAATCACTTCAACTGCTGCTATGGGCAAAGGCAAATTACATCCTTTCCTTAATTTCTCTCAAGATTTTGTATCAAATATTCTTGTTATGTATATGTAAATTTTGGGATTATTTGGTTTTGCAGGGGTGACTGAAGATCAGTTTCAAGAGACATGGACGAGGCCGGGAACGACGACCATGGCGACTGACGGCAGGGTCGTGATTGCAAAGGCCAGAATGTAAGACACATCCTGAACTGAATATGGGTTCTGGAAGCTTGAGAAGTTTGTTTAGTTTCAATTGGTGAAATCAAGTACAATAAATTTGTTCTATGGTAGAATAATACAATTGTTGATTGGGAAATTATGGGGGCATCTACTATTCTTGTTTCTTGCTATGTGAAGCTTTCACCAAGAAAAGGCTTGTATCAAATGCCATTTTGTTGGTTCATGTTTAGAGCAACATTAAGAGTGTTGAATCACCTCGTCTCAAGACCGATTTATTTCTTCATCAAACATACACAAACTTGCAAATAAATGAGAATGAGTTTCGAATCCAAGATACTTGTCTACTCTGATGATGTGTTAACACATCATCGTCTAAAGGATTTCTGTTATTAATTATTTGCTCCATGGCTTAAGAACAGACAGTACAATTATGATTGCAATAACCAGGAGCAATATAATGGAAATCATCATGCATTTTCTTGATTTTTTCTGCAAGCTTTTAGCAGTATGGAGAGCATCTGTACCCATGTTTACATGGTCTACTGCATTCCTCACCTGTGAGTAGTTTCCAGGAACAAATATAAAACTATTAATATTCGAATATAGAATGTCAAAATTAACTTAAAACCTAAAACATTAGAATCAATATATAAACCAGCCACTAGTTGGCTCGATTGATCTTTCGCTCCAATATCCAAGTTGACTGCTCTAGGTCCAATCAACTTTGAACATAAACACTTTTATTATATATAATCGATGCATATTTATGGCAATATCTATTATTTAATTGAATTAATATTCTAATTAATTAAATAATAGAATTTGTAGATTCAAGTTTTGGTGGTTTGTTAATCACAAGGAGTTGTAATTGTGAGATACAAATTACAAATCTTAAATCGTTCGTGGTTGTATGTAATAACGAGATACGGATATCATTATTATGGATAAACTATCACGTGTAGCATTTCTTACTTATGAAATAAGTAGCTGATCTCACAAGCTAAAGTGTGGTGACACTTGAATGAACACGTGGATGTTTTGTTATAAAACAAAACATTGGAGATCCGCTGGGAGATTCCACATGGATAACTATCTGAGTGTCGTGGTTAATCTCTATTCTCTAATGTTCGGTAGTGGAATTGATCATTTGACTTGAGGTCGTCATAGTGCCTTATATGGAGACAATCATACTTTGGTGATGTTGGATGTTGTTCTGCCAAGGGTCGCTAATACGGCATCGTTTGGGTATATCAAGAATCATATGAAAGTCGTGAATGATCAATAGAGGATTCGTCACTCATAAATAGTAAGAGATTATGATCTGCATTTTATCCAGTTAAGTTGATAATGAAATCCTTGACCAATGTGAACTAATAAGTCGAAAAGGAGTTTTCGACTTACATTGACTTAATAGTGGGATAAAAGACATGATCGATGATTGAGATTGACACATATCCATATCTCGTAATTGATTGGATCATATTGACGAAATGACTATAGTTTCACGGTAAACGAATAAGTTTAATTTTGTCATACCACGTAACATTTTTCGTCACATGTATGTCAATCTGGGACGACGAATATGAATTGATGATAAATTAAAAGAGATATTTTAATTTATCAATTTTGATTAAATCAAAATAATAATCCACGTCGTTAGATATCGTGATTGGAAACCTAATGAGTCACACACAAAAGAGAACCAAAAGAATAACATTTACCAATTAATTAATTAACAAATATTAGATAATTAATTAATTGGGTTGCTTATTAATGACCCAAATTAATTAATTCGATTAATTAATTTATGAACCGAATTTAATTAATTTGATTAATTAAATATTGGACTGTGTTAAGTTTAAGAGACTAGCCGAGCCCACTTAAACTTATATTAATAGGCTGTTATGATTTGAAAAACAGGAAAGAATTAATTTTTATTCTTGCCAGCACAAGGAAAACAAAAACATAGCCGCCATTTTTGTTCTCTGTGTGGATCACCATTGGAGGCTAGACAATTGGACAGCTTGGATTGCAGATCGTGATCATTCGAATTCGAGAATCAGCAAAAGAGTTTGCAGAATTCATCAAATGTACAATTCTTATCACAATTTCTATTTAAATATAAAGCAGATCCTTGTTTGGGAATTAAAAATTGTTTTATTTCCGTTGCGCATAATTAAGTAGATTCCTAACACAATGTGCACATCAGTATTGTTGCATGTCTCCACTAGAGTCTCCTATAGCTTCGCCTCACTTATGCATAGTTCACCTTGTTTCGGGTTTCAACATGCATGCTCACATTCAAAATAATGACTAGCATCTTATTAGTAATTATGGTCATTACGTAGATGACATGGTGAAAGTATCAATTCTTTAGATAATTTAGAAAGATGTCGTGGTTTATATGATCTGTCTAAAGGTGTAAACTTGATCGTAATAAATTTTTAAGATAGTTTTCTTTCCAATGATATGAATAGGTCATTTGACCTGTCTAGAGATATAAATCGAGCCGCCATGGCCCAGTTAATGGAAGGCTCAATGGATGCAATACTTTCCATTCTAAGGTGTGTAAACCCGATGGAAAGCCATGATGTCAGAAGGCTCCCTGACAATGGCAAGACGACATTCATTCTTGCGGCGTCACCCCATTGGTGATAATGGCTTGGAGGTGTCATAATGGCTTGAAGGTTGCCGGGTAATTTGTTGAATTTTAGAGGGTCGAGAATGTGATGGGATATAGAGACTATCTATTAACTCGACTGCATTTTGCCGGTAATTGTTGGGCTCTGTGAAACTAGGACGTTGTCGCCTTGGAGTTTTCCACAAAGTGAACCAGCCATAGGTCTGAGCAGATACTCAAATAGACCTAACATAGTCTATTTTTATGTATAGGTCGACCCAGATCGTGTTGGCTTAACAATGTTGTTGATATTTGACCCTAATTACAAGATTAAGCGAAGACCTCATCCCTAATGGAATCAGCCCCAATCACCATCAACTCGGCATGTTCCGTCGTAATCAAGGAATATCATAATTATTGATTTGATCAAGGCGATGTCATTGCTTCTACTTTGCCCAACCCCATAATGACAAGTGGCGTAACTGATATAATAAGCACCTTGTGATCAACCAATCAAAGAGCAGCCATGATGGAGTGACTGCAATTGCAGGGAATATCATGATAAGCTGCAAAAGAGCGCCATCTAGTAAAGCAGCTTTTCAAGTTGAATAATTTGGCACGCTTAACGTGAAGAATATTGCATCTGACGTCAATGGTGATCTAAATACTATTAACGACATGACAACATCGGCCACTCCTTCCAAAATCGGTTATAAAAGGAGGCGAATGGTCCCTTTGATGAAGGGAACTTCATGGTTAGCCAATTATGTACTTTCATAGTTTCAAGATTAAAAAAAGCCAATAAAATTGTCATTTCCTATTCCAGCAAATTACCTCGTCCTATTCTCAATTAAGTTGACGTCAACAAATGTCATATCCACTTTTTACCCTTAGACCTGCCTAGACAATTTGTCTATTTAACTATATTTTTAAACTAATAAAATAGGTCTATAAGTAAACATTTAAGGAGCAAGCAACAACATTAGGAAGACCTAAAGAAAAGAAATAAATTACAACTAATAGGGCATACGTTCGTCTAAAAAGACTAAAATGAAATTAAAAGAACTAGTAAGAAAAATTTATCAAACATTTTGCTCAATTTAAACTATCAAATATACCATGATAATGTGAGAACTACACATGGACCCAGGTCTAGTCCGAATCACTCATGGACCCAAGTTCGGTCCGAATCACTCATTTTTATTAATTGACATTTAACTTGTTTAAAACCCATTGAACCGCCGGGTTTTTAATAAACCCATATTTCTTTGAACCGACCATGTCAATGGTTGTTGAATACATACCCACTCATTTTACACGCGATTCCTTGAAAAACCCAAAACCCTTCTCTCAATCTCATTGCAATTCAATCACTCCCAAAAATCCAAATCTCCAATTTCAAGTCTTAATAGATGGAAGAAGAACATGTAAGTTTGAAATTTATTATTATTATTTTTTTTTTTGTTGAATTTCAAATTTTTTATATGTCGATATGCAAAAAGAAGATATTTTTTGTGCTGAAAATTTGTGGAAGATGCTCACTACTTTTATAGTTGTTTCTTTGTTATGTTTTAAATGTAAATGTATTGACGAATTCGGAAGATGGACATTATATGAGAAATCTGAAACTAGCGACCTAATGGCTGATTCTATGTGAATATTATTTTCTGCTGCCTTTTCTAGGATGTCTGGTTAAGATTTTCTATAAATGTGTAATCATTATGCTAAGATTCAATGAATTTATGATTTAGGTCTTACTTTATAATCGCAAATTTTGAAAACATCATACTAAATGTGAAATCTCCAAAAGCTATTAATATGTTTTCTGGTTTAGAGGGTATGTTTCTTTTACCCAACAGCACACAGAGAGGTGAGCCTAAATAGCCAACAAACAGAGGAATATTTATGCTACTACCAACTAAGAGAAAAAGAAATCTTGTGCTAAGTGTTTGAGTTGAATTCATGTGAAAGTTTTCAGAGGTAATCATTGTCAGCCATGCAATTGATATCATTTGGCGCATTAGTTGATATATTGGTGATGACAGATGGGACTTAAGTGTTTAGTTGATTATGGAGGTCTAGGGACGATAGAGGAAATGGAATTAGCCAAAGGGAGCCTGATGATTGTGTTAAGGAAAGGAGTGAAGTAAAATGCCTACAAAGCTAAAAAAGGAATGTTACGATTTGTGAAATTTAGGCTACAAGTTGATCCAAGTCACCAAAATAACATGGGGTTAATCTAGTTACCGGTAGAAATTGTCAAAATTTTATCAACTTACAATATATTTGATAGGTACCCACCGGTTGAACCACTGACCCGTTACATTGTTCGGGTCAGTATTCAGTTCGGGTCTCACAACTATGATATTGAGTGAAGGTCAATGATTTAGAAGAAATTTCAAGTTTGTATAAATTAATAAATAATAATAAGAAAACAAACTCTTAAAATAGTTTATACACAATGTTAGAAACTGCGACGATAAGAAGGCTCTCAAAATAATTAACAAATGATGACACAATTAAAATAAAATAAAATTCTAATCCATCCTCATGACAAAAGAACAGTCATGAAAATTAATATTTTTTTTTTTGTTGAAGGGTTGAATTTCATTATAATACTACAAAAAAATAAAAATAAAATAAAATTTTTATTCATTATACTAACATTCACGTAACAAGTACTTTACATTGAAAAAAAAAAAAAACATTAAGAGTGATATCATGGATTAGCACATTTTTTTAATAATGTTATATATCATTAGCAAAAATCATTATCACTAGTATATAGGTGGCATTGAACACGTAATTAATGATAGATAGTATTATTAAAATATGAAGAAAATGCATGAAAATTGACTAATTGAAAATTAATAAATTATAGCACTCTAGATCCTATTATTGAAAAAAATTATTGCTAGCTATGCCGCTATGTAAATTTTTTTTTTTTTAACAAAACAAAATGGCCAGACCAGCGGGCCAACAGGCCTCAATAGCGAGGTCCATACTACACCTTTCATTTTGGGAAAAAATGACGCCCCAGCCAGCCCCCGAAGGCAAGGCCCAGGTCTCTACGAAGTAATGCTATGAAAGGCACTCCACGTTCCCAAATTTTAGGGTTAGATCCATAGTTGTGAGACCCGATTCGGACACTAACCCGAACAATGCATCGAGTCAGTGGTTCAACCCACCTGATGTTTCAACAGATGTGTTAATTCCTATAAAATATATTGTAAGTTATTTTTATTGAATAATAAAATTTTGACAATTTCAACCATTAACTAGATTAACCTCATGTTATTTTGACGACTATGATCAATTTGTAGCCTAAACTTCACAATACATACCCTTTTCAGCTTCGTAGGCATTTTACTCCACTCTTTTCCTTAAAACACTCATCATGCCCCTTTGGCTAATTCCATCTCATCTATCGTTCCTAGACCTCTAAAATCAACTAAACACTTAAAACTCCATCTGTCATCACCAATAGATTAACTAATGCACCAAATGATATCAGTTGCTTGGCAAACAATAATTACCTCTGAAAACTTCCACATGAATTCAACTAAACACTTTTTAGTATAAGATTTCTTTTTCTCTCAATTGGTAATAGCACAAATATTCATCTGTTTGTTGGCCATTTAGGCTCACCTCACTGTGAACTGTTGGGTAAAAGAAACATACCCTCTGTACCAGAAAACATATTAACAACTTTTGGAGATTTCACATTCAGTAGGGTGTTTTCAAAATTCACATAAAATCAATCATTAGGTCACTAGTATTTAAGCTACTTTCAGATTTCTCATGTATTGTCCATCTTCCTCCGAACTCATCAATACAATTACATTTAAAACACAACAAAGAAACAAATATAAAAATGGTGAGCATCTTCCACAATTTTCAAGCACAAAAATATCTTCTTTTTGCATATTGTCATATCGAAAAATTGAAATTCGGCAAATAAATAAATCAAACTTACATGTTCTTCTTCCATCTATTACATCTTGAAATTGGAGATTTGAATTTTTTGGAGTGGCTGAATTGCAAGGAGACAGAAGGCAAAATGGTTTTTGGTTTTCAAATAACCATTGGCCCCATCGATTCAAAGAAATATGGGCCGACGAGTTTCTTAAAAAACCGGTGGTTCAATAATGTTAAATGGGTTAAATGTCAATTAATAAAAATGAGTGATTCGGATCGAACCATAGTCTGATTCGATGCTTTTCGAATTGAACCAGCCGATTTAAGTTTATAACACCGGTTAGACATCCTAAGACAAGGGAAGCTCAACCTACGTTGATACCCCTACAATTGCCCCCACCATCTAAAAGTATTTCAATGTTCTTTTAAACAAGGATTTTGCAACTTGTACATACAAAATGTATATAATAGATTACATAATATGATGTGGAGAAAATAATTTGATGAAAAAGTTAACTGCGTTTTAAACTGACAAATGATAGAGTGTCGTATGACATTATTCCATTATGTAAATCTTGATGTACATGTAACAAAATCCTTCAAACAAACGTTAATAACAAAAGTAAAAGAGGCAGGGTTTTCATATGTTAAGCTTCGATTTGACAAATTTATAAAGAAAAATAGTATCAAATCCACAAAATATGTAGATAATAATGAATACTGGTTATGAATGTAAGAGCTTTTTAAGTTCTATTGCCATATTGATTGCTGGAATTTTATCTTAAAAGATTAAACCTTAAAACATAACATAAATAGGTAATTATATAAAAAACCGCCTTCTAAGAAACAAATTTGGCAGTGAAAATTATCACATTGACCACACACTGTAAAAATTGACTTCTCTTTCACCTATTAAAGAAATTGAAGAAACATAAGAAAAAAAAAAAAGGAAATAGTTCAATTATAAAGCAATGCGGCACACACACACACACAGTATAATTTTTTTCGAAAGAATTACCATTGATCATTCAAGAAGAAAGTTCACGTCGAAATAAAGGAACTAAGACAAAAACAAGAAAGAAAAATAGAAAAGTAGTTCTTAGGAATTAATTTGCAATAAATTACAAAGAAGCTTGTGTCTACCAACAAATTCAAATTTTTTAGTACACTACAACGATTATTACTAATTGTGTTAGCATAGTCATTAGCATCGTCTTTTATTGAGAATAATTGACACTTAATTTATTGGAGAAAAATTAAACCAACATCTTTCCCAAACCATGTATTCATTCATCCCACTATTTTCTACATTCTCAACAAAGAAGAAAAGAAAAAGATGTAAAAAACACGTCTTAAACGAGAAAAGTGAAAAAAAGAAAAAACACTTGCACATATAAATTAGACTAGAAACGCAATGCCAACTACCTTAAAAACACTTGTGCGTCTAGGAGGGGATTTGGCATTCACCCCGACCTCATCCCGTGATAAAAAACAATAGTACAAAATGGGTTTTCTACTTTATTCCAAGTTTTCAAACTATACCTTTCAACAATGCTATCCAAAAACCAAACTATACACTAAAGATTCCACACTGAATACAAAAAACAGTAGTAGTGAACTCAGAAACACCACACCATCCAGATGCAAAGACCCTAATGCAAATACTTCCTAGTTGGCTCAAACTACCTATACCTATGAATATATACAGAGGATGCTAAAGGTTAGAATGACACTTAAGCACCCTTGCCACTCTTCCAAGGTCGGATAACACCGACTACTATAACGGCTATTATTATTAAAAGGATAATAATGGCAATGCACGTCCATTTTCGGGTTTTCTTCTGAAGTTTCTTTGCATTCTGAAGTGCAGTTGTCCCTGATTGGACATGATCAACTGCATTCGACACCTGAACAATATCCCCATTAACTCGGGATATTATGCAATTCACGTGGCTTTACGACATAGTGATTAAGCATACAAAAGTTAGCGTTGTGAGGTTGGAAACAAACCTGGCTCTCAATGTTATCGAGGATTTCTCCTTGAGCTTCAACGAGAACAGCCATATCAAGGTATATCTGATATTTAAGAGATTTTTATTAGGAAAAAGAAGAAGAGAGATTTCCACAAAGTTAGGCCAAGTTTGAGAAGTTGAATTAAGATAAACCTGGTGCAAGTCAAGAAGCTTTTGTTCAATTTCTTTCACAGCATCGTGTCTTTCCTGAATTTCTTCCAAAGTACTTAGCACCTACAACCAAGAATCGAGAGGTCAAAATCCTAAACTCCTAATGGGATAGATGATGTCTAATATAGCTTGCTTGAGTTAGGAATACTGCCCTAAAAACAAAATTTATTTTACATAAATAGATACTCTCGGGTAAAGTCAGGCATTTTATTCGTTTGTAATCAGTTTTGCTTGAAACAGTATAAAATTCGAATGTTAGCTTAGTAGTGATCAAGTTAGTGAAAGAGTGTTTTCACTTGATTCCGAAGACAATACTATGTTGTTTATTGAATGGAGAAGCAGCTGGACCATTATGATCATGACACTTACAAGGTTACTATTCAACTTCATCTAGCTTTTAAAGAGGGCAGAATTATAGGTAATTTCAGTTATGCATTTTGTGAATTCAAATTGAGGGATTAGCAACTTTAAATAGAGCAGAAATATTACCTCTCCGCGACCTGTTTCTTGGATAGCATTCTGGAATATTTGTTCACTGTTTCCAGTTTCAATAAGGTTGTTGATTGTCTGTCAATGGCGGGTTCAGCTATTACGATATCATCTATGTCATCTAGAACTCAAATATTACAAACAGAATATAGGCTCACCTCTTCATCTGGTCTAGTTCCAGTGACTGTTAACCAGGAAAATTTACAGCACAAGTTAGTCGGTAAAATTTAGCATTGAACACAAATAAAAAGGTCAAAAAAATGAAAAAGAAGAAATGAATTATGCTCTAATGCACGTCTGATCATTCAAACCTGTGATCACCCTTCTTTCCACAACCTCACGATATTCCTCGTCTATATTCTGTCTCAAGGTCTGTTAGAAGAAAACAGAATCATTTGTGAGATACTTCCAACCGAGGGAAGGTAGAGCAAAAGCTGCAAAACTATTGTCAATGTGAAATGAGGCAATACCTGAAATGCTGTCATCAGGTCTTTAAACTTTTTCGTCAAGGAACTGGAACCAAGAAAAATATGATTAAATAAATTCCTTCTAAACCAAAAATAAAGAAGCTGTGTAACAGATATATTCTCCAACAGAACGCACTTTGTCATGTTCATCCTTGACCTATCAACGGCTGTCCCTTTTTCACACCCGGGCTTCTGTCGATTGGCTAAGTTCTGACGAGGCAATATAAATCAGTTTATAGTAGTAATATTGTATAAGATTTTGAAGAAAATTGGGAGAGATTTTAATGACAAATTGTCAGAGCAATACATCTTTATTTATTGCTTCAATTTTCGCTTTCACATTCCGTGCTATCTTTCCCACTTCATCAACATCTTTCTCCATACGCTTCCTAATAGCTGAAAATGAGAATTCCAGACAAAAACAGTTACTTTTAAAGATTAATTCTACTAAGAAATTGGTGCAATAAACATGAAATTCTCTTACTTGTTTGAACTGAAAGGAGTCATGAAAAAGGATTCATGTATAGCCTACCCGAAATTTAATGGGAACAGGGCTTACTGTCGTTGCTGCTGCTAATTAAGCACTTATTTTATACATATAAGTATGTTGTATACACGAGGCATATGTTGTTGACCTATGGTCAAACCATATTTTTTGATTATAACAAACAATCTTTGTTTATATCTAATTTAATATTTAACTTGATTACATGCTAGCAAATTGAGACAAACCATTGAACGAGAAGTTGTCAATCAAGGAAGCTCAAATGAAGATCGATCGAGCTCTTACGAAGACAAGCCTTACATCATTTCAAATCAAGCAACAAATCGAGCACTCACGCCAAATTGATCGAAGACTTTGTAACTTGATTTCTCTTGGCTTGGTTGTAAAGGTAAAACACTTTAATTCTTAGCAATGACACTTCGAGCACAAAAATGTTTGCACCAAAAAAAAAATTTCAAAAGGAAGTTTTTTCAATCTATTTCTTGAAAAATATTAAAACAAACTTACACTGAAAAATCATGTAAAAATATCATTGATTGCAAACAAAACAAAAAGGGAAAATGACCTAGAACAATTTTGGTCATCCGGACGTCCAGATGGCGAACCGGACGTCAGGTTCGTCGGCAACGGTAAGATTTTTGACCGTTCTGACAAAGTTGTTCTAACGGTAAGTTAGGTCGTCCGGTTCTGATCTAAAGGTCCGGATGGTCGTCCGATTGGACAGAATCTTTAGCATTTTTTAACTGCTATAAATACCAACTCACCTACCATTTGAAAAACAACTTTTGAGCATTCAATTTGATACTTCTTGAGCTAACATTGATCTTTTATATCATTTATTATCAAATCATTTTGCTCATGTAAATCTTTGATCAAAATTAATTCTTGAAAAAACATTACTCACATCAAAGATTTACACACCAAACACTTGAGCTCCACTCATTGCTATTCATTAAAGTGTTTGCCTACTTCTCCTCTTATGCTCAGCCTCGTATTCATCATTTACTAAGAAGAGAAGATTTCACTTGTAAACTCAACTTAAATTGTGGGTCGTGTTGAGGTTCTAGAAAGCTCAACTTTATAAAAGAATCGGTGCTCCTTGATTGTAAGTCACTGGAAGCGTTGTAAAGGGTTGGATTGCACCATAAGTCAATCAACATATTGAAAAAGGTCTTGCTCGTGCTGGAAAGCTTGATAACGGGGGATGTAAATCATTGCATTGGATCGAACCTCCATATTATATCCTTTGCACTCTCTATCTCTCTTACTTAATGCTTTTACTTTGCGCATATTTACATTGCTTCATTTACGTGCTTACTTGTGTTTAGATTATTTTCTATCATTTGCGTGTTCATTATATTAAAATCTTGAGTGATTAACGAAAAAGTTTTAATAACCAATTCACCCCCTCTTGATTAGCCAATCTTGGACTTTCATATGCGTGTTTTAATTTTTATATGTGGTACACATGGCGTGTGTATGTATGTATTTTTTTTATTAATTAGCCTTTCAAGGGGTCCGAAGGGCTTTTAGGAGGCCAAAGAAATCTGATTGACGGAGAAATTTCTAAAGCCATTGAGCCTTTCTCAGTTTGTAGTTCATACAATAAATAAGGAGCCAATATAAAAGATGAAAGTCATTATAAGGCAATATAAAAGATGAAACATTCACCTTTCATAGCGGATGCTTTTGTAACCGATTTTGATTCCTCGTTGGCATCCTGGAAAAATTATCACCGACGAATTATCCAAAGAAAAAAGACTCGAATACCCATATTTTTGGAGGTCACAAAGCAACTGCTCACAAGTATGGTTTTAAATGAAATGAAATAGATACTGTGCACATAATTGACTTTTCATGTTCCACCTAAATTAATAAACCGAAGGTAAACCAGTCAGGAGCATGATGTCAAGTGTAACACATGAAGACTACGTAATTCTTCTCCAACTTAAGTTTAGAAGATTCTCGATTCAATTTGGTCAGGTTGATCAGGTGCGAATTATTCCTGTTGAATGTAACTTTTTACTTCTTATTCAAGATACCTGCCTAGCAATTATGCTAAAAATGCATCTAGTACCAAAATCTCAAGTTTTCAACCACTAATCTAAGGTAAATACATGAACCTTGAAAATGGAACAAGGGTGTGAAACACTACCTAAACTGCCATTACAGAGAGAATAATTTATTTATTATACCCTTGTTTTGTCCATTTACGAGAGGGCTAGATCTCTTTATCTAGGTCAAGCACATGCATGTTAGAAAACATTTTTTATACGAAATTAAATCCTGAGTAGCATATAGTTTGAAGTTTTATGTAATTTGGAAAAAAAAAATCAGTATAATTTCTCTGTTAGCGTCCAATTGGCAAACTAATGTACTTAAAGAAATCAGAAATGTATTTCATTTTTAGTGCCATTTCTTTATATTTATTATGTAATGGCATGACATTTCAGGGAGAAAATTGAGAGTACACATAAGCAAGAAAAGCAATATTTTCTTCACTGAATCAGAACTTTTTAAGGTAACTAGTGCAGTAAGACATCAGTGAAAGTCTAATCAAGCTTGTAAAGTAATAAAACATACAATGTATCATTAAATCCTTTAGGAAGAAGAGATATGGAGTAGATTATAAGTAGTAGGTAAAGCAGGTCAAAAGAAATATATAAAGTTAGAAAATTCTGGAATCCATTTACATACAATCAAGAATTGTGTAGTCAACTTTTAACATAATAAGTTTGGGATCTATACATCTCGGAATTTGGTGGAATGTTTTCATTGAACATTAGTTTGGTCATAATAAGTTTTTAAGTCCTGTTAACATTGACAATTGAGTTTTAGTAGGTTAAATATATATTTCCTAAAGTAGATCCCCCACCACCTGGAAAGAAGCAGCAGAAGAAGAAAACGAGGAAAAGAAACACCACAAGAAGCATTGCATCAGCATCTTTAGCCATTTGAAACTTTTCGCTTAAAAGAATCACCACAAGAAGAATTTCATCTCTTATGCAACTAATAATCAAGATCTTTTAACTCTACCGTAAAGGCAAATGAAGAAAGTGAAGATGTGCATTCAGACTGAGCATCTAGAAAACAACACAGACGAAGATCACAAGAGAAATCACACATTTATTCTAATAAATAGATGGTCAAACAAGGTTCAATAGAAATTATAAAAAAAAAAAAAAAGTACCAAGAAAATATCTTTTAATTATCTTCATTCATCACTGAAAGAAAAGTATTGATACGAGTATCGTTCATACCTTAAGTTTTGCAAGTAAACCAGACAGTTTATCCACCTGTTTCTCAACCTCTTGTATCTACAAGAATGATGGATAAAAGTGTGAAAATGAATCGCAAAGCTTGAGTATTGAAACGCTATATATTAAAGAAAGTATAAAGGGACATACTAATATACCTGCTTATTAAAACCTTCCATTCCCATATCCGAGTTACTCCTGGGATACCGGGTGCCCATCTCAATATCAGGTTCTCTCAGAGGACTGCCTTTGGCATCCCCGACGAATGAATCCTGAAAACACACTCAAAATCATTAAAATATGAGCTGGGGTGATCATAGTATACAAATTTCAATCAATAGAACCATGATAGTACCAAAACATGAAAACATCACCTCATTAATCGAGTTCATACAAAGCATAATCATCCAACATAATTCATTATAAAAATATAATAAATTGCAGCAAAAAATAAAAAATAAAAAATAAATTATGAAACTGGGATTCCCCAAGAAAAAAAAAAGTACTGAGACTTCTTTTCAAAACAATTTTAAGAGTTAAGGAGCAAATCAAAAGAAAAAAGAATAAAAACAACTGGATATCACTGGTAGCATAATTCAAGGCACTACATATAAATAAAAATTCGATCTTTATGCACTTTCTCGGAAAATAAAAATCATTAAAAATTCAAACTCCAGATATCAAAATTGGGTTTTATCTAAAAAGATCAAATTCAATATCAATTAAAAATTAGAACTCCAACCCAGCTCTAAGAAAAGACTGATGCTTACCATAAAAATATTATAGCAACTTTCCCATAGCAAGTTAACCAAAGAATTATCTTTCCAGCAGAATATGTGAAAAAAAAAAAATCAGCGAAAAAAATGTATTCTTACCGTGAGGAGGTCGTTCATCTTGATGAAACAAGTATCAGAGAGAGTTCAAGATGGTGGGTTTTGGACAGAGAGGGAAAGTTAACGTTATTCTGTACTGTAATTCGTTGGTGACGTATATAATATTTATTTATGTTTGTGTGGTAACAATGTTGTGCAAGGCCGGCGAGAATAATATTTATTTATGTTTTTACCAATAGTTTGGGTTACAAACTACCAACTATGAGGCAAAATTTGGAATCACTAGCCATATCAAGCACACACACAGGCATATTTGATATTACATAGCCTCTTATTCTAGTTATTAACCATTATGTAATGATATATTGGTTTAATATTTAAAAGGAAGGACAAAAATGGAACGAAATTGGAGCCCAACTTGGGGAAAATAGATGGATACAAGTTGTGTTGGGCTAGGCAAAAAAAGGGGTGGGAACAAGATGATTTCTCTTTGTTTTACTTTGTGGAAAAAAATATAAGGTATTTTGCATTTTTGTTTTTGAAATTACCGCAAGCGCAAGATAGTCTATAATACAATTAAATCGTCGAATAATCAACCTCGATTCGTGAGCTAAAATCAAGTGCTTGTGCCCATGGGTTTTGGGGCCAAAGTTCATCATTTAAACATTATGGACATTTGTTTAGTTTAGATTTTCTAGAATTTGTCTTGGTTTAAAAGACCAAGTCAAGAACTTTTGTTTTCCTATAAAAGCTAGGATTGGATTCATTGTTATTCTATTGTTTATGAACAAAATTTGAGAATTTCTTCAAATCAACAAATATTTACTCGTCAGATTCTATGTATTCAATTGAATCAACTCCTGTTTGAGAATGCTAATCATATTCCACATATTTCTGCTGCATTAGCCTGCTAGAGCATCTAGGACTAGAAGCAAAGGTCACAAGCCCAGATGTGTTTCAAATTTTGCAGAATGATCACCAGCCCCAATTTGGTCCATTGAATGTATCGTAGCCCCCAACCTTTTTTTTTAATATAATATTTGGTTTTGACACAAAATATATTTTAAAACTAATTGTCTAAATCTGTTAATTGTATAATCGAGTAATACCCATCTCACAAATTTTCTTCTAAATTGATAATTTAAAATTTTGTAGGCATCAGAAAAGTTTTTGTTAGTTATATTGATAGAACATTATGCTTGTGATAATATAGTCATAACAGTAGATTTTAAATTTAATTGTCGTCAAGTTAAAATTGTGTTATATGATACAGTACTAAATATTGTAAGTATCATTGAGGTCGCAAGTAAAGTTATATTATGTATAATATTACTGAATATATAAGAAAAATTTAACATTGCTAAACACAGAAAGATTTTATATTTGAAACAATTACCTTTCTCAAAGTATAATTCTTTTGTCATACATACAACATGTAGGGAAAATGACAGCGGATGTTCCAAATCTTTCCATCTACTGCAAATTATGCCTTAACATTTTATTTTTGTGATCATAGTCCCATACCTTTTGCTTTGACTGCAGTCGGAATCCATTGGACAAAATCCGTCCATTAATCTATTATTCAATCCTGAAATTAGAAGTTTGACTAAAATTAACAAAATAAGTGGGGTAAAAATGCAACGGGGCGGGTTCAAGGTGGGGCACCCTCGCCCCGCTTTGCCAAGGCTCGGGGTAGGGTAGGGCAGGTGCAGGGCACGTTTCCAACCCCGTTTATTTATTTATTTTTTTTTTCAAAAAATTCCAGTTAACTAATATTTTTTTAAGTTGTCGTTAGTTATTATTTTTTATTCTTCACGGGACGCCGCCAACCCGTTGGGGTATTTTTTTTGTCATCACTAGGTAAAATGATATATTTACATTTTCTATATAAAACTTTAAAATAATTAAATCAAAAATAAAAAAATTACTCATCTTTTCCACAACCCCACAACCAATCCCATCCCCACTCCTACACCACAGACCGCAAACCGCCGCCACCGTCGACTAAAATCATGGACTATAGAGCAAAAATCTCGGACTATAGAGCAAAAATCTCGCTCAAATCCAAAAAAATTTAAAATATTTGCATAAGTTTTCCTACCAATTTGAATGCAATTGAAAGGTGCACTTGGAGCCTTAATAATAGGATTGCACAAAAAAATCGCGAACCGAACCGAAGTCGTTGGTTTGGATCCACGTGGACCCGTGGTTTTTTTTTTTCTCTTAAACTGAACCAAATCGTTTCAAAATGGTTTGATTTAGATTTCAAATTTTAAAAACCGCAAAAAATAAATCGAACCGCACTTTTTTAAAGTAAAAAATATTTTTATTAAATTATAAATTTCATATATAAATTTTATTAAAGTATAGTTTTTAGAATTTAAAGTATACTTTCTTGGAGGGTACAAATTTAATTAACATAGCTCATGCATAACAAACAAGTCAATAAGTCATTGTCATTAATATTTAGTTGGGTCTTCGTTAATTTTTTTTAGGCCTATAATTATAAAATGATTTGAATATAAAATTGTGAATGTTGGGTTGGTAATGATTGGACACTTCAAAAGATGATTATAAGTTTCATTCAAGTCCCAAGCCATAAGAGAGATATGGTAGGAAGTTGTCAAAGATTGTAATAGATTGTAATTAGTTATACTTTCCTAAGATAGTTTATGGTATAATCTTTCCTTTCTTAGTTTAGTTATAACCCTATAAATAGGGTATTGTACATTGTAATATTCACGATTTCAATATATCATTCAATATATTATTTTACATGGTATCAGAGCCCTAATTACTTACCTGTGCGTGAGATCTTAGTTACGGGAATTACAGTTCGTCTTGCATCGCCGGTCTCCATCTCGCGTCACCGCCTGCATCTCTCGACGTCGGCTCTTTCTGGCTCCGTTGCAGCATATTTCCGGCGACGCCTTGAGGTGGTGGGTCGCCGCTCTTTCTGCTCGGTCCGACGATTGACTCTCAGTTACAGCATATTTCCGGCGTCTCTGTGTTTGGCTGCCAGAATCTTTCGATCTCAGGTTCCAATTTGTGTCTCCATTTTGTTTGTAACTGAGATTTCAACCGGGTAAGGGTGATTGGGCCTCTGTTATATCTGTGGGCAGGGTTATTGGGCCTGGCTTCCATTGGGCCTTGTTATTTACATTATTGGGCAGAAATATTTTGGTTTAATTGGGTCCGGCTTCTTTTAGTGAATTACTTTGGTTTTGTTGGGCTTTATCGGGCCTAAATTATTTTGGTAAATTGTTTTGGGTTATTGGGCCATCTTGCATTGCTGCTTTGTCGTTATGGATGAAAAGAAATTCATTGGTACGTCGGATATGGTGCCTGTAATGTCAAAAATCACGGATCATAAACTTAATGGCTCAAATTATTTGGATTGGAGCAAGACCGTTCGACTTTATTTACGGAGTATTGACAAAGATACTCATTTGACTGAAGATCCCCCCAAAGATGATTCAAAACAGACGTGGCTTAGAGAGGATGCTCACTTATTCTTGCAAATTCGAAATTCCATCGATGGTGAGGTAATTGGCTTGATCAATCACTGTGAATTTGTCAAAGAATTGATGGATTATTTGGATTTCCTGTATTCTGGTAAAGGGAACCTTTCACGAATGTTTGAGGTGTGCAAAGCATTTTACCGTGCAGAGAAACATGATAAATCCCTTACAACCTATTTTATGGAATTTAAGAAGATTTATGAGGAACTTAATATGTTACTGCCTTTTAGCCCTGATGTAAAAGTTCAACAAAGCCAACGAGAACAAATGGCTGTCATGAGTTTCCTTGCTGGTCTTTCCTCCGAATTTGAGACTGCTAAGTCTCAAGTTCTTTCTGGATCTGAGATCTCATCGTTACAAGAAGTATTTAGTCGAGTACTCCGCACCGAAAGCGCCCCACCTGTTCAATTCAATGGTGCTCTGGTGAGTCGAAATAATAATTATGAGCCCGTGAGATCAACCAATCAGAGTGTGAATAAAGGAGGAGGTTCGCAAGGGTTTGAAGCTCGAACACGAGTTTCTGGAGGAATTGTGTGTTATTACTGTCACAAGCCAGGACATTCGAAGCGTAAGTGTAGAAAGCTCCAGTACAGGAATCAAAAAGCTCACTCGGCCCATGTTGCATCCACTAATGAGGATTCTGGAAAATCAATCATTATCTCTGCAGATGAATTTGCCAAGTTCTCACAGTATCAAGAGTTACTAAAGTCATCATCTTCCTCTGTCACCGCTATTGCTGATTCAGGTAACCCAAATGCGTGTCTAATTTCCTCATCCTCCAAATGGGTCATTGATTCTGGTGCCACAAATCATATGACAGGTAATTCTGATTTATTCTCTACCTTTAAGTCACATACTTCCACCTCTACTGTGACTTTAGCCGATGGGTCACCATCTTGTGTTCTTGGGTCTGGCACAATTACTCCTACCCCTCTGCTTCCTCTGTCTTCTATCTTACATTTACCTAACCTGTCCTTTAATTTGATATCTGTAAGTCAGCTTACTCGTACTCTTAATTGTTGCATCTCATTTTTCCCTGATCATTGTTTGTTTCAGGATCTTTTGACGAAGAAAACTATTGGTAAAGGACATGAGTCTGGAGGCCTCTACATTCTGGACACACCGATAACAAAATCTGTTGCTTGCTCTGGTGTCACATCTCCCTTCGATGCACATTGTAGGTTGGGTCATCCATCTCTCCCTTTGCTCAAGAAGCTTTGTCCACAGTTTAGTACGATATCTTCATTAGATTGTGAGTCGTGTCAGTTTGCAAAACACCATCGTCTTTGCTCAAGTCCAAGAGTCAATAAACGTGCTAGTGGTCCTTTCGAATTAGTCCATTCTGATGTTTGGGGTCCTTGTCCCATTTTGTCTAAACCAGGCTTTAAGTATTTTGTTACGTTTGTGGATGATTATTCTCGTGTAACCTGGTTATATTTAATGAAAAGTCGTTCCGAGTTGTTTTCTATCTTTTGTGCGTTTTGTGTTGAGATTAAGACTCAATTTAATGTTTTGATCCGTACTTTGCGGAGTGATAATGCCAAAGAATATATGTCAGCATTATTCCAGTCTTATATGGTTCAGAATGGTATACTCCACGAAACATCTTGTGTTGATACTCCATCTCAAAATGGAGTGGCCGAAAGAAAGAACAGACATCTTCTTGAAACTGCACGAGCCCTATTATTTCAAATGAATGTTCCTAAACCTTTTTGGGCCGATGCAGTCTCTACCGCATGCTTTTTGATTAATCGCATACCCTCATTTGTTCTTTGTGGTGAGATCCCTTACAAAGTCCTTTTTCCCCTTAAGTCACTATTTCCTGTTGCCCCTATGATCTTTGGTAGCACTTGTTTTGTTCGGGATGTTCGTCAGCATGTAACCAAATTAGATCCCAAGTCCTTGAAATGTGTCTTTCTTGGTTATTCTCGTCTTCAGAAAGGTTATAGATGTTACTGTCCTCGTCTTAACAAATATCTTGTCTCCGTTGATGTTACATTTATGAAACCACACCTTATTTTCCGTCTTCTCCTCCTCCCGCACATCAGGGGGAGGACGATGATGATTTGCTAGTATATTCTATCACATCCACTACCCCTGTCTCGGAGCCAGCTCCTGTCAGGCCTCCTATTAGTCATGTTTACTCCAGACGCACCCTCCCTGATTCATGTCCCGCACCTGCTCCTTCGTCATCAGATCCAGTCTCAAACGATGATCTCCCTATCGCATTACGCAAAGGTAAACGCCAATGTACTTATCCTATTTCTTCTGTTGTTTCTTATAATTGTTTGTCGTCTTCATCTTCTTCCTTTATTGCATCCCTTGATTCTGTCTCTATTCCTAAAACCGTTCATGAAGCTATATCTCATCCCGGTTGGCATCATGCAATGATAGAGGAAATGAATGCTTTGGATGACAATGGTACTTGGAATTTGGTTGATTTACCTTCAGGGAAACGGGCTATAGGGTGCAAATGGGTGTTCACGGTTAAGGTAAATCCAGATGGGTCCGTTGCTCGACTGAAAGCCCGTCTTGTCACTAAAGGGTATGCTCAAATCTATGGGGTGGATTATTCTGACACTTTCTCTCCAGTGGCTAAATTGACTTCTGTTCGGTTGTTTATTTTCATGGAGGCTACTCACCATTGGCCTTTGCATCAACTTGATATCAAGAATGCTTTTTTTCATGGTGATCTTCAGGAGGAGGTGTATATGGAGCAACCTCCTGGTTTTGTTGCTCAGGGGGAGTCTGGGCGAGTTTGTCGTCTTCGAAAATCTCTATATGGTTTAAAACAGAGTCCTCGTGCTTGGTTTGGAAAATTTAGTCAGGCTGTTGAAAAGTTTGGTATGATGAAAAGCAAGTCTGACCATTCTGTGTTCTACAGACATTCTGCATCTGGTATCATTCTTTTAGTTGTGTATGTGGATGACATTGTTATTACTGGAAGTGATACTACGTGAATCTCATCTCTTAAGTCTTTTCTCCATACTCAGTTTCACACAAAGGACTTAGGGGTGCTAAAGTATTTCTTGGGTGTTGAAGTCTCAAGGAGTAAGAAAGGGATCTTCTTATCTCAGAGAAAATATGTCCTGGACTTATTGACTGAAACGGGAAAATTGGGGGCGAAGCCTTGTAGTACTCCAATGACCCCAAACATGCACCTTACAGGAGATGGAGAACGACTTGAAAATCCTTAGAGATATAGAAGATTAGTTGGAAAGTTGAATTATCTTACGGTGACTCGTCCAGATATTGCATATTCTGTCAGTGTGGTTAGTCAGTTTATGTCATCCCCAACAGTTCATCATTGGGCAGCACTAGAACAGATTTTGTGTTACTTGAAAGGAGCGCCCGGACGAGGTATCTTGTATGCAAATCATGGGCACACTCGTATTGAAGGTTTTTCAGATGCAGATTGGGCAGGTTCCAAAGTGGATAGAAGATCCACATCAGGTTATTGTATTTTCGTTGGAGGAAATTTGGTCTCATGGAAGAGTAAGAAGCAGAATGTTGTGTCACGATCAAGTGCAGAGGCAGAATATAGGGCTATGGCACAGTTAGTGTGTGAGATAATATGGATATGTCAACTATTGACTGAAATCGGCCTTAAAATTTCAGTACCAGCAAAATTATGGTGTGATAATCAAGCTGCCCTTCATATTGCATCTAATCCTGTGTTTCATGAGCGAACTAAGCATATTGAGATCGATTGTCACTTTGTTCGTGAGAAAATTCAAGAAGGTTTGATTTCTACCGAGTATGTGCGGACTGGAGAACAATTAGGAGATATCTTCACGAAAGCTTTAAATGGGGTTCGGGTAGATTATCTTTGTAACAAGTTGGGCATGATTAATATCTATGCTCCAACTTGAGGGGGAGTGTCAAAGATTGTAATTAGTTATACTTTCCTAAGATAGTTTATGGTATAATCTTTCCTTTCTTAGTTTAGTTATAACCCTATAAATAGGGTATTGTACATTGTAATATTCACGATTTCAATATATCATTCAATATATTATTTTACAAAAGTGAATTGATTTCTTGTCTTAAGGACTAAGAAATCAGTAAGATTTTTTGTGTGACTGTTGATAATCTCTTCCAACGATGTAGCATTACTGAGATTGAAGACTTGTTTTGAGGAGAAGAAGAATGGTTTAATATTGGGCGGAGAAATACTTCATATGAGGTGTTGTGCTCATATACTCAAATCTTATTGTTTGTGATGGTTTGAAAGAAATAAGTCATGTTGTTTCAGCTATTCGTAATGCAGTGAGATTTGTTAGATCTTCCCCAGAATGACTAAAAAGGTTCAAGGAGAGTTGAAATGAAACAAATATTGAGTCTCGAGATTTATTGGGTTTGGATGTCACGATTAGATGGAATTTCACACACTTAATGTTGTAAGCTGCTACGAAGTTTAAAAAAACATTTGTTGCTTTGGAAAGCGATGGGAACTATACAAATTATTTTAATGAAGACAAGTCGATGGAAGAAATATAAATGGACCACCAACACATGTTGATTGGGATCGATCAAAAGTATTTGTAAGGTTTTTGAGGACTTTCTATGAAATAACTTTGAAACTCAGTGGCTTGAAATATTTTTCAAAAAATATGTGAAATTCATGTAGAGTTGAATGAATTAGCTAAAGAGCCTAACACTTTGATAGGAACCATGACAATTAGTATACGGAAAAAATATGATAAGTATTAGAGTCATGTTGAAAAGTTTAATTAGTTGTTGTTCATTGTAACAGTTCTTGACAACCTACTTTCGATCTTTCTAAACCGATTCCTTCTATTTTTAAGGTTAAACTTATGCGAAGCATGCAATCTAAGAAGAATGATTTAGTTGATTATTTGTATGATCGTTGTGAAGATTTGATCGATCCCAAGTTTGACGTATTAATTTGGTGGAAATTGAATGCGCACAAGTACAAAATTGTCTCTAAAATTGCCAAATATATATTAGCAATTCAAATATCTACGGTCACTTCAGAGTCGACATTTTTCACGAGTGGTCGGATTCTTGACTCTTTTAGGAGTTCATTGAGTGGAAAATGGTTGATGCCTTAATATGCATGAAGAATTGGTTGCATATCAGCAATGAATCTATAGTGATTCGTCAATATTTGGATGAGATAGAAGCATTGGATGACTCTGAGAAAGTTGTGGAATGTGACATTTATTTTCTATTATCAATTTTGATATTTTATGCATATTGTTTCTTAGTTGCTTGTTAATATCATTAATAAAAACTAATAAATATTTTGATATTTGCATATCATACAGAGGCCGAATCTTGTGCTATAATAGGGAATATTGATCCATTTTTTTTTTATCAAATGAGAGGTTAGTACTCTTGTACTTATTCTGATATTGCTTGTAAAATCTAGAATGCTTGTTGCTGATGCTAACTTGATACTATTTTTTTTTGTCTTTTTATTTATATATCGAATTTTAAACAAATATGAATTTCATTTAACATTTAACATTATTAGTTCTTGTTTAAATGTATATGTTAACATGTTTTAAACATAAAACTATAATGTGGATTAAAACTGAACCAAATCGTAAATAATGGTTTGGTTTGGAAAAATTCCAAATCGCATGAAATGGTTTGAGTTGAAAATATAACACAAACCGTCCAAACTGAACCGTGTTCACCCCTACTTAACAATGCTCTGCCATCTTGTCTCAACATGTTCATCATCATCATCCTTCGTCTAAGACTTAAATTTGGTGTATCACACCAATCCTGCAACAATTGTTGTTGCTACTTCACTTGCAAAATATGGTGGGAACCCAAAATTTTGTTGTTGCTCTAGCGCAAATGGGATCATTTGTTGTTGATCATTTTAGTGTGGAGGAAAAAATTGAATTTGTCACTGCTGAAGGTTGAGAATTAATGGCAAGAGTAAAAGAAACAGGGAGAGTTTTCAAATTAGCCAGGTCAATTGGGGTTTTTGAGTTTTTTTATAGAAAAGTCTATTTTACCCTTAATGAAATGAATTTCCTTATTGCAAAATATACCCTTCTTTTATGAATAGTTTTAAAAACTATTTTTTATTTTTTTATTCGTTTTCACTAGATATTTCTTCTGAATCTGTTTTTTCTTCAAAAATTTCTTCATCAATTTCTATTTATTCAAAATTAACTTCTTCACTCACATTCATCTCTAATATGATCAAAGTTTGTAATTAGTATTCTAACTTTCTTTTGGAACATTCAGTACTTATATGTCATTCTTCATTACAATTCCAACACTTACATCGTTTTTTATCTAATTGTTTTTTTATTATAAGATTTATATTTTCTTTTAAGATATTTTCTTTTTAGTTTAAACTATTTATTTTAAAACTTTTTATATTTCTTATGTTTTATTTTTTTTTCTTCTATAATCATAACATCCACAATTTCCTGGTGATTCATTATCTCCACAACAAACTCTATCTTGTATAAATTCTGATTATTTGTAAATCATTCGATTACTACACACTGTATTTATTTCATCTTTTATAGATCTTATTATAAATCATAAAGTATAGGCTTTTGCATTTCTTCCAATTTGTTTTTCTCTAATCTTATTTTGAAAATAATTATTCCATGGTGGTGGTAATTTTCTAATTAAAAACTTCCTTATAATAATTATTATCGGCTCCACTTCCAAACATCATATAATAATATTTTCTATATTCACATCAATATTCATTAAGGTAACACATATTACATATTTGTAAATGTTCAATCATATTTTTAGCATATTCTATTTCTTATGTTCTAGCTCTAGTGTTTTCTATTACCCAATCCTCTCGAATTCTCTATAAACTCTTGTAGCGACTCTATTTATACCTTCACTTATGCTAATTCCAAATCCTGCTTCAACACTATCTTTCCAAACACTTTTTGTTATCTCTTCCAATCATTGATACCAATTAGCTACATTTTCTTTAAATGTTGCTAATAAATATTCAGTTCTATTTTTATTATCGGTATTACTACGGTTATAATTAAAGTGTGCTATCATATTAGTATTTCATTCATTTATAACTTTTCTAACATCTAATTCACAATCTAAATTTAAATATGATCCTGCAATTTTCATTGCATTTGATTATCTTAATACTAGTTTAAATTGGTCTTTACATTTTCTATTTTTAAAATCAACTTTTGTATTAACATATCTTCTAGGATTTATTTCAGCTTCATATCTAGATATACTAGTTTCTTCATAATCTTCTTCTTTAACTGATCGTGGTCCTCATGTTCTTCCAACCATATGATTTTTAGTTATTTCTTCACAAATTTTTAAATCTTCTAAGTCGAATATTAAATTTTCCATATATTCATTCATTATTCTTCTATAACTAATTTCCCTTCTCTTTTTTCTTTTTCTTCTTCTCTTTCTATAAGATTTTCTTCTTGTTTTCTAAAATCAATTAATAATTTTTCAATATCATCTTTTAATCCTCCATTAAGTTTTATTAATTCTTCATATTTTTTAATTTTCTTTCCGACTTCTTTAAGTTCTTCGGTATAACCTGGTTCAAATGGTTTTTCTTTGTTTAAATTTTCTATTATTCTATTTAAAAGATTTTCTATTCTTAAGAAATTATTTTGTAGTTTTTCTTCTTCATAACTTATTTCAATTCTACTAATTTTTTCATCAATTGTTTTTATACCTTTTTCAATTCAATTAATTTTATCATTCATACTCATCCTTTAGGCCTTTTACAAGGTGGTTTAATGATTTCAAATCATAATTTGTTTAATAGAATATCAATTTTATAATTAATAATATCTAATTTTTCTTCTAAAGTTGCAATTTTACTAATACTATTTTTCGGTGCAATTTTTGATATTTGATTTTGGATTTCTTTAAGTTTAGTTTCATCAAGCATTTCTAAATTATTAATTTGTTCCTTAATTTTATTAAATTGTTTGGACATATTTTTACTTAAAATTTTAGTCTTTCTTTAGCTATTTCATCTTTTGGATCTATGTTATTAATTCCATCTATAACTTCTGTGTCTTTAGATTTTAATTGTCCTAATTGTTGCCATAGAAATGCATTAGTCCAACTGGTAGTCATATTTAACAATCCATCTGTATTTCCCCATGAACTTAATGGTTGAAATATAGTTGTATTTCATCCTCTAGTTTGATAACTTCCTATTGGCAGTCTTATGTTTTCTATTTCTTGCTTATCAAATCTTATTTTTGTTGGTAGACTCATTAGTCTGGTAGGTTTAAGAGATTTGTTATATTATTTATTATTTGTTCTATGTCTCTCCTTAATTATTCTTCTATTCATAATTCTCTCATGATTGTATTATTTATTAATTCTCTTTTAATTTTATTCCATCTAGAAATTTCTATATCAATTTTTATAATATTATCTCTAGTTATTTGTTCTTCTAACATTTTTATTTTATTATCACAAATTTTTTTAGTTATTCCAAGCATATATGTTTGATTTTTATATTTCTCTATGCTTTCTTGTATTTATAAATATTTTATTTATTATTATCAAAACTAAGATCAAAATCATATAATTCAGCAACTTCATTATATTTCACATGTTCTATATTTTCAAAGGCTCTTTCACTATTTTCACTAACTAACCAAAAAAATATAATAATTTTTATTATTTCTTTAGGTACTATTTCTTTTAATCCAAATGATGCAATTGTAAGACATTTTTTATAATATCTGATATCTTTTTTTATGAAATTTATTCCTCTAGTATAACTATCATAGGTTTTTGAGATTTCTATTATGTGACTATAATCAATGCTATTAGTATACATAAAAGGTACAGTTCTGTAATAGAATTCGTAACTTTCCATTATGAAAACTTCTCTAGAGTATGCAATCTTATAAAAATTCTTATATAATAATTTTCATATAAATCTTCAGACAATAAACTTCTTTGTAACTTAGAATAAGAGTCTTACCACGCTTCGCAAAATAACAAGAATGTTATATGTTCTTGGTCACCTTCGTCAAAGGAGTTGGCCAAAGTCCTGATAGCATCACAACAAAATGGACAACAAGGCATTCAAAACTTTCAAACAGACTCACTGTATAGAACAACACTCAAAGCGTAATAAGAGATTTATTTCAAACCAAAGACTTTATTGATTTGATGATAGTTTGAAAGCTATTATACAAAGATTTTTACAAAGATTGAAACTCCGAAAAGTGGTTTCTACTCTCTAATGAAAGTGATTACAAAGATCATTTCAAGATGGTGTTTTTTACCAACACTAGTTAGTCAAAACTGGTCAGTGGTCATGCCTCTTCAAATGAGAAGAGTCTCGATTTATAGAGAGGCTCAAGCTTCACCGAGAAGCTTCTGGCCAATCAAATTTTTACAACATGAAGGTAGAAGCACAATAATTTCAAAGTGATTGAAATAATTAAAGCACTTGTCAGCTACTTTATTCCAGCTTTAACAGTTGTCCATTTTCTTTACAGCTCACATTGTGCTATTTTGGTCTCTTCTTATCATCTTTTACTTGTGGACGTGTCATATCAATCTACAAGCTTCTTTGATACATTTCCTACTTCCAAGGAATTGGTCATTTAAGATTTCACAAATCTTATCTTCAAGGATTGTTGATGTATTATCTCCTTTGCAGATAATGATCCAATTATTACTCATTCCATACACAATATATTTTTCTCTGTAGAAAAATTGCACGTTTGAACAAACTGATTTGATTCCAATGGCTCGCCTGTAAATCATCCATTTCTTATTAATTGTTGGCAATTCTTTGAAAATTTGAATTTCTTTAAGTGGATTCCCATTATTTTTTCTAATGGTGATCAGATGATGTTCTCCGTACCATTCTGATTCTTCATATTCTGGACTGATGGTGTAAAATCTCAACTCAATTGGTTGTTTATCACTGTATTTTTTAACACAGTTGATAAACTCTATCAAATTACTCAATTTCCTTAAGATCGATTCTTAGGAAGAGTCGATCTAGGAATCCAAATGTTGCCTATTTTCTGACAATTGTTGGATCTGCTCTTTGAATAGTACTTATCCTTGGGTAAATCGCCGTAGGAAAGGCTGTGAGATAAAGATAAAGAGAAGGTTGGTTCGCATATGATGAGTCGTAATTATTCCTCTTGGTGATTTTTTTGTCTCCAGTACTAGATTTTTTATTTTCTTGGAATTCACTAATTACAGTGGGTTGTTCCAGCGAACCATTTGATAAGGATGTTTCACCTAAAAGGTGAGTGACTCTTTTTCAACTTTTATAATCTTGCAATTTGCTTGAGAGAGTTGGTGGTTGCAATTGACCTTTTGTTAAGGAAATTTGAGAACTGGTCTCAACGGTTCCTTTTCTATTTCCGAATTTTGCCAACAGTTTGTCCAAAGAGACTGGTGACTGTTGTGGGCCTTTGTTAATGACTTTTTCCTCTTCAAAGGCAAGAAAGTCAATTCTCTTGAGTTTCAATTCTCCACTTTGAGTGGATGTATTAATTCCCCTAAATGGAATATGACTAGGCTTTTGGCTATATTCATCTTACTCCAAAGGAGGGAACTCTTGACAATAAGCTGCAAAATAATCAAGACATTCTCATAATTTTTCAACAATTTTCATTAAGTTTTTCAACTTTCCTTCCATTTTCAATAACTTTGTTTGATAAATCACACAAAGTTTGTCTTATATCCAGATGATCCTCATACAAGATAATTGGTATTAAAACTTGTTAGAAGTTCCTGCAATTCTTCTGTAAATACTTTAATCTTTTCCATATTCATAATTCCTGCTAAGAAAATCAGCAAATAAGTTATCTTTTCCTTTAATATATTCGAATTTAAAATTATAAAAAGATAATAACACTGGCCATCTGTACAATCTTCTATGCTGAAGTGAATTTGGTAGTCTATTATTTACTAATCCATTAAGTTGAGTATTATCAATTTGAACAATAAATTCATTGTGTAACAAAAACATTTTAAATTTATTTATCCATTTAAAAACTACTAATAATTCATTTTCATTGGTTGAATAATTTACTTCAACATTATTAAATGTTCCACTGGTATATCTACAAATTTCATTTAAATTGATTTTTAATAAAGCACTCCAATATAAATTTGATGCATCTGTTTGTACAATTAATTTATCTTTTTCATCTGAGAAATTTTTACAATTTTCTTTTAAGTTTTTTTACACAAAGAGTAAGTTTTTCATTCTATCCAATCTTATTTGATTTCCTTAATAGTTTCTGAAATTTATTTCTTTTCTGTGCGAGTTTTTCTATAAATCCTTTAACATAATTAAAACATCCTAATTTTTTGTTGAATTTGTTGCTTATTTTCAAGTTTATCAATAAATAAAATTATCTTTTATGAAATATTTGGTTGTAATTTTATTCCTTCACTATTTATTATCATTCCTAAAAATTCAATTTCATTTTTTGCTATTTCTGGTTTTTTCCGACTAAGTATTATACATTCTTTTGAGCAAAGTGTAGCAAAGATTTTAAGATGTTTAAGATGACCTTCATATGTTTCTGAGCAAACAAATATGTCATCAACATAAACAATAAGAAAATTATAAGTTTTAAAAACTTTATCCATTCTTCTTTAATAAATTTGCGGTGCATTTTTTAATTCAAATGACATAACTATCCATTCATAATGTTCCTGAGGAGTACTAAATGTTGTTAATGGTATACTATTTTCTTCAAGCTTGATTTGCCAAAATTCAGATTTACAATCAAATTTTGAATTATATTTTTTTTTTATTTTTAGTTATATTTATTAAGATTTCTTTATTTGGTGGATAATATCTATCAAATTTAGTATTTTTATTAAGTTCTTTATAAATTACAACCATTCTAGATTTTCCTCTTTTTATTTATGCATGATTTCTAACCATAAATGCTGAGCTATTATGAGGGCTATTACTCTTTCTTATAAGTTTTTGATTAAGAAGTTCTTGAATGTGTACTTGAAATTCTTCTTTATCTTCTTGATTATAAAGCATAGGTTTGACTCTAATAATGATTGTTGGTTCTAGTAGTTCTATTTTAGCTATTATTTTTTATTTTTCCCATTTTCAAGTGGGTTTTTATTATAATTTTTGGCTAAAAGATCTTTTATTTGGTCAAGAGTAATTGTTTTGATTAAATATTTGAGTAATTTTGGTATAAATTTTATCATTTCACCATGGTGAGTTGGCTGAACTAAGAATGATTTAAATTCTCTAGTTATTTTCAGTAGATGTCCACATGGTGTTTTTAATCGAATGATATATATATTTTGACTATATTGACTAAACTGTTGTAAAAAGTCATTTCCTAAAATAATATCACAATTATTTATATTATATTGATAAACATTTCTTATAGTTACTATTTTGGATCCTATGATGTCTTCTATATTTTCATTTTTGTATTTTAATAATTCTCTTGTTCCAGTTATTCTTTGTAGAGTTAATTGTTGTTTATTTTCAATCCATTTTGATAATAAAAATTCTTTAAAGACAGTTATTTCAACTCATGTGTCAATTAGAGCACAAGTAGTTATTTTCTATTCGAATATAGTTATTTGTATGTATAAGACTTATTGAAAATTTTATTACTCTACTCATTTTTCTTTAAGGCAATATATAGTTATTCCTTGATGAATAATAAGAATTCATTCATTGTCTATTTTGTAATTATCAAGATTATCTAAGAATGAATTTCCTAATAATATTTGATGTTCATTAAAATTCATATTATTATCTATATAACATTCTATGTTTAATAATAAACTTCTAAGTTTGATTTAGACTTGTCATATGATATCACAAAAGTTTATCTTTCCTTCAAAACCTTTATAACTATAGAGTTCAACTTTTTTCTTTTTAATTCCTTTATCTAGAAGAGAGCAAATATGATTATGACTTGCTCATGTATCAATAAATATTTTACTTTCATTTATCCATTTATTTTCATTAAAAAATTTCCTTTGATTCCATAGACACTATTATTCTTATTTTGTTTTATTTTTGAAATACTATGTCTCGATGTATTATCTCCAATAATTATTTTATTTTCTTTATAAGTGATTTGTTTTGGTATAATAGGTTGATCGATACTTATAACATCATCGTGTCTTATCTCAAAATTATTTATTTCCTCTACATATTGTTTTCTAGGTAGGATTGCTTCTCCTATATCTTTAAATTTTTCTTCGATTTCTATAAAAGGCTTTTCTTTATATATTTTCCAATAATTACTATTTGTATAGCAATATAATCCTTGATATAATATAGTAAAAACTTTATTATCATCCTACAAGATTTTATTAGTTATTTTAAAATGTAGGCTAAGACAATTATCTAAATTTTTATCGTTTATATGCACACAATATCTTGGATAACAAGTAAATTTTAATTTTTTATAGGCTAAATTTTCTTTGATTATTCCTAAATTTTCATTTTCTACTGTTATACAACTTTCATCTTGTAAATTAAGTATTATAGGGCTATGAATTCCTTCTTTAAAACATGATTTTATTATTATATGTGTTCCAGCAAGGTAGATATAAGATGTTTTACTTCTTTTTTCTTGTTTTATTTTCCCTAGAAATTCATTAATATTTCTCTTTGTTATTAGATTTAATTTTATTTTTCCTTGTTTATGTTTGATATCTACGGTTTTTTCTATTTCATGATATTCATTAATGACTAACTTTTTTCTTCTAAAAGCGGAACCTAAAATACTAAATAATTTATTTTCTCCTGGTGGTTTAATTCTGCTTTATTGATTTTTCTAAATTTTTTCCCAATCAAATTTTCCTTTTAAAGCTTATCCTTCTACTCCTTCATATACTTCGGTTTCTAAATCTTCGGTATTTTCAATTTTCATGATATCTAGGGATCTGATACCAATTTAGTGGGGGTGCTCAAAGTCACAAAAATATCAAATAATAATCTCTAATATTCCAAAAATTCTCTCATCCATGCTTTATTTAGTTTATTTTTCATTATATATATATATATATATAAAATCTTAGTTTTAATTTTAGATTTAATTTTTTATATTCTTGTGGTAATCTATTCATGATAGGTTTTCTCATTATGATCAAAATTATCAAATTTTTTCAGACTCAGTTAAGTCAAGACAGATGGAAAGAGTTGATGGTGAAGATTATTTAAAAAGGAAAAAACAATTTGTCGAATCTTAGACAAATATTAAATTTTTAAGGACTAAAATGAAATCTTTTTAACATTGGAATGACTTTATAATTTTTAATTTTGGGGGTATTTTAGGTAGTTTATATTGTTTGAATGGTCAAAGACTATTTTAGAAAGACTATTCATTGATTTTGACTATTTCCAAGTATTTCCCAAAGAAACAACCCTCAAAGATGGAGGCGGAAATTTTCCTGGAGTGTTACCACAAGTATTAAAATCAAAAAATGGAGACTTTGGGATAAATTACCAATTTTGGCAAATAGAAAAGAATCCAATTAATTAAAAAAAAAATAACAGAAACCCAATTGACAATCTTGATAAAAGTTCGAAACCCAGATTTAAGTTTCACGAGAAACACAACAAAAATCCCAAATTCAAGAATCTGTCAAGAACAGAAAAGAAGAGTGATGAGTTTGCAGCGATGATGGACAGTGTGAGGCCGGTGAATTTTCTATTTTGGTTTTGAGGATGGGGATGGGGGTGTGTGGTTATGGAGAAGATGAACATTATTTTTATCTAATTATTTTAAAGTTTTATAAAGAAAATGTAAATATATTATTTGATGCCCCACTTATTTTGTTAATTTTAGTCTAATTTCTAATTTCAGGGTTGAATAACAGATTAATGGATTCCGGTTGCAGTCAAAGTGAAAGGTTTGAGATTGCAACTGCAAATATAAAATGACAAGTTATAGTCTGCAGCAAATAGAAATGTTTGGAACTTATGCAATTTTCCCAAACATATAAAACACGTTTATAAACCCAATGGTTGAAAAGAGTACATTTCATAATTCAAATTGCCTAATATTTGTTGAAGACCATCAAGTATCTGAATACAAGTTGTGCCACATTATAAATACTTTTTTCCTATTGATACTAGTTATAAGTGTCAAAACAAGACCATATTCAAATATTATACCAAACTCGTCCAAAGCTATATAGTGGATACCTTCGATCTCCTTGATCTTATATGAAAACTGGGATGTTACATGTGGGAGAAGGAGGTGTGGTTTGGGGTTTTGTGTGCTTTTTTTTCTTGTTTTTTTTTTTTTTTTCAATTTTAATTTATTTTTGTTTTTTTCTAAATAAAAATAAGAGTACAATCGCTTTTAAAGAAATAATGACTTTTAACCATCAAAATAATTGAGTAATATTTTTCTACCCTTCGAAATATATGATTAAAAAGTGTCTAAATATTTGTAAATGGTATATAAATATGAGCCAAATATAGATAGGACCAACAGTGCAATATTCCCAAATAATATTAAATTTGGCATTCAAAGAATATTCCCAACAGTGCAATATTACACAAAACCATTTGCTTGTTCATTTCTATAATTATCTGTATAATGATGGTTTAAAGTTGTGATTAGCATAGAAAAATGCGTGATGTGCGTAGAATAATGTAAGTCAATCCCAAGTAAGATTTTGTCTAACAAATGTTCAACATCTGACGTGTCGTTAATAGTTTAACTAGTTAGCTATCTTGAAATTTATATAGTACTACTGTCTTGCGATCCAATTTTAAATATGTTCATATACGCATTCGAATCAATGCTTTAAAAAGTGCACATAAGAGCGAAACTTGCCTTGCTGCCTAGCAATACTTTATTCTTTTTTACACTAGAACTTTGTCTAAATTCAGCTACGTTCGTAAAAACTTGAAACTTGTCTTACTATCTAGTTTTTTTTCACACGTCGGTCAAAATTAAAGTTTGATCAAACATGAATATTAGCTTTTTAACGAGTACTATTGGCCTGATTATTTTCTCAAATTTGATAATAATCTCTTAAAATTTTCTTTCAGATTATTTTTCACTTAGGTCCCTACTATGCACCTGCCTTAATGACTATGCACATGGAGGGGTACCATCAACTATTTGGTACCCCGAGTCGGACGACATTAAGTTATTTTAAATGTATATGGCCTGCAATACATTTTCCTCGAATCCTTTTTCTATTAAATAAATGTTTTCCCTCTTAATTTATTATTGGTTTTATGTCATGGCTTCGTGGGCACAAGAATTTGTTTCTATTTAGACTCAGTGGTTGAATATGGCCTCCTTTATTCACATAAGAAAATACTTTATCACGATGTTTATTCTAACAACTTTTTTTTTTTTTTTTTTCAAAAATTAGGTTTCTTGGTGATACCCAAATGAATATATTGTTAAACTAACTTTTTAAAAAGTTTATACCTTTTTTTTTTTAATATTTTAATGATGCCAATATTTGAATTCACGATATTACGTTGAAGTTTGAACCTCATCATTTAAAAACTTGAGACGTTATAAAATGTTGAACTATGCATCCGAACAGCCTCATAGTGTTAGGTCATATTCATTTATTTGTTAAATACTTAATTTGGTGTAACTTTTTCATAAACAAGTTGTGGGGTGACTTGAACTTGGCATCTGTACCAGCTCCGATGCTAATATTGAATGAATGAAGAATTTATCTATTTAAATTATGTCTAAAAACCCTAAAACCATATTTATATTTTACATATTCGATACTTGAAAGAGGCAAATATTGGTATGAAACCATTGGTTTCATGATATACTTACAATACCAGAGAAAGATTTTTCTTTACAATACACATTGAGTTGTGCAGCATAAATCACTGTGGGCAAAGGGCGTGGGGGCAGGTGTTAAAAGGTAAATCCCACGTCTAATAAAAAAGAAATAAAATGTACTCTTATTAAGGTTGACCTTTTGTGATGAAACTCCAAGTCGGATGGAAAAGAGTGTGAGGAGGAGGGTCTAGTCAGCCAAGATAGTTGATGAACACGGACATAGGCATCAAACACAATCCCTTTTTCTCGAGGTCTATTCCTTCAATATCTCTTCCATCAGCAATATTCATATTGTTTCTATGTAAATCTGACAAATGATCGAAGCCATCTTGTTTACCCTATAGAATCGAAGCATCCGAAAGAAATATATTAGGTGAGATAACAAAGATAGAATCCGAAACACGATGATGATTGCTTTTTCAATAAGTAAATTGCACAACACGAAAATAAGCTAAAATCCAATAAATATTCTTACCACCACTAAATTGGCTATACTATCATCTGATCTCTTGTAGTTAGCATCCACTTGTTTCCAACAGCTAACCTGTATAAACAGCAAATTTCGTTAGAAATTCTTCTTCTATCCAAAGAAATGATTAATCAAAATAGCGAGCCACCATTGATGTCGATCAAGAAATCTAAGGGCTAAAGAACTTTTTTATTTGAACTCATCCGATCACCTTAGGGCTATTGACAGGAGAACTAGCTGTATCCTCCAAATCGTCACAAGATATTTTCTTACTCATCCTATGATTCTTGAAATTCAATCTCTTAGGAAATTGCGAGCCATACAACGAAGAACATGGACCGACTTGGTTGTTTTTCGGCCCGTTCCATGCAGCATCAGACACCAAAGAAGGGCTCCGAAAGCTATCCATGGAACATGATGATGGACTATGTTTTGTTTGGTTTAGTGAAAAATCCTCCAAATAAGCAGTCCAACCACTCTCTTCAGATGCATCAGCTCTTTGATTTGAAAAAACTCGTTTGTTTATTGATGAACTCACAGGGCCTTCCATGTTGGTGGCGGTTGGAGGTGGTTGAGGATTGAAAAGGTTTGATGGTTTTTATAAGGTGGCTCTCGTACTTGGCCAAAGATTGTTATAATGTCAAATTATAGAAAAAGGGCACCCACAATGTCAAGTTTGTGGGCCGGCAGGAGTAGTTAGGCAGTTAAATTGTATTAATTAGTATTGTTAAGCTCCTGTTTGACATAATTAAAATCAAAATTTTAATATATTTTGATAAAATTAAGAGTTTGTTTGGAAGAGATTTTAATCAAAATTCTAGCCGTTATAGTCAACCTGTGGATCCCACCTGTGAGAGGGAAAGTCACAAATGTTGGTTGATTTGATAGTTAATGGCTAGAATTTTGATTAAAATCCTGATTAAAATCCCTCCAAAACAAGTTCTAAGTTGCTGTAATGTGTAGTTGAAAAGTTATAAGACTCATCAAATATGTGATTAAAATTAATTGTTGACGTAGACTTCAATTAAAATCTGGATTTAATCGATACCAAACAAAGACTAAATACGATTGACAAATATAATAATAAAATTAATTTATTTTGCTCTATTACAAACCATGATTACACTAAATGGACCTAAAATGATTTTTTTTTTTAAGAATATAAAACTAATATGACCCCTTAAATCAGCTTACTAAACAAATCGATTATTTATTTGTTTCAATGTTCAAGTGAGACTGGGAAATCGATTGCAATGATTTCAAAACCAAACTGATCATTCTTATTTATCCGTAAGCATATTTGATTGCTTAAAATTATTTTATAGAAAATTGTGAATTCTATATGATTAAAATCAAAAATTGAAGGGAAAAAAAAAAAAGTCAAGAAACCTCAATTCCAAGTTAGAAGATAAAAGGTCACATTGCCAATTAATAGAACCCTAGCTGAGCATGTAGCACCCAAGGCCAAAGTCGTTCTCAAGACAATATAAATTCTTTTCATAGAAGAAATCAAACCCATATTTTATTTTCTAGAATTACAGTTGAGAAATTTGAAAGAGCTTTTCTTTATGGACATGTTTTTTTCATCTGCCTGTTACAATTTTTAAGTTGTTATGGTCGGCAGATTTTCTAGTCTCATTTAGCTATAAAATTGAAGATTCCTATTTACCGTCCACATTGTGAACTTTAGAGCTTATTTTTTATATCACTCGTTGAAATTTGAAATTTCATCCCGATCGATACCCTTATCGGTTAAATTTTTTTTTTTTCTTTTTCTTTTTGAATGGTTACAAAGTTGATTTTTCCTCTCTTTCAATTAATATTTTGGATCATGCTCCAAAAATAAAAAGGAAAAATTATACTCAGACCTGCTTCTCAATTCAACAACAAGGTTTTTCTTTCAAAAATAAGGTGTTCGCTCCCCCCCGCCCCACCCACCTCTCCCAAATCCTAACTCTAAAACCATTTCCACCCAAAACAAAAGTGATTCTCTGACTGTCGTAGCTTCATTATTCTCCTCTGGCTACAATGACCTCGATCGTCGCTATCATTCTTCTCCTCTAGTTGTAGCGATTGATGCTGTCACTCTTTTCCTCCAGCTCTTGCTTCCCTTCTTCGCCTTCCATGCACGCACAACAGTTATGGGCGTTGTTGCACCCTCATCGCCGCCCTGTTGCTATTGCAACATCGAGGCATCTCTTCTGCAATAGATATAATAACAGACTACAACGATCTGTGGTGCGTCGCAACATGGTGCCATGTGTGGCGTGGGATGATGGTTGTTGGTGCAAGTTGTGGTGGTGGTGCAGTTGTGGTGTAGGTGGTGGTGGTTTGTGGATTCGAGGGTGGCGACAGTAGGGGAGTGGGTGGAGGAGATGAAGGCTAATTTGTGACTAGTTAATTGAGTTTTTGTATCCAATGACTTGATAATATGTGACCAATAAATAAGTTGTGGCCAATTAGTTTTATAATTTATTACCGATAAATAAGTTGTAAACAATTAATTTTATATTTTGTGATCGATAAATAACATGTGATTAATTAATTTGATAATTTATGTTCAACAAATAAGTTGTAATCTATAAAATTTGTGATTTGTGACCAAGAAACAAGTAGCAATCGAAAAATAAGTTGTAACCAATAAAATTTGTAATTTATGACTGTGACGTTATGTGATTGTGACTAGCACGTAACTATAACGATAAAATGTATGTTATTGTGATATTAATCTATTTAATTAAGAGAATATTTCATAACTAAATGATTAAATTTCACCAATTTCAAATTTAAGAAACCAAGTATAAAATCTCAAATCTCAGGTTTTTTTTATTTTAATTAATTAAACATATATTTTAATTATTAAATATATTAAGGTCACAATTTCATATAATTTGATCACAAATTCCATATAATTAGTCACAAGTTACAATTTTTATATCTCACATATTATTTTATGGTCACAATTCAAAAAATTTATATGTCACAATTTGTTTATTGGTCACAAATCAAAAATTCATATGTCACGACTTATTTTATGGTCACACAAAATATCAAATTAATTGATCACAATTTATATTTAGGTCACAATTTATCAAATTATTGGTCACAAATTAATAAATTTTTAGGTCACACAGTATTTGTTGGTCACAACTTATTTATTTCATTGGTCACATATTATTTATTAGTCACACACCAACCAAATTATTGGTCACAATTAATCAAATTACTTGTGACCACTACCAATCGCTTGTGGCCACCACCACATCGTTGCAACAATCCAAACCACCGTTGCCAGAACCACAAACACCTCATTGCCATCGTTTCACCTCTACTATCGCCGTCATCACCACCATTTCCAATCAACACTTCTTCACAAATCTGTTAACAAGAAACCATCACGGTACCAGCACCAAGGGCGGAGGCAAGGGGGGTCCTGGACCCCCATTCCCTCAATTTTTTGAGATTTTTTTTTATTATTATTTTTTTATTTTTTTGTATTTAACATTTGAGAAGTTGGGCACAATGAGAAGAACACTGACAGCAGGAGTTTCAGCTCTAGATCCTCCTAAATGTGGAGCAGAAGAGAGTAGCAAATGTGTTGATCCAACACCATGGCAACTCGCATTCTTGTTTAGTGCATTTGGGCTACTGGTAGTCGAGCTAGTGGCATAAGACCATGTAACTTAGCATTTAGATCAGATCAATTCAATCCCAATACTGATTCGGGGAGAAAAGGAATCAACAGCTTTTTCAATTGGTACTACTTCACCTTCACTTTTGCAATGATGATATCTTTGACAATCATCGTCTATGTGCAATCCAATGTGAATTGGGCTATCAGATTAGGCATTCCCACATTTCTGATGTTCTTGTCACGTGCCTTCTTCTTGTCGGGGGTAGAATTTATGTAAAGTATTACATGAAGGCAATCCCCTGACAAGTATGGCTCAAGCACTAGTTGTTGTCTTTCCTCTTTTATACGTTTCTTGATTTTTTTTTGTTAATAAGGTATCTAAATTTTTTTTTGGGATGTTGCCCCTGAACCCCCCGGTCCCCACCCCTTCACCTCTACATCTTCAATTCTGGGACCCCCAACTTCAAATGACTAGCTCCGCCCCTGACCAACACCACTCTGCCACCTTTGATCCACCACCATCACCGCAACCAACCACTGCGGCCAAAGGGTCTCTCCACATGCCACAGCCAGATTCACCCTCAGTCCATCAATGTCGCCTACTATCACCGCCTCACCACCACTGCCACTGTAGATCTACCCTCCCCGCCACTACCAACACAACCTCACAATCTGAAAATCACAAAGAAACAGAAACAAAAAAAAAAAAAAAGTCAACACTACCTCACCGCCACCAACACCTCACACAGAAACAAAACAGCCACTAAGCACCACCCAAACATCACAAAAAATATCGATGATCACTTTCCCAGAGCTCCGACGAAGCAGATCAAAGGAAGAAACAAACCCAAAATCATCGCCATTGCACCCCACCTCCACCCACCGCACCACCACCACTAGCATCATCACCGCACACACCACCCTGTAGACCACCGCTAATTCACGCCCTTCTGTGTTATACACATAGATCCGCGACCACCATGAAGTAGCGGTGCTTATGACAGACTCGTCGTCAACGTCTTCTTAACATATCTGTGATGGTGGTGGTGATCCATGGTGGTGATTCTTGCTCCGGCGATGGTAAAGAGAAGAGAGAATGGAGGGGTATACAAAGAGAAAAGATAGAAAAAATTGGTAGGTGGTTGGGTTAGGTGGGTAGATATTTGTATTAATTTAATTTTATAATATATTTACTAATATTAAATCTTAAATTATTATCTGATTTTTGAATAAAAAACTTGTAAACCTTATTTTTGAATTATGAAGCTAAAATGTCTAGTTAATTAATACCACCTGATTTTGGAAAGAACTCCACAAGTTTGTTAATTATGAAAATGTAATTTGTAATTTTTATTGTTGTGTAATTAACCCAATTAAAAAAAAAAAAAAAAAAAAACCTGTATGTTTTTGGGCCCAATCTTCCTTTTCTTTAGCGGGTTGGGTTCACTAACAAGACAATATTCATTTGTTGGATATGGGCTTCCTTATATTGGAGGCTTGACATATGACACACATTAGCCTACCCCCAAAGAAATTGAGGCCCATGGTTTAATAGTGTAATCCCCTCCATCTAGTCAATTTAGGGCCATTATTAATAAACTGAAAAAACAAAAATATCGACATCATCTTTGTTAATCTTATAAAGAGAATTAATTCAACTCTTACATGTGAATTATTTATTTCATTTATAAATTATATGAGATTTATCTTTTAATATAATATACCATCAATAGTTCAAATTAAAACAAGTAAATACATTGATTAATTTGAGACATAAAAACGACATAGAATGAGGTTCACGATTTCCAAAATTCATCGAATCAATCATTTTCAGTGCAAAAGAATTAGCTATCTTAGAATAATGTCACTGAGAGAGAATTTATACAACACAACTACATGCATATCTCATCGACTCATCCATTTCTAGTCCTACTTTCTCCAAGATTGATATTCCTAAATGACACAAATACTCCGCAAAGTAATAAATGCTCAGCAACCTTCGATTATTCAAATTGCTGTCAACCTTCTAATTTCGTAGCCTAAAAAAATGCTAAATAATGTGTTCTTAGAGTTATGCAATCGAGCACAGTTACTTCAGTATTGAATGATGTGATGATTAGAAATCACCACCGACTTTCTTTTACCATGTATTAGATATCCATTCGAGCATTTGCTTGTACTTTTACTTTTTAGCCTGCATAAAAAATAATAAAACTTTATCATTAGTTCACTTTCAAGCATGAAATACAACACCGTCATTTTACAAGTTTAACATTTTATGTAGGACAATTTCCTTTAGCAGTAATTTTTTTTAAAGTAGTTGAATTGGTACAGTATGGTCTCAAGTGATGACAAAAAAACATGTTACAAGTTGCATCTAAAGTTAGAATTGAATAAGATATTTTGTCCTAAACTGTTTATAAAAGTAATTAAAATTTCTACGCGAGATACAACAAAGATAACAAATTAAAGTTTAGTAAAATTGAAACTCTATTGTCCCACACTTGCTTTCCCTCCTATTCATTTTTGACACAACGTCAATTTCTTTTAGTAAATGAAAAGACGCCAATATATTTTTTGACATCTAGACACATAACAACTCGGTATCTTCCTAATTACTTAAAAAAGAGGCTATGTGTGTGTCAAAAATGTATTCCAAGAACGATAAATGTTAGAGCAAGTTCGAGACAGCAAATACCTAACTCAAAAAATTGTGGGGTGGGGAATTCAGGGAGGGTTGTGGGTAGGTTACCTGAGAATAGAGAAAAGTGCCCAAGATGGCAATAGCAGCACCAAGGGCATTGATTGGTTGAATAGGGATGCTGAAGATAATAATAGATGATACTATGACAGATATTCTCTTCATTGTATTCCCAATGCTAAATGTCAATGGGGAGATCTCATTTAGTGACATATATGACACTTGATTGTAGAGGTGATAGAACACACTTTGGGCCACCACCCACCTACCATGCCACAAAAATTTCACAGCCAGAATTGGTAATTAGAAATGGAAAATTTTAATTATAAGCTCAAAACATGAAAATAATCACTTATTTAGCTTACCAAACAAAATTTGGTCCAATAAGAGAAACAGCTTTTTGCCACCCAATAGTCCACATTTGGGGACCCTCCACAGCAATTGCAAAGGGTGTAAGTATCAGCAAAGACAACATTGAAAGACAAGCATAGTAATTCATCCCTCCCACTGACTGCCCCTTCATGCCTTTCTTGGAAAATATGTTCCTAAACACAAATGCCAAGTTTGATATCATTGCCCCCATAAACCCTGAAATCATGTGAACAATAGTAATTAGTCTTAAATAAAGATATTGACACGTTTGGCACAATGAACAGAGTACATATAAATTAATCGAGGATCAGAAGTATGTGATAAAATTTGTCAATTATCGTTTTCAATTTTGAACAAGACCGAACAAATTATGGACGTGATCGAATTTATGAGCATGCTAAGTGCGCTTCATGTTCCGTCCTAAGAATATATACTGAGAAAAAGAAACGATCCGATGCCTGGTCAATTACACAGGTAAAATAATTTTGTTCAGCCCTTAGAACAATATGAGGCGCTTATAAAACCTACTACGCTAAGTAGCTCCAAAATATAGCCTAAAGCGCTGAAAGGAAAAACCGTCATGTATCCCTGATATGGAGGTCTAGGATCCGTCAAACATACATACTAACCAATATCAGTATATTTGGTACATAAAATTAAACAAGACTAAAGTAGAGGAACAACATGTAATACATTTCGAGTGGAGATTAAAATCATATTTTTAGTAGATTTAGATAAAAGTTCATGAAATTTGTGGTTAAAAAGTTGTGGGCCCCATAAAATGTGTGGTTAAAATTAATGGTTGACTTTGACTTAGATTAAATTTTGAATTTTAATTTTCACCGACCCCTTAATGAGTTATTGTTGATTGTTCCCACTTCTGAATAAGATTGCACAGACCAGGAACAATGATTAGATTTGTGATTTACAATTCCCAGTTCCAAAAAGGACCGAGAAATCATGGAGTACTCGAGTTTTTTTTTTAACATATCAAACATGCGGAGTGGGCATCGTGTTCTTACCTATTAAATTAAAATTGAGCTCAGTGACAGCAGCAAGGGCACAGCCTCCAATAATTGGCACAAGTGAAAGGTAGACTGATGTCGGAAAAGCCTCTCCAAGTAGAAATCTTGAAACCAAAACACTGAAAGCTGGTTCACCACTCTTTATAATGTGTGTAAATGAAACTGCTACCTTTGACATGCTTATTGTTGCAGCCACATGCCCAATGGTGTGTGCCACAGCAACCTAATCCAAAACAAACATATTAAGCCTCGTTCTCAATAAATTTAGGGTAAAAAATTCAAAACAATATAAATGAGAAGTAAAAGGGTTTGTCTGCTTACAGGTAACAAAGTTTTCCAGAACTCCAAATCAGTCTTTGGAGCCTCAGCGATCTTTGTAGCCCAAGAAACCAGCATGAGAAGAGAGCCAGCTGCTAGAGATAGAGTCGAAGTAAGCCACGGGAACGGAAAGGCATTGAGGACCTTCTTGTTGTAGATATTGAACACAACATTTAGGGCCCACCATGTAACAAAATAAACACTAATCTTAATCTTCTGGGCAGCAGCCTCTCGTGTTTCTTGATCGAATTCGATGCTAATCGGTAAGGGCTGCGCTCGATGAGCTTCGTACGCATTGCACTGGATTGTAGCGTCTCGAGGTTTCGAATTCTCTGGTTCACCAATATAGCCAAATCCAGTTAATGCTGAAATGTACAAAGGCCTTCTGCAGGCTAAAACATTTGGCTTTTCACATTTTCTCCCCACAACTTGATTGGGAATAAAGGATGAAAAATGGGTTTTGGAGGGCAAATTCTTGCGCTGCAAATGATTAGAAAATGCAGCAGATGAATAGAATTGTTTTGCTTCAAAAGCCATTAATTTTAGGTTCCTGTAAATAACTAGCAAAGGCTGTAATGGGCAGAAGCTTGTTGTGGGTGGAGGTGAAGGGGTGGGATGATTGACTTAGCCCAACCTCAGGGATTCATGCATATATATAGCATTGTTCATGAAGCAGTATGGCCAGTTGGATGGGTGGGGTGGTGACTGACCTCTCAAGCTCATGAGGGCTAGTTGTCATTTGCTGCACATCAACAGGTCGCAAAAGGCAACCCAACCAGAAACGATCTATTTTGGAATATTCCCCCATATATTTGAATAGTAGTAGTATACAAGTTGAATTCTTACAAATGTACTAATTTCTATTTCATTCTAATTTGTTTTGTTTTATTTTATTTTATTTGCAAGGCAACACATTCCTAAAAAATAATAACAATTGCGGTTTTCCACCACTAGAAAATGCTCCAATGACGACGGGCAATTTCCAATAGACAAAATCCATCACATTTTTGTGAGAATATTGATGAATTGTCCGAGTTTTCATTCCAACACACCGTTAGACGTTATAGATTTCCAACGTGTTATTCCTTCACCAGAGATGGGGTTTCAACTACTGATTTTTGGCTCGTCTAAGAGACGATGGCTTTGATTCGGCAGCGATGTAAATTTAGCTATGTTCTTAGCTTGAGATCATCCCGGACATATTTTTTTACAATTTTTGAATCGCGTAAATAAAAATCAAACCTTACCGATCAAAGAAATGTTTGATAAAACTCTTGATAGCCCGATAACTAAAAAGTCCGTAGCCATAAAATATAAATTAAATTAAAAAAAAAAAAAAAAAAAAAGAGCAACATAATTTTTTTCGTCTCCCCTTATGTGAAAACAAAAAATCTATCAATTATTACCTCAAATATCGACTAAGGATACTTGCATATCAATCGTTGGAATCCTTCTCGCACCAAAATAATTGAGAGGGCCAGCTAACAACTCGTTGGTGTCATTTTCAGCCACCTCGAGTTTCTCAATTATGGTGTGAATTGTCATTTTATAAACCTCGTGCTAAATTCATTTCGACGGTCCAATTTTTCCATCTTAATAAAAACACGTTTTTTTGTAAAAATTATTAAAACAAAATCGAATAGCTAACGTAGAAATTTCAAAACTTAAAGATGAGTACAGAACAAATAAAATATAGAATTAAATTAGCTGTACATGCTTGTTATACATCAAGTTTGACATTTCAATCATTAATTATTTAAAATATTGTGAAAATCAATGTCTAAAAAATGACACCTAAAATAAGAATAATATATGACATTCGGATAAATAAATTTAAAGGCAAACACGATTCTATTAATTCGCGAATTCAACGAGGAGTGGTAGGTGAAAATCTCAAGACGTTAGGGTAGACATTAGGTGATCTTTTCCGGATTTTTTAGAATCGGACTTAGCCAAGTCTCATTGAAAATTATGAGAATTGAACACTCTAACTACAACAAAAGAAAAGAATCGAATTGAAACAAAATCAATCGATTATGGACCGATCTAAGTCCTTCGTTTTTCTAGCATTATGGTGAATAGAACACTAGTAACTTCAACGATTTTTTTTCCTATTTCTAGTATTAATCACATTATCGAAATTTAATTCAGTTCAAAATATAATTTAAGTATATCAATTAGGTGATAACTTTTATGAAGAAGTGTTTATGTGAAGTTATATGAATTAAGTACTAATAATAATCAACAATTTTGTCTCCTAAAAGAAAGTGTGGAACTGAGACAAGAAAATATTAGAACTTTAATTTACATTTATTTATTCAACTCACATTTATTTCACTTTTCGAACTTTGATTCGTGAAACTTTCATTAACATTGAGTGGGATATTTGGGCAGAAATATTTGATTGCTTTGATACTATCATACGTTGATATCTGGCGTTCATAAAATTGTACTTGAAAATATTCATTGAATTTGTGGCTCCAAATTGAAGAATAAACTTGAGAGAGTGGTCCATTGTGCTTAAAATCAGCCCCTAAAGATCAAAATTTTATACAAGTTACTTTCCATGCCAGTTTCCTAGCGAGGGTTCAATGCAATAGCAGTATATGTTTGGCATTTTATGGGAAAATGGGGTGAAATTTCCTTCAGTCAATTGATATGACTTGTCAAAACATATTGGCGGTTCATATTGAGAGGCCAAAATATCCCACCAACTCATTGAACCATTAGACAGATTGTTGCTTGTTTGCATCCGAAACGCATCGTTAAATTTTCTTCATGGACATGCAGGTAGGTTGGTAGGGAGAGAGAGAGAGAGAGAGAGAGAGAGAGAGAGAGAGTGCCTTGGGTTCGCGGAAATCGAACGACATGATTTGACATTTTTAAAATATTCAAAAAAGGAAGAAAGAAAAGAAGACACGAGACAAGGTACAAAAGTTTATAACATTTTAATTCTGAAAAATTGATACAAGTCGAGACATGGTGGTGTTCGTGGAGTGCTAAGACGTAAACAAAAGTAAGGAAATTTCCATTTGTATGGAAGAAAAATATTACAGAAGCCTTACACCCTCTCACATGAAAGTGGGTCCCGCGCAATAAAAAAGAAGAAAAAAAAAAAAAAAATTACCCACCCACCCCGCTCTTGTGAGTATCAGTAATGCTTATGTATATGTACATGTAGCATCTCTCCAAAAATAAGTATTGGACACTAGCTAGGGTGTCGGGACGTTCCGGGTGCGTGGAGCATCGGAACACTGCAGGACATCAAGACCTCGTTTGTATGTGCGGATTAGTTTCATTTTATTCGTTTAGTTGCTATTTCAATTCCACCTTTCGTTTTAGTGAGAGTATTTTGGGCATTAACATTCATAAGGTTTTTCTCTTATTTTGTGAGTATTTAAACTCTTCTAATAGTGTAGTTATTGTAGGTTGTATTTTATTAAATTATAAAAAACTTGGAAGTTCTTCCAATCTTCGATCGTGTTCCGGTATTCTTCGGGTTTCAGCTAATTTAGATTACAGTGTCATTAAATTCTTGACGCTTGTACTGCACCAAAAAGTTACTCAATACTTAACATGCGTGTTGCATCAAAAAGACACCATATTAATTCAAACTTTGATCACTTGACAATATTTTTTGTAGTACAAGAATTAAAGCCTGAAATTGTATAAATGTCTAGTTGAAATCCGAGTTGAGTTAATTTGAAGTCCACAAAAATCTCTCCAACATTAAAATCTCTCTAACGTACTTTGGTAGTCATTTTTTAAACCCAAAAATGAATTTTATGGCCGTTACAAATCAAAGTCAGCTGTCGTTTTTTACGTCATTTTTTTTCCTTGAAATTTGCTAAAAATGGCTACAAAACAGTACATTTAGCAACGAATGTTCTAACTTCTAACAATATAACCATTATATTTTGTCTTCCTTTCACAAACAAGTTTTTGTACCCTTTTTTCGGTTATTTATTCACTTCGGAATCTTCAATTTCCATTGAAATTTTGAAACCTTCACATATCGCCTCTTACTGACGAACGAAAAGTCATCCTAAATATCAAAAATATATTGAGAAGACGTGCCAGGGAACTACAACTTCAGGACAAGAGATTTACGCTCATTTTCAACATGCCTAAGACATTATACGTGCACAAATATTAAAAAGTCTTAAATTCAATAGTACTAAGTTACACCATCTCGTCTGATAAATCAAGCTTTTAGAGAGTTCAATCTTCAGCAAGAGGCAAGAGCACATCACAAAATGTGCATTTGCATATTGACTAAGAGAAGAACACTATTAAAACAGCATATTGACTAACAACAATCTCAATCAGCAAACCACTATTTGGGGTACTAAAGTCATTTCTTGATTCTTGATAAAAATTAAAACTCAATTTTTAGAAATTTGTTTACAACTAGATAACGAAACCAAAAATTATCCAACTACGGAAAAGGAAGGGAACTTCAGGAATTTGTGACTCGGCAGAAAAACTCTCAGCAGCTCAGTGCACAACCGTATGACTTCAAGCCCTCTTTTTTCTATTTAGCATGGGTCTTTTTCCGATTGTCATGGTCTTTCCAGAATGAGACGTCAGACCGCGTAATATTGCTAAAATAGCAAACCCGAGAAAGGGGAAATACATGGTTAACAGCCGTTCAGATGCTTTTTTAGACAATGTAAGTTCAGAAAGTATGGCTACCTGAAAAAATTCATGAGCAAGATGAAAAAGGTGAATATATATAATAAGAAAAATGGTCTTTTTGTTGTCATGCAAGCAGTTATATTCAGATTATGTATTGAAACAAAACATTTTTCAAAAGAAACGAAAGCAACGATAAATGAAGCATTCAATTGTAGCAGCATAACTATAACCAAGTAAAAAAGCCCATCCAGGCACGGCACCATCCTCCTGGATAGGCAGACTATGCCAGGCAAGGCAATCTGAGCCTGTGCCAATTTTATTAAAAAAACAAAGCCCCAACTGAAAGGAGCTCCTTTGATCTATGCATTCTCCTTGTCCCAGGCTCCATAGCTCTTTGAACAAAAAAAGGGGGGAAATTGATGGGCATGTGTCATGTCCGGCCACATATATTTGATAGGTGGTGCTGGGCTCTCCGGATATACCTCATGACCCATGAAAATGTCATGAAGTTGCTAGCCTAAACTTCAAAAATAGGTATGTACACTAGTTTTTGACCTCCATGAATTTTGAGCATGCATTATATTTTTGGTCGAGATACAAGCAATTGATTATCAAAGTTCAGAATTAACTGTTCTTGTGGACTTGCCTCTAAGAAGTTGTGGCAAGAGATCTCATGGAAATTCGGTGGGAATGCTAGTCATCTGATAAGTTCAGTAGTTGGCATTCACCAATTTAAATCATTGAAGCACAACTATACCCCTTCTCTACGAGAATTTGATAAATCCATGTTGAATCACACCCTTCCCCCACATCACTTCAGACCTATAAAATCTCGCTATTCAATAAGAATATGGAAGTAAAGAAGGAATTCTATAGGGGATTGATTAGTTATCCCTATTATTGCTCTTACCGGCTCTACTTCTCTTATAACTTTCAAATTAAATAATGTTCTATGTGCTCTTGCCATTTAGAAAAACATTTATTTCAGTATTTCAATTTGGCAAAAATAATAGGACATCCATTGAATTCTTCTTTTTGTTAGAGTCCATAATTTGATGAACCAGAATAGTCGCTAAAGGATTTCTTAGAACACCGTTCATGAACACACTGAAGTTCGCGAACTCCCTTAGTGACGTCAAGCCATGAGCAAGAAATTTGAACTGCTTGTCTGAAATAATAGTGTAGAATATATACTATCTATCCCTTCAAAGTATAGTAAATTATTAATATTATTGGTTGTAAGTGGAGTTTTAGGATAAGAAGCAATTCAGATGGTTCGGTGGAGCATAGAAAGCTGAAATGGGAATTGAAAAATTTCATTGACGGCCTAACAGTGACTTTCATACTACTTTTAGCCTGGTGGTTACACCTACCACAATCCGAATCATTCTCACTATAGCCATCACATGAAGGTGGTCCTTGTAGCAATTGGATGTCAAGAATGCCAATGCCTTTATTTGAGGCACATTGGACGACAACCTGTACATTTAACAATCCCTCTGTCATTTATACTCACTGCCACTACTCATGTTTATAAGCACAAGAAATTCATCTATGGGCTCAGACTAAAAAGCTCATGTGCTTGAATTCATGGACTTCGCAGCTTTCTCACATCATCGGGCTTTAAAAACTCTAAGTCTGATACCTATTCGTGTGTTTACACTTTATATCGAGGCTCTCTAACTATTTATCCATGGTTTATTGTGACAAAATAATTTGCTATCCTTAGAGAGAGTTCATCAAGAAATTTTCCTATTGATTCTCCATTAAAGACCTCGGCACACTCCACTATTTTTTTGGTGTCAAGGTCCTTCACAGACAAAACAGCTTGTTTGTATCATAGAAACGATGTAGTAATTGGTGAAAAATAGAATGCGATGTCAAATCTGTCACCACTCTACTTTCCACAGCCAAAGTACTCCAGCTCCATGATGGGAGGATCCACTGAAGCCACATTATATTTCCAAGTAATTGGAGCACTCCAATGTTTATCTTTTACTCATCTAGATATTAGCTTCACCGTCAACAAGATATCTCAGTATATGCATAATTGCATACTCTATCAGTCACAATTTGATGTGCATTCAAGAGAGCCTAATGGTAGTCCCTGAAAGGGCGCTTCTGACTATTTTATTTCTCACTTGTAGCCTTCCCTTAGCCCTTCATGTAGTCCCTAATGTCAATTTGGCGGACATACTAATGATCAAACGTCGGCATTAGCCTACATTGTGTTCCTAGGTTCTATTCCAATTAATGGAATTCTATAAATCTGAAAACTTCATCTGATCAACAACAAAAGTGAAATATCATGTGTTTACTTCCACTGCTGCAGAAGTTAATTGGGCAGAAAATCCTCTTGCTGAGTTGCATATATCTACTTAACCTTTAACCATTTCCTATGACAACGTTGGAGCCATCCGTTATCATTCTTGTATGAAGAACAATGCAATCGTCTATAAGTTCGTTCATGATCAAGGTACCAAAGGCCACATCTAGGTAGTCACTTCCACTCAAGAGATCAACTCTGCAGAGTGCAATGCATATTAATATAATCGAAAACTTTTCACACAAATCTCATTGTTTAAACTGAACAGGTAGAAATGGCCAGTCTTGGTCCAGTTCAATCCGTTTCCACTGAGTCATTGGAATAGGATATCAAGCTTCCATTCATATCTTCGAAAAATAAATCTCGAACACTTTCTACACTTCAATTGGCTGACAAACTGAATTCCGATGCTGCTTGTGATGAATTACATCTTTACTCTAATATTGACTATAAGGGGTTCAATGCCAATAAAGCGAAAGGCGAAAAAAGTTCAAACAGGTTGCTAATTTCCACAAAAGAAGTACTTGACAAAAACTCTGGCAAAAGAGACAAGTCCTGGAGATTGGGTTTTGACTGCCTTGGGATAGATTATATTTCATAATTGCCCAATTCTTAAATATAATTAGACAATAAATCAGATAAAAAAATATAAAACAAATATACTTATGATGAAGATCAAACTGAAAGGAGTCTAATCCAACAAAATATCAAGAGAGAACAAGAATTCAAATAAACTTATCCCGTCAGATCATAATGTCAAAAAAATACCTAAACAAATTAATCAATAAATCATGATGTAAAAAGGGCAAAGAAATGGCTGTGTACCATAGCAGTGGAAGTGGAGACCCCGTAAAGCAAGCAGGTGGTGTTGAGCCAAGGCTTTCCAGCTGCAATCCCATAAAGACAGGCAACAGCGAGAGGCCACTGAAAAAGAAGCTCAACCCATACAAGCCCCACAAAGAAATGCGGCTTCTCCGCAATCAAATAGTCCCCATATTCACGTCCGTACCAGCTCTTAATATCAATCAAAACTGTCGGAAATAGGTGTCGAGGAAGACAAGTTTGAGAATCGATAAGTGGTGCTGCCAAGGCAATGACAAAAAAGAATATGAAGAGTGCTAAATCAATGAGCTTGATAAGAGCACCCATGTTAAATTGACAATGATTTTCTTTGTTCTTGTTTGATTTTGCCGTAGATTTTGCGTATGGGTTTGTTTTGCTGAGAATATTTCAGTTTTCTAATACTCTTTCCTTTTCTTGTTTATTTGAGAGTGAAAAGGGGATCTAGCGATTGATGTTCAACGGGTGCTGTTGGCAAGAATGTTTTATGAATTTGCGCCATGCCATTGAGGGTTAAATTCATAGAAGTCCATCCAATTTTATACTTGTCATGATCATTTAATTTAATTTTGTTTCATCATAATCATCCAACTTTATATTTAGTGTCATCATAACCATCCAATTTTATTTTATTTCACCATGATCACCCAATTTCATATAACGTTTCATCATGTCAACCTAATTTTATATAACATTTCGTCAAGAAATCTCAATTTCTTTTCACTATTGTCACTAATTTTAAAAGGAGTAAAACGATATTTTTGTATTATATATATAAAATAATTTAAAAAAAAAACAAAAATAAATGTTTTATTTTTTTAAATTTTAAAAATTTTATATTAAAATAAGTTTTTATTTTTTATAAAAAAAATTAAATAAATTTTTATTTTATTTTTGTAGGGAATGTCTTTTTTAAAATAACTTTTTATTTTATTTTTCTAAGTAACTTTTTTTAAATAAGTTTTGATTTTATTTTATTTTTTAAGTGACGTTTTTAAAAAAAAAATAAGTTTTTTTTTTTTAAGTAACATCGTTTTAAATAAGTTATTTTTAAAATTTTTTTTATATAATGTAAAATTACATTTTTACCACTTTTAAAATTAATGAAAATTGTAAAAAGAAGTTGGATGATCATGGTGAAATGTTATATGAAATTGAATAACCATAGTAAAATAAAATCAAATTGGGTAGCGATGGTGACATAAGCATAAGTTGAGTGGTCATGGTGAAACAAAATCAAATTGAGTGGTCATGGTGACATCAAATATAGAGTTGGATGGTCATTGATGAATTTAAACTTGCCATTTAACATGATATATGCTCTATTTGGTTATGCAAAGCATCTATTTTGGTTCACAAGTTGATAACTCTAGTCTTCAAGTTGAGGTTTTAGGTTTTAGGTACCTTGATACGAAATTGTAAGACGTCGTAGTGTGTAAAATCTTTTCAATTTTTAACTTTATATTCCTTCTACGGGAGCATATGACAACTTATTTAAGAAGAATCAAATTGACGAGTTATGCACTATAGATGAAGAAACCGAAAATTGTTAAGCCTTAAAAGCTTTTCCTAGTTGAGATCCTTCAAAAGTTTCCACCAATGTATAGTAATTGCCAAGAAGATTCAAATATTTCTGGGCAGTACCCACGTTAACGCCCAGAAAATTGTTATTTAATATCACATTAACGCTATTTAGATTGGAATTGCAATCCCAGTGGCGCTAAATAACATTACTCTATGAAAAGTTATGAATTTACGTGTAAAATTATTTTATTAGAAAAACATGTGAGTTAAAATAAGTTTTAAGAAAAATGATTTTTGAAAAGTTGTATGCCAAACAAACCCAAAGGGCTTTTAGTAATAACACGAGTAAAGATATTATTTGGCTCATATAAATAAAAAATTGTGCAATTTTAATCATCAAGTTCGTTATAATAAATAGGGCTGTAAGCAAAAATCGTTAAACCGGAAAATCGAACCGAAACCGCATTTTAGAAACCGTCGGTTTGGTGCCACGTGGACCCGTCAACGAAATGGTTTTGAACCAATCCAAACCGATCAAAAACGGTTTGGTTTAGGTTTGAGAATTTTAATTGCGGTTTAAAACCAAACCGGACGGTGAAAAAATATAAAAAAATAAAAATAATGATTTTTTTAAAAAAATTCATACAAATATGCGAAATTCAATAGTTTTGTCATTTGAATGTATTTTTGTCAATTTATAATTTTCTATTACACATATATTATTATTACCAAATAATCATAATTTATATCTAATAATATCAAGAATAACATAATCTATCAAGAACCTCTTTTCCTCCTTAGAATTCAAATTTCTACAATTGCTTCTGAGTCCACATTCTCAAATGGAGGCTAGATACTTAATTCCTTTAGGAGTTTATTAGGTGCAAGAATAGTTGAGGCTTGTATATGTGGAAAAAATTGCTTGCAAATTAAGAATGAATATATAGTGTTGTGCCAATATTTAGATGAAGTGGAAGCATTTATGAAAGTTGGGGCAGATAGTTTATATTTTCTATTACCATATTTTTAAAGATTCTCTTATCTATCTAGTATCCAATACTATGATAATATAACGAATGCATTTGTTTGACAATGGAGACTATGAATCATGTGTGAGAACAATTGGTGTTTGAATATATGTGAGAAACTAAATTCGTAACAAAATACAATGGTAAGCTTGTGTAATGTTATGTTTAGATATTATAAACAATTGATTTATTATTATGGTTGATTATTCTCTCTGTCTAATCGTAGTTTTGTTTTTCAAATATGATGATCACGAGATCTTGTTGAATGTCATTATATTTTTTGGATTTTATATTTAGTTTAGTAGACTTGTATTGTAACGTTATCATAACATCCTAACCTAAAATGACAAACAAAAAACTATATTTTAGTTTATTGTGATTTCACTTTGATTTAGTTGGTATTTAAATTTGTAGTAGATATATTTAGCCACTGTTTGAACCACATCATTTTTTTCATTCTAATTCTTCTACTCATTTTTAACCACACATTTTCAATAAAATAATATTTTCTATCACATCAATAATTTTTCCTTCTTTTTCAACCACATTTCACATCACATCAACCAAAAAAATACATTCTTTTGGAAATAATGTGCACCAAACAGTGGCTTAGTTTGTTTTAGATTTATTGCTAGTAAAATATAAATATATATTGAATTCAATGAATTAATGTCATTAAAGTAGACAGACAAAAAAATATACGATGAAACCGACGGTTTAAAACCGGACCAAACCGTTAGGTTTAGGTTCGAGTTTTTTTCAAACCGTTCAAAATGGTTTGGTTTAGGTTTGGGTTTTTCTCAAACCGGTTTAAACGGTTTGGTTTGAAAATTTGTCAAAAACCGCAAAAATCGGACCGCTTACACCCCTAAATTAATAAAATGATTCTTTACAAAACTCTCTAGTTTCAAATCTCTTTCTTGTTTCAGGAAAATTTATACTGATTCTGCACCAATAAGCACCTAACAAAGATTTTTCTACTATTTTTTCTGCCAATTTTCACCATTGACAACTTCACTGTATACTGCCTATCTGATTGTGTAACATACAAACTGAAATGTTCAAATCACATACATGTCAATGGACATCTTTTTTTCAAGTTGGTGAACTGCACTGTCCAACTGAAACTTGACTGGGGCGGTGCCTTTTAGACTCTCTACTCTTCCTTCTAATTTTTTCCTTGATTTCATCCTCTTTCTTATCCACAAAACCAATCATATCCTTGAGGCTCGTGCATCGAATCACGGGACGTGCAGGTGCAATTTCAGGTTCAGGTTCTTCAATGTCATACTTCTCTCCTTCTGCGCTGTATCTGCTGTACTGCCAGCAAATTCTGCAAAAGAAGAATACAAAAGAAAGGAGGCAAACAATGCCACATATAAGAAACAGGCCCCAGAAGCTCGTGAGCCGAAGCTGGTTCTCATCTATTGGGTTGGTTTGTCCAGAGCATTTATCGTGGGATAGCCATTTATTCTGGATTCTCTGAAGCTCGCCGTTTTCTGAAAGTTGAAGGATTGCTGTTGATAAATCAACTGCCAGTGGTGAGTCCCTTGGAAATACCTGACCAACAAATTTTAAAATTAGTTTCAGATGGGACACACTATCAATGCAGAATTAGAAGCAGAATGCAATAAAGAAACGGCCCTCACTATCACCACTCCCAATTTAAATAGATTGGCACAACCTACTTCCCATGTACCATTGTAACGACCAGTCAAAGCTACACCAGACCAGCCTATGGATTGGTGATAGACCCATCCCTATATTGCTTCCTCTTGAAAAAGGCATCATAGTAGTTCATGGTTTAACTCAACAATGTTCCCTTCCCTTCCCAGGGTGATGAGGGATTTTATAATCCTCAGGGGATTTTATGAATAAATTAACACTAACGAACCAGGTCAATTTTAGCAAATTTATACAAACACTTCAGAATTGGACAAGAACATAACACAAAACTTGGTGCATGAAATATAAAAAGTTAAAATTGCAACTATAATACTTACGAATCCCCATCCACTTTTTGTGAACTCCGGTCCCACAATCCTGAATGTGCACTTTGTGCTGGATAAGAATAGCTCAACATAGGGGCGCTCGTCAACAATGGCAGCCACTCCACCACCACTCGGACCTCTCTGAAGGGCACTAATGTAATCATTTTGGCTTTTCATTATTCGGAGCCTCGACTCTGCAACATTTAACTCATCAATAAGATAATTGTACGCAAAGGACCCATCCTGGATCCCTATTGGGTCAGTACTTGAGACCAAACTATCAATTCCTTGAACTTTCGAACTCAGCTGTTGTACTGTGAGTATTGATGTCAAACTAGCTGTATAACTTGAATTGATAATCAACACCACAAACAGCCACAAGATCAGCACCAAACGTCCCAGGGTGCTTACAGTGTTCTCTCCTAAACATTCCAAGCCAATCAGTCGAGTATTAGATTGTGATGCTGAAATAATCACAAAAAACTTCCAAGAAAATCAATGGTGAAAGCCAAAAAAAAAAAGATTAGCAGGATTTTACTTACTGTGTGAAAAAACCATTGTTGAGAAACTAAACCTGAAAGATCAACATACAATTTTCATACGGGCATGTCAAACATGAATCAGCATGATATGAATGTACACATTTAAGTACAAATTACATTTATGCATTACTATTTATGTACTTATGTAAGGCATGTATCTATCTTCAGTTGAAAAGAGGAGTCCACGGCTACCAAAACCTCAATTTTAGATCTGGACCAATTTCAGTCGCTTATCGTCAGATTAGAACCACGATAAAGAGATTGATGAAGATGCCACTTGAACAACTTTAAATACTTACCTTATAAGTCATACATTAGGGAATATTAAGGGATTAGACACCTGTTTGGACATTCCACTTGCATGTGTCCCACTTTGGTCACTCGTCTATTTTTTTGTTGTAGACATGGCCCTCAATTTTCATTTACTTATCCCATCAGTGACTACAGTCAATTCCAACAATGAAAACTAAACAATTCCTGCAATGAAAACTAACAGAATATGCACATGGAGGACTGATTTCCTACATGCATAAACTCAAGTATTTTTTTAACAACTGTCAGCCAGTAGGGATAAGTAATATATCCGTCCTCCAGATGCATGTTCTGTTAGTTTATACACAATTGATTGCATTGACTAATGGAGTAAGTAAATGAAAGTTGCATGATAAATTTGCAAAAAACAGATGAAAGACCAAAAAAGAAGCACAACCATAAGCTGAGTGCCCAAACTGGTTTTTATACCGTATACTAACTATTAAGCGCATCACATTTTAAGAGTTGTAATCCAAATTCTCCTCCCATGAAGTTTTACATAGACTTCTATCCATTTGTTTTTAAATTAAATGTATGTACGTGTATAACTGGTGCTAAATAAGGGACACAAGGACAATCACATGATACAAATGTGCATTATATGCGCATAATGAAGGAGTTTGATGATTGAAAAGTAGAGATACTAACCAAATTATCGTTATCAGTTGTTGCCTTGGAGAACCACGGAACTCATCATTCATCCGATGCTCGAGTATCCAGATCACAGCTCCCACAAAGAGAAAAAACACACAAGTTAAAACCCACATTTGCCAAGTAAATGGCTTGAGGAAAGACCATGGGCTAGATTTAATCTCTTTGACGTGAGCAACGACAACGAGCCCAGACTCCATGTAAGGTTGTGTAAAGTCCACACTTCTCGTCCTATTTGTGGTAATAGTAATATCCCCAACAGCTGCATCATATTTCTGTGGATCGAAGAAAACAAAAATAAGATTCCTGATAAAAAGAAAGTTTTGAATCACGGCTGTCAAGGTAGTTTAGTAAAAATTAATCTGCTCTTAGAAAGAACACAAGTGCAACTGATAAAGATATTATAAAAAGTACAAGTAGAAATCTGAGAAATAACTTTAGAAACATAATATAAAGACACAGTTTTTTTCAGACGTCAATCCTTAGTCAAACGGTGTCACATTCTAGTCTAAATTTTATTAGTGCTTTTCACTCTGCTGCTATCTTTATTTTCGAATTTATTTACTTGTTTCTTATATTACTGGGAGCACAGTGGCTATTCTAACATGTCGTGCATATAAAAGAATTGGGAGGAAATACCAGGTATCATTCAAAAGTTCAATCCGAGATGTTTACTTTCAGTATTCATTTCAGTATATGCCTAAATTCTAATCTTGAAAAAAAGGATAAGTCAAATCACAGTATATAGTCCATGTAACCAGAAAGGGGGTGCTTACACTTTGTACCACATCATTAACAAGGTTGCTAAATGAAGGGTTTCTTCGTCCATCCCCGTATAAAATATATTCATGAGGAACAGGGTAAGGCAGCAATCCTATTGCAGCTTCAAATATGTCGATGCAATATCCTTTGGCCCCTCTAGGTCCTTTGTCTTTAGTCACAATTTCAGCATAAGTAACTCGATATGGCACTGCAATTTGCAAAGGCTTCCCGTTGTTTGGGAACACCCATCCTCGAGGCTTTGTTGTAGTTTCCCCAGGCCATATAACACTATAGAGATGTTGATTACTAGTAGAAGTGTTCGGTGGCTTCATATATAATATTTCTGGTTCAACGGTAGAAAGCCCTGAGTAATTTGACCAATAACCAAGCAACCTCAATGAAGGTCCATCAATGTTAAGAACATCATATGCTGGACGAATCAAATTTTTTTCAGAATCAAATTGTATTGGTCCAGTTAGACCTGTGAAGTTTGTTGCAATAACTTTCTGGAGTAACTTTGGGCCTTCATTAAAAATTCGGAGGGCACTTATTTGCAGAGAGGTCCCGTTTCTGTCTTGCAGTCTGGGATCATCAGAGAAAGTAACAGTTCCTCCATCATTAAAGAAAGCATCAAGAGCTCGAGCAAGTAACCACACAGAATCATATGAATATAGAGCATAAGAATTGAACTTCGGGGTTTCTTTATCTTTTAAGTTTCTCCACCGAGAAGTAAATTGTTTTTTAATATCAGAATCTGGCGTGTGATGGCGAAGTGCAATAACCCCTTGTATAAGATCCATAGTATCAGGATTAACAGTATCTGAAGAATCCAAAACAGAAGGAAGCCAATCTGTAGCAATCCAAACATATCCATTGCCCATCATTCCAAGACGTTTTGCTATTGAAAAGACTTTAAGACCTGAATCAGGATTAACATGTATGACAAAAACCCGCGATTCCATAAGCTTCATTCCAACCAACAGTCTATCTATGTCACTTGATGTGGCTCCAGGAATAAAGGCAGCCTTATAAGAAATCTTAGCACGGTTCTTTGCAAGTGCATCACCCAATATAGAAATCCCATTTCTACCATAATGATCATCAACAAAGATGGCAACTGCCTCTTTCCATCCAAAATATTCTACAAGATCGGCAACAGCATACATTTGGAAGTAATCACTTGTCGTAGTGCGAAGGAAGTACGGGTACTGCAGAGCAGAAAGACTTGGGTCTGTAGCCCCAAATGATAAGAGTGGCACATGAAGTTCACTCACGACGTGGGAAATAACATGGGCTATTCCCGACGACTGTGGACCAATTGCAGCAATAACATCTCTTTCCATAAGCTGCATAGCTACATGAGTAAGAATGCCCTGTCAAAAATTTCTTTTACCTCTTTTTTTTTTTTTTTTTCTCTCCCTTGTATCATTATGAAAGTAGCAAAAGGTTGGGAAAAAGGAAAAGCAATCAAATTTTTTGAGATTAAGAGAAAGCAGCATGGCCTGCCACTTATTTTGATTCTACCCAATAACCAAGATCGTAAGCTTCAAATGTGCATCAAGTTGTTTATATTTCTGATTCTGGAGGCAAGAGACATTATAGGCTAAGAGAAAAGATACCGTACTCGTTTGTGGAACCTTTTCAATTCCTCCAAAGTCATAATTTTATAAGAAACTGATTATGCAATCAACTTCTACACAGATGCTTGCCAAGAAAAATTTATAAAACAATTAAACTTCTATAGGAAGATATTGTCTTGGACAGAGAGAGAGAAGAAAACACTTAAATCTGGAATTTTGCACTAGGCACATGGCTTTATTGAGCTGAATTGAATATTTATGTGTGTCCTACTCTCTTAAGTTATATACTGCAGTATTCAAAATTGGTTTTGAACTATCAAACTTTATAATGCACAAATACTACCTTCAACAGTTCCAAGAAACCCACTGCAATTTGTATCCAGCAAGATGAGGTTCATCTTTGTGCCCTTAAGAACGCTGGCATCAGAATTTATATCATCAACTGCAGCAATAATTGCAGGCTCGGCCGACCGTCCAATAGCCGAGTTTAATGTAAACAAAGCTCCAACATTCACCACCCTTGGCCTAGCAGGAGCAGTGACATTTCTAGTTATGCCAATAACTTCCATGGGCACCCACAAACAAGAAATGAATATAACAAGTACTTTCATTATATGCATATGGCCGTCCATTTCGAAGAACCCCAGGATAAGAACAATTGATTCTTCCAGTCAAATTGCCATATTTTCAAGAAATCAAGCACCTGCTAGCAGATTCATCAGGAGAGGAACGCTCAAAAAAACCAAGAATTTGAATTCAAGAAATTTAAGATTTTCAACACATGGGCTGTTCCAAAAATAAAATTTATAAAAAGGAAACAAACCAGCTTAAATTGATTCCCACAATGCGACAGAGAAAGGAGCAATGTTCAAACTGAAAATAATTATGAATACAAAATTTTCTGAGCCCCAAAATCCAATTAACTGGGTTTACCACTTTAAATAAATAAACCCAGTCAATCACACAAGCATTTATACTCACGTAATTAATGACTGATTATACTAATTCATTGAAAGTGGCAATGGAAACTTGTAGAGATGAACTAAAGATAATAAGTGCCAGCAAGTGGTGAGATAGTGGGGGCTGCCCCAGAAATAGTTACCTCAAGAACATCCAAGAATCCAATTTGTGCAATTTCACAGTTAAGTCCACATGCATATGATGTGTGTGTGTAGAGCTATGAACAAGAGAAATATTTTGTACAAGTAGTCAAATTAACAAGGTACAGACTACACAGTCTTGCAAGCTAGGCAAAGAATTATTCTTTCTTTCCAAACTAACAAGGTACAGACTCTCTTCACAATTTTGCTTTATAATATTCATCTTGTCACCAAAAAAGTGGGATCTGCTTTGAAGTGTGAAAACTTGTAAAGTCCAGTGAGAATAGCTTATACTGAAAAAGATACGTGGTAAACAAGATGTACGTCATAAAACTGAAGGGAAAATTGGAGCATTAGTCCTCAACCTGGCCTACAGGTCCCAATCTATTTGTTCTGGGCATTTCGGCACTTAGCCAACCTATCATTTTCGTTGCAATGTGGTTCTCAATTGACGGGAACTACTAAAAAGTCAAAATTTTATGTATACATGTGTACCTCTCCCCTATCTTCTTCTATAGATTTATTTGGGAGAGATGGAGAAAGAAAAATCTGTACCATTTATTTGTAAGGTGGTGGGACAAAAAAGAAAAAAACTGTGGTGGTAATATATTTACCAGTGTTATAAATATAGTAATATTTATGAATGACTTTTATACTTTTGCAGTCCTAATTATTATGATCGTTGTTTTTCTTGTAGCCTCAATTCATTCCCTGTAAATATGAGATATTGGTTATTAATAAAACACGTCTATAGACTTCTCTAATTTTCTCTTCTTTTTTTTCTCTCTAATTTATAATACATTATTAACACGTTTCTCTCAAAATCAAAATATATTAGTTAGAAGGTAATAATTTTTATAAGCATAATCATTTGTTACGTGTATCAAAATTAATTTGGTGACATGTTAATTTTTTTAAATCAATTCACGCATCCAATTAATGTTTTTATATTTTTATTTATGAAATTAAGCAACACATAGATAGATGATTTATGCATAGTCGTTTTAGTGTTTATTTTATGGTGTGTATAATGATTATTTTATTGTACTATGAATCATATTTCTATCTATATCCTATTTGTATATCTAGTTTGAGTAAATTTTATGTAAATTCAATGACAACATTGTTTATGCATCTATTTGGTTAATCAATGATGAAACCAAATTATTTACAGTAATATTCTAGAAAATTGTTGTATATTATTCTTGAAAGGAAATAATTTTCATCAATATTCTAGAAGAATATTGTATATTTTTTTTTTGAAAGGATAAATCTTAATCAATATTTCAGAAGAATATTGTAATATTTTTAAAAATGAATGTTATATTTGTATATATTTTTGCTCTTGAAGAAGCACAATATAATTATTAATATTCTAGAAGTCTATTAATCTTAAATATGTTTATTACAAATATTTTTGTTGTTACTCTCAAAGTATAACAACATTATAATTAATATTTCAGAAATGATATTATTTGCTCCTCAAGAGTATATATTTTAATTTTCAATATTCGAAAAGAATATTGATATGTGGCCCTGACCATTTATCTTTTTTTTATTATTATTTAAAAGTAGAGTAATGCTATATAGTCACAATTTCAATTTAGGTGACGTTAGATGATAGCATAGTTATAAAACCCGACCAGGACCGGTTGGTCGGGCCGGATAAAATAATTTAATAAGAATGCACATTACTCAGTCAAAAATCGACTTTGACTGAATTAACCGGCGATTTTGACCGAGTTAACTCGATCGGTTTACCGATTTTCAAAATTGCCTTCTAAATTTTTGGGGGTCCAAAGAATTGAATCTTGGACCTCTAAGTAAAATAATTTGTTCCTCACCATTGGAGTTGTAGAGTATTTCAATACTTTTTATGTGTAATAAGTTATATGTATTCAATTAATCATATATACGTTTTCTAAAAGTATTTTTATAAAAATATGTGAGTTAAAATAAGTTTTTAAGAAAAATGATTTTTGAAAAGTTAGATGCCAAACAAACCCAAAGGGCTTTTAGTAATAACACGAGTAAAGATATTATTTCGCTCATATAAATAAAAAATTGTGCAATTTTAATTATCGAGCTCATTATAATAAAATGATTCTTTATAAAAACTCTCTAGTTTCAAATCTCTTTCTTGTTTCAGGAAATTTATACTGATTCTGCACCAATAAGCACCTAACAAAGATTTTTCTACTATTTTTTCTGCCAAATTTCACCATTGACAATTTCACTCTATACTGTCTATCTGATTATGTAACATACACACTGAAATGTTCAAGAGTTGCTCTTTGGAGAGCACAGTACGATGAAAGTTGTAAGCTATGTTCGGAGGGGAGTTATTGTCTATCGTCGGCCTCTATGGTAGAATCAGTCGGGGGGCCTGAGCGAGGAATTCGTCCATACCATCGGTAAAGTTTTGAAGACCGCGACTGATCCTGAAAGGGAATGAAACTATCCAAGACTAATTATTGTAGATGTTTCTTGACAATAATTGTGATGGAGAAAATACTAATTCAAATTGAATGGATTCAAAATAATGTTACTGCCTGGCTCGGGGTTATAAATTTTCTCATTTTCATCCATTAAATAATATTTAATTACTTGAAAAGTCATCATATACATGTCAATGGACAAATCTTTTTTTCAAGTTGGTGAACTGCTCTGCCCAACGGAAACTTGACAGGGGCGGTGCCTTTTGGACTCTCTACTCTTCCTTCTAAGTACTTCCTTGATTTCATCTTCTTTCTTATCTATAAAATCAATCATATCCTTGAGGCTCGTGCATCGAACCACGGGACGTGTAGGTGCAGGTGCAGGTACAGTTTCAGGTTCAGGTTCTTCAATGTCATGCTTCTCTCCTTCTGCGTTGTATCTGCTGTACTGCCAGCAAACTCTGCAAAAGAAGAATACTAAAGAAAGGAGGCAAGCAATGCCACATATAAGAAACAGGCCCCAGAAGCTCGTGAGCCGGAGCTGGTTCTCGTCTATTGGGTTGGTTTGTCCAGAGCATTTATCGTGGGATATCCATTTATTCTGGATTCTCTGAAGCTCGCCATTTTCTGAAAGTTGAAGGATTGCCGTTGATAAATCAACTGCCAGTGGTGAGTCCCTTGGAAATACCTGACCGACAAATTTTAAAACTAGTTTCAGATGGGACTACACCGTCAATGCAGAATTAGAAGCAGAATGCAATAAAGAAACGGCCCTCACTATCACCACTCCCAATTTAAACCGTTAGTCGAGATTGGCACAACCTACTTCCAATGTACCATTGTAACGACCAGTCAAAACTACACCAGGCCAGCCTATGGATTGGGTGATAGCCCCACCCTATATTGCTTCCTTTTGAAAAAGGCATCATAGTAGTTCATGGTTTAACCCAACAATGTTCCATTTCCTTCCCAGGGTGAGGAGGGATTTTATAATCTCCGGGGGATGGTGATGTCTTCTGGTAAAGGCCTTGATGGCAGTTTGCACAAGTCTTAAATGTATATAACACAGCCTTTCCTTCCCCAGGCCACATGGGGTTATACAACTATGGAGCAGATATGAATAAATTAACACTAACAAACCAGGTAAATTTTAGCAAATTTATACAAACACTTCAGAATTGGACAAGAACATATCACAAAACTTGGTGCGTGAGCTATAAAAAGTTAAAATTGCAACTATAATACTTACGAATCCCCATCCACTTTTTGTGAACTCCATTCCCACAATCCTGAATGTGCACTTTGTGTTGGATAAGAATAGCTCAACATAGGGGCGCTCGTCAACAATGGCAGCTACTCCTCCACCACTCGGACCTTTCTGAAGGGCACTAATGTAATCATTTTGGCTTTTCATTATTCGGAGCCTCGACTCCGCAACATTTAACTCATCAATAAGATAATTGTATGCAAATGACCCATCCTGGATCCCTATTGGATCAGTACTTGAGACCAAACTATCAATTCCTTGAACTTTTGAACTCAGCTGTTGTACTGTGAGTATTGATGTCAAACTAGCTGTATAACTTGAATTGATAATTAACACCACAAACAGCCACAAGATCAGCACCAAACGTCCCAGGGTGCTTACAGTGTCCTGTCCTAAACATTCCAAGCCAATCAGTCGAGTGTTAGATTGTGATACTGAAATAATCACAAAAAACTTCCAAGAAAATCAATGGTGAAAGCCAAAAAAAAAAAAAAAAGATTAGCAGGATTTTACTTACTATGTGAAAAAAACATGGTTGAGAAACTAAACCTGAAAGATCGACATACAATTTAGTACGGGCATGTCAAACATGAAATAGCATGACATGAATGTACGTGTTTAAGTACAAATTACATTTATGCATTACTATTTATGTACTTATGTAAGGCTTGTATCTATCTTCAGTTGAAAAGAGGAGTCGATGGCGACCAAAAACTCAATTTTGGATTTGGATCAATTTCAGTCGCTTGTCGTCAAATTAGAACCACGATAAAGAGATTGATGAAGATGCCACTTGAACAACTTTAAATACTTACCTTATAAGTCATACATTAGGGAATATTAAGGGATTAGACACCTGCTTGGACATTCCAATTGCATGCGTTCTACTTTGGTCACTCATCTATTTTTTTGTTGTAGACTTGGCACTCAATTTTCATTTACTTATCCCATCAGTCTCTACAGTCAATTCCAGAAATGAAAACTAACAGAATATGCACATAGAGGACTGATTTCCTACATGCATAAACTCAAGCATTTTTCAACCACTGTCAGCCAGTAGGGATAAGTAATAAATCCGTCCTCCACATGCTTGTTCTGTTAGTTTTTACACGATTGATTGCATTGACTAATGGAGTAAGTAAATGAAAGTTGCATGATAAATTTGCCAAAAAAAAAAGAAAGAAAGATGAAAGACCCCAAAAAAAAAGCACAACCATAAGCTGAGTGCCCAAACTGGTTTTTATACTGTATACTAACTATTAAGTGCATCACATTTTGAGAGTTGTAATCCTAGTTCTCCTCCCATGAAGTTTTACTTAGACTTATATTCATTTGTTTTTAATCTAAATGTATGTACATTTATAACGGGTTCTCAATAAGGGACAATCACATGATACAAATGTGCATTATATATGCATAATGAAGGTGTTTGATGATTGAAAAGTAGAGATACTAACCAAAATATCATTATCAGTTGTTGCCTTGGAGAACCACGGAACTCATGATTCATCCGATGCTCGAGTATCCAGATCACGGCTCCCACAAAGAGAAAAAAAACACAAGTTAGAACCCACATTTGCCAAGTAAATGGCTTGAGGAAAGACCATGGACTAGATTTAATCTCTTTGACGTGAACAACGACAACGAGCCCAGACTCCAAGTAAGGTTGTGTGAAGTCCACACTTCTCGTCCTATTTGTGGTAATAGTAATATCCCCAACAGCTGCATCATATTTCTGTGGATCGAAGAAAACAAAAATAAGATTCCTGATAAAAAGAAAGTTTTGAATCACGGTTGTCAAGGTAGTAATCTGCTCTTAGAAAGAACACGAGTGCAATTGATAAAGATATTATAAAAAGCACAAGTAGAAATCCGAGAAATAACTTTAGAAACATAATATAAAGACAGTTTTTGTCAGACGTCAATCCTTAGTCAAACGGTGTCACATTCTAGTCTAAATTTTGTAAGTGCTTTTCACTCTGCTGCTATCTTTATTTTCGATTTTGTTTACTTGTTTCTTATATTACTGGAAGCACAGTGGCTATTCTAACAAGAAGTGCATATAAAAAAACTAGGAGGAAATACCAGGTATCTTTTGAAAGTTCAATCCGGGATGTTTACTTTCAGTATTCATTTCAGTATATGCCTAAATTTTAATCTTGAAAAAAAGGATAAGTCAAATCACAGTATATAGTACATGTAACCAGAAAGGGGGTGCTTACACTTTGTGCCACATCATTAACAAGGTTGCTAAATGAAGGGTTTCTTCGTCCATCCCCGTATAAAATATATTCATGAGGAACAGGGTAAGGCAGCAATCCTATTGCAGCTTCAAATATGTCGATGCAATATCCTTTGGCCCCTCTAGGTCCTTTGTCTTTAGTCACAATTTCAGCATAAGTAACTCGATATGGCACTGCAATTTGCAAAGGCTTCCCGTTGTTTGGGAACACCCATCCCCGAGGCTTTGTTGTAGTTTCCCCAGGCCATATGACACTATAGAGATGTTGATTACTGGTAGAAGTGTTCGGTGGCTTCGTATATAATATTTCTGGTGCAACGGTAGAAAGCCCTGAGTAATTTGACCAATAACCAAGCAACCTCAATGAAGTTCCATCAATGTTAAGAACATCATATGCTGGACGAATCAAATCTTTTTCAGAATCAAATTGTACTGGTCCTGTTAGACCTGTGAAGTTTGTTGCAATAAGTTTCTGGAGTAACTTTGGGCCTTCATTAAAAATTCGGAGGACACTTAGATGCAGAGAGGTCCCGTTGCTGTCTTGCAATCTGGGATCATCAGAGAAAGTAACAGTTCCTCCATCATCAAAGAAAGCATCAAGAGCTCGAGCAAGTAACCACACAGAATCGTATGAATATAGAGCATAAGAATTGAACTTTGGGGTTTCTTTATCTTTCAAGTTTCTCCACCGAGAAGTAAATTTTTTTTTAATATCAGAATCTGGCGTGTGATGGCGAAGTGCAATAACCCCTTGTATAAGATCAATAGTATCAGGATTAACAGTATTTGAAGAATCCAAAACAGAAGGAAGCCAGTCTGTAGAAATCCAAACATATCCATTGCCCATCATTCCAAGACGTTTTGCTATTGAAAAGACTTTAAGACCTGAATCAGGATTAACGTGTATGACAAAAACCCGCGATTCCATAAGGTTCATTGCAACCAACAGTCTATCTATGTCACTTGATGTGGCTCCGGGAATAAAAGCAGCCTTATAAGAAATCTTAGCACGGTTCTTTGCAAGTGCATCACCCAATATAGAAATCCCATTTCTACCATAATGATCATCAACAAAGATGGCAATTACTTCTTTCCATCCAAAGTATTCTACAAGATCGGCAACAGCATACATCTGGAAGTAATCACTTGTCGTAGTGCGAAGGAAGTAGGGGTACTGCAGAGCAGAAAGACTTGGGTCTGTAGCCCCAAATGACAAGAGTGGCACATGAAGTTCACTCACGACGTGAGAAATAACATGGGCTATTCCCGACGACTGTGGACCAATTGCAGCAATTACATCTCTTTCCATAAGCTGCATAGCTACATGAGTAAGAATGCCCTGTCAAAATTTTCATTTACCTCTTTTTTTTTTTTTTTTTTTTTTATCTCTCCCTTGTATCATTATGAAAGTAACAAAAGGTTGGGACAAAGGAAAAGCAATCAAATTTTTTGAGATTAAGAGAAACAAAGCACGGCCTGCCACTTATTTTTATTCTACCCGATATCATCTGGTTGCTACATATAGCCAAGATCGTAAGCTTCAAATGTGCAACAAGTTGTTTATATTTCTGATTCTGGAGGCAAGAGAACATTATAGGCTAAGAGAAAAGATACGGTACTCGTTTGTGGAACCTTTTCAATTCCTCCAAAGTCATATCTAATAAGGCTCGAAGGACTCTCTTTATTGGCTAATTTTTCCTTCCCTACAGTTCCTTTACTTATTTTACTATACTATATACTATCTCTCTGTATATGTGTATATATATGTATATGCTTATTTAGGTAATGGAAGTCTGAATTTTATGATTGAGAGTTCAATGGACGTTGAAATCGGAGATTTGGCTTCACAAGATTCTGTTTCGAACAAGCTAAAACAGAGTGAGGTATACCCCTAACCCCACACTACCCACCGTCAAACAATTAATGTTCCTTTTTTGAAAGTTTTGATTTGTGGGTTTTTGATATCTAGACGGATTTTGATTTTGACATCTTGTGATCGATCGTTTTGACATCTTCCTCCAAACCTTTTCAACATTATAAGAAACTGATTGTGAAATCAACTTCTACAGAGATGCTTGCCAAGAAAAATTTATGAAACGATTAAACTTCTATAGGAAGATGTTGTCTTGGACAGATAGAGAAAAGAAAACATGTAAATCTGGAATTTTGCACTTGGCACATAGCTTTATTGAGCTGAATTGAATATTTACGTGTGTCCTACTCTATTAAATTATATACTGTAGTATTCAAAATTGGTTTTGAACTATCAAACTTTATAATGCACAAATACTACCTTCAACAGTTCCAAGAAATCCACTGCAATTTGAATCCAGCAAGATGAGGTTCATCTTTGTGCCCTTAAGAACGCTAGAATCAGAATTTATATCATCAACTGCAGCAATAATTGCAGGCTTGGCCGACCGTCCAATAGCTGAGTTTAATGTAAACAAAGCTCCAACATTCACCACCCTTGGCCTAGCAGGAGCAGTGGTATTTCTAGTTATGCCAATAACTTCCATGGGCACCCACAAACAAGAAATGAACATAACAAGTACTTTCATTATATGCAAATGGCCCTCCATTTCGAAGAACCCCAGTATTAGAACAATTGATTCTTCCAGTCAAATTGCCATATTTTCAAGAAATCAAGCACCTGCTAGCAGATTCATCAGGATAGGAAGGCAAAAAAAAAAACAGAATTTGAATTCAAGAAATTTAAGATTTTCAACACACGTGCTGTTCCAAAAATAAAAGTTATAAAAAGGAAAAAAAGGAACTTCCCACTTAGATATTGATTCCCACAATGAGACAGAGAAGGAGCAATGTTCAAACTGAAAATAATTAGGAATACAAAATTTTCTGAGCCCCAAAATCCAATTAACTGGGTTTACCACTTTAAATAAATAAACCCAGTCAATCACACAAGCATTTATACTCACGTAATTAATGACTGATTATACTAATTCATTGAAAGTGGCAATGGAAACTTGTAGAGATGAACTAAAGATAATAAGTGCCAGCAAGTGGTGAGATAGTGGGGGCTGCCCCAGAAATAGTTACCTCAAGAACATCCAAGAATCCAATTTGTGCAATTTCACAGTTAAGTCCACATGCATGTGATGTGTGTGTGTGTGTGGAGCTATGAACAAGAGAACCATTTTGAACAAGTAGTCAAATTAACAAGGTACAGACTACACAGTCTTGCAAGCTAGGCAAAGAATTATTCTTTCTTTCCCATTTATACTCACTTCACAATTTTGCTTTATAATATTCATCTTGTCACCAAAAAAGTGGGTTCTGCTTTGAAGTGTGAAAACTTGTTAAGTCGAGTGAGAATAATTTATACTGAAAAAGATACGTGGTAGACAAGATGTACGTCATAAAACTGAAGGGAAAATTGCAGCACTAGTCCTCAGCCTAGCCTACAGGTCCCAATCTATTTGTTTTGGGCATTTCGGCACTTAACCAACCTATCATTTTCATTGCAATGTGGTTCTCAATTGACGGGAACTACTAAAAAGTCAAAATTTTATGTATGCATGTGTACCTCTCCCCTATCTTCTTCAATGATTAAATTGGGTAATTAGTATAATTTGCGTAAATCGTCATTATCGTTTCAATCATGGCATTTGCACACTTACTTCACATATCTTGCGAAATTTGTCATTTCCATCTCATTCCATTAATTAATTCTGCCAAATATAGGTAATTGATGCCAAACGTCATTATGATTTGCCTTTATTGCTTAAATCATCCATATCGTTTCAATTTTGACAATTGGATCTTTAAATCGATATTTCTTTGCGAAAAAGATCATTATCGTCTATTTTCTCTAATTCAAAATAACTAATTTACCCTCATCTTTAAAACAAATAAAGAGATAATCACAGCTAGAGTTACTAAGTTTTTTAAATGTACAAACGAATTTTAGTATTTACGTAAAATAATTTAAAGCATACTAACAAAAGAAAAATATTTCATCTTTCTAATTAACCTCTCCTACCCCTACCCCTACCCCTACCCCTACCCCTACCTCTTTCTTACCATGCTCCACCATCACCAAAATAATTAAAAAGAGAATAAAAAAATAAAAAAAATTGATTCTTCTTTCCCATCTAATTTCACACCCTGTCATCAATAGCTGCTACCACCATATATCTATTTTCCCATCCCTTGTAGCACCATAGAGGGATATAACTATTTTTTAGTAATTAGGTTTCGTGTTACGATATATTTTTATTTTCAGTGAAGTTAAAAAGATTTTTTAGGGATATAGTTATTCTCAACAAATTCTTGTTTCTATATTCCTGTGGCTGATTAAATACACAGGTACCCAGCTGAACCAACTAAAAATATCACCATCTGAACCAATCTCGGAACATATTTCAAATTTGAAAATCATACCGGCTCACAAATCTGCCAATATTGCTTAGCCAGATCAGCCTTCCTACAGCATAACATTTGAGACTTAACCCGACTCATCAAAGAATATCATCCAAGTCAGGCACGAAATGTCTCCCAATCTGAGGACTGGACCAGCGAGCAAATCTACCGATATTGCAGCCTATCCAACCCTTAGAGTGCATTTGGTTTGCCGTTTTGAAGCCATTTTCAGTTTTCAGTTTCCTAAAACAATGAAAACATGTTTTGTATGTTATTTTCAAAATGCATTTTCGAAAACAGAGAAAATTTTACAACATAAAACTCAAAATGACTTATTAATGTTTGGAGCGTTTTCAATAAAAATAGTCAAAAAACTCAAAACAAGAAAATGAACTTAAAACATTTCTCAAATTAAAATAATTAATAAAATCACACAAAACCTAACCCAAATACATATATACCCATAAAACTAAATCATAACATACAAGCATAAAGTTGAGATGTCTTACTAAATAATCAAATTAATTGAAAAAAAAAATGTCATAAAACTATTTCTAAATTTTTTAAACTAAACGCGTTTTCTGCATTTTTAAAATTATCCCTCAAAACAGAAAATAAAAATTAATTCATAACTGAGCCACAGTTTGAACCACATTATTTTTTTCATTTCCATTCTTCTACTCATTTTAACCACACATTCTTCAATAAAAAAAATATTTTACATCACATCAATAACTTTTCCTTCTTTTTTAACCACATATTTCTCATCACATCAACAAAAAAAATACATTCTTGGAGCAAAAATGTGCATCAAACAAGGGCCGAAAACAGAACACAACCCAAACGCACCCTTAGTGTTCCTTTTTCAATTTTTTTTTTATTTTTTATTTTTTGAAAAATGAGACACTGTGTTAGGAACTAAAAGATAGCTCAATAACTATTTTATTTTCTAATAGTTTTTAATTCTTTTAATAACCAAGCGAATTAAATCGGTTTGAATGGATCATCTAAATTGAACAATCAAGCTTAGCATGGCCAAGCCCATTTTTTATAGTGTGGACTAGCTCGAATTGAGCCAGGACTAGGGATGACAACGGGGCGAAGCGAGGTGAGAGCAAGGCAAGAAGTTCCCCGCCCCGTTACCTGTTTAAGGCGAGGTCCTTGCCTCGTTTACCGCCCCGTTTAATTTTTTATTTTTATTTTAAGTTTTTGATAATTTATATTATTTCTCTCATTCATTAGATTGAGACAAATAATTTTAGTTCTCATTTTCTGTTAAAACTAATAAAATCTTCCATTTAAAGTATTGAATTTTAAAAAAATAAAAATTAAATGGGGCGGGGCGGGGCGCCCGTTACTCGTCCACGCCCCGAATACCCGATTAAGCAGGTAATCCCCGTCCAGTTTGGAGCGGAGCCCTGCGGTATCGGGTTTTTTTGTCATTCCTAGCCAGGATTAATACGATCTAATTTCTCAAAACGACTCGAATTATTTTGATACCACCAGTGAGGCGTGTGCATTACAAAGCATTTTGATGATTTCATTGATTGAGGACCACAATGCAATATAAATTATAAGTTGGAGACTTAAACGCCAATAAAAATAGATTGAGGACTTGAAACGTGTGGAATCTCCACGCCAGCAATTGTCACAAATTTTGGTATTAATGTGCAAACAAATATTTGAATGGTGTAAAATATTGTAGATATGAAAGTGGACTTTTCATGCTTTGCCTAGAGAGCCTTGCTACAATGACATGTTCAATTACACATTTAAAAACATAGGAACACACGTCAATACATGATCGGAAAGTTTGAAAAAAAAAAAAAAAAAAAATACAACACCCAATCAATTCTTTATATCCCGCCCTATCACCCTCAATCACCCTGGCCAAGTATCCCTATTCTTGCCTAAATTATGGGTATAATCCCATATGTGAATTATGTTTCTTCATTGGGACTTTAAGGACTTGTTTGGGAGAAATTTTCAGCAGCTTTTAAGCTAAAAAATGACCAATTTTTTCAACTGGTGGGCTCCCACCTGTGAGACCAAAAGTCAACAATGACTGACTTATTTACTTCTAACGGTTCAAAAAGCCATTTTTTTTGTTTAAAAAGCGCTCCCAAATAGGCACTAAGTATTAATGGTGTGTTTGGTAGCAATTAAAAGAGCTAAAAAATTGTTTTTCCTACTGTTAACTATGAGATCAGCTGCAAAGTTTGACTTACCATCTCACAAGCGGGTCCCAATGACCAAACCAAACAGTCACAATTTCAATTAAAACTCAGCCAAATTGAATATCAGACCTGCCCTAAATTAACTAATATGATAGGGTCAACTCAAATTGATTTTCAACTTTTTATCTACAAGTTATGAAGAGAAGATTGATAAATTGTGTGTAATATTTTTGCTTTAAAAAGTGATTTTTTTAGTTTTATTTTTATTTTTTATAGAATATGTATATTAAGGTTGATATTATTCGTTACTTATTTTAATCTCGGTCTGTTTATTTACTTAACTTCATTAAATATATGGTAAAAGCCAATTTAGAGTGTAAAATGTGGAAATCCTTGAAAAAGGATAGATAGACTACTCAATTTTGGGGTTGTCAAATAAATAAACAGAAAATTACCAAAACTTGTAAGTTTTAATTTTATTAATTAGGCATTAACTCCTTTTTTTAAAAAAAAAAATTCAAAAATTCAGGTATTCACATATGTAATCAATATGTCGCATATAGATTATGTCACAAATCAAACATCATACTAAAAGCCTCTTTGACAATCATTATTGTAGAAAAAAAAAAAAATGAATGGTGATTTTCAGGAGAATGTGTGGTTAAAAACGTGGAGAATTTTTTTTATCATATATATAGAATATTTTATTGTGTGAATGTGTGATTGAAAATGATCAAGTAACAAATTATAAAATAAATTAATAAGTGTCAAACAAGCATTAAGTCATGATCACACAATTTACAAAACTCGTAAAACAATCAATCAGAACATGTCACAATCACATATCACACTTACATTCACATATCACGTGATTTTTGATTTTTCTTTTTTATATAAATTTGTTAATTTTTAAAATTATATTAAACTATTGTAGTTAGGGCTGGACATATAAACCCGAACCTGCAAACCCGACCTGAACCGACAGGTCGAGTCGGTTTGATCTTTGATTTAAAATCGGGTTGGATCGGGTCAGTTCAGCAAACCAACCCAACCCAATCCAACCCGTTTTCTTTAAGCCTATTTCCAAAATCCTAAAGTTTTCCCACTGTAGATTATTTCCAAACCCGATGGCCGTATATACATTGGGACGGGGCCTCGTGTGCTTGGAGTTCTAGCCATGTCAAGAGCCATCTGTAACAGATCTTTCTTTTTTATGGTGTATAACTATTTCCCTCCCTGTTATTGGCAGGCGATGGGTTGTGGGACGTTGTGTTGAATGACCCCTCGTGTGGGGTTGCACGGATGTGCTTAAAAGGGAAAGTGGTATCCACCGGTGAGCCGCTGATGGAAGATAATGACTGGTGGTGTTGGGAAGAATTCCGACAGTCAATTTAGATGCATAATGCCGTAAAAATTGTCGGTATCAACCAGTAGCTTGTACAGATGTATCAATGCTCCTCACTAGCATCGAATTAGAGGGATCCAAAGGAGAAGGGTAGAAGTGGGGTAAGAGCCTTCATTGAGTGACCCAATAAATTGTATAAAAACTGGAAAAAATGTGTATCTTTTATTTTCTTCTTCTTCCTGCATCCCTTCTTTTTCTTTTTCCTTTTTCTGCATATACTTTTAGCCCCCGTTTGAGCCACATTTTTCATCCTTAAAAATGAAAAATATGACCGTTATCCATCACATCAAACCATCAATTTTGAATTTCTATCTCTTGTGTGGGACCCAATAACGGCTATATTTTTCATTCTCATTCTAAAAAAAGGTGGCTCAAACGGGGCCTTAATTTATTGCATTTGGGTAATTGTGTTTAGGCTTATTATTTTTAAGGAACCCGACCCGATCCAATCCGAACCGGATCGGGTCGTGAAAGAGTTCAAAACCGGTATGTAGGATCAGGTCGGATTTGGGCCAAACTCAACCCGGCCCATTGCCCACCTCTAATTGTAGTTATGAAATTCCATAGTAAGTAAATTCGAGTTGAACTGGTAGAAAATTACAATAACCAGGTCCACGTGCATGGTTCACATGGATTGCAGGATGTACTGACTAACAGGCTTAGTGCGGGCAAAATGAGGCACAAACCGTCTCAATGCTGGACGGCTCTACCCGGTTTTAAACCTCTAGGCTACTTGGTAGGTCACATTGTAGATAATTTCGTGTCGTGTGTGTAGTTATGGCTGGAGGTTAGGGGGGCTTGATGAGATGAACACTGTCTAGTCTAGGTCAGATACATTTTTAATTTTTTGAAATTTAAATTTTGTTTTAGATTTAATTTAGGATTTTTCCATTTGAGGTAATTACCTTTTTTTTTTTTTTTGGTTCATTTCCACGCATGTCCAATCGCCAGGGAAATTTTTGTTTACTGAATTCTATGTCAATTTTGAACATACATCCATAAACTTTATTTTTAAGAAAATTTGGAAGAGAGATCAGGTCCAATTTTTAGACGGGCCAATTTAGGCCCGCAACAAGCCCGTATCAGTTTAAATACATCTATTTTGATACTTCTATCCATAGCCTAAATCACAAAGAAATGCTACAATCATAAAATTGTCGCTAAACTAAAAACCAAACTCGAGGATTGACAACTTAGAAAGCATCGAACTCGACTATTCTTATTCGCAATCCATTGGCTAACTCTAATCCTTCCCTGAGAGCATGACTAGGCATCTTCTAGCAGAAATAGGTGAAATGGTGGCTTATAAATTTAGGCAAATATGCTACTTTACAGTATTTGAGAGCCATTTATTCTAATCCTTTCTAGTTAGAGATATTGTATGAACACACAGAACACAGTTAATTAAAAGTGTTAGATGAAATTAGATAGCATAAGGGCAAAAGATAAAATTTCTTTTTCTTTCTTTATTACTAATATTATTAATTGAGTTCATCCAGCTTGCCTCATCTGTTAAACAGGTAAAAAGGAGGGAAGTGAACCAGTGCAAATTCGATGGCATATAATATGTGATAGTAATTACAATCTTCGTCACGCTACAGCAAGGAAAAAAGAAAGGACAGCAAATTCTGCTATTAATGTGATGGTAATTGCAATCTTCAACACAAAACAAAACTAAGTACAATCTCTTATTGAAATCTTTCATTAGATACAACTACTAAAACGACTAGATTTCATAGCATCGTCCCATTTATATACTTTCAACAACTAATGAAGACTATATTTCCCTGTCCATTTATCAGTACTAGTAAACTCACAAAACCCATAAACGTGCACCTGCAACCAAAAACACGTGAAATCAGCTCAAACCCCAACTCGATGACATTATCCCAATATTATTGCACAGCATAAAATAACTACACAATGTTGGAACATGTTTAACATGCTTAAATACACTCGTAGAGAGTTTCAAAAATTGATGATAGAGGCTTAGTACGAAATAGATTGACACTACTGTTAATCACTAAACGGCAATTTAAACTTATGCCCAGAAAATTGATCTTTGGGTAGAAATTAACAAATTCAGAAGCCCAAGGCAATGAGAGGACAACAAGTACACATAACAATTAGCTCAAACAATGAATAGCGTCAAATTATACTAGTCTAAATATGACTACATTACACAAAGGAATCAACGATAACATACATCCGTATGAAAAAAAGGACATTACCTAAGAGCTTGCTTCGTCCTCAGCATTATCATGGACCTCACCAGAAGACTTCTCAGATTCCGCCGGAATTTTTGCTTCCCCCTTGGCATTGTAATTTAAAATGGAAAACTGAGTATGTTTAAGAAAAACAAACTTCACAACTTTTACCATATATATGTAGATAAAAAGGAATTACCAAAGTTTTGTTGAACGCTGCAAGTGCTATATCATATTCTGCTTTTCTCTTGCCAGCCTTTGCCACATATGGAGCTTTCTCCTAATCCACAAAGCATAAATAAACCAATATTAAAAATCAACAATTAATATAAATCAATAAGGAAAAGGGAATTGTGTGAAGATAATCAGATAATTAATGCAGTTTTGGGGACTGTTTCGTAAATGAAATTGGAAGATCTTACAGAATCAGACATTAACTTCCATTTCTCTCCACCAGCTTTGGTAACCTACAAAAAATTACACAAAAAATGACAAATCTGAGAGATCTATTCAAGTAATTTTAGAAACAAAAGATATTTAAATTAGAATTTTAATCAATCAATTTTGCTTTCAGTAGCACTAAAATCTTATCATGAAATGTGAATCAATGTATAGGAATCTTACAGCAGCAACAGATTTGTTATCAGGAAAATTCTCCTTGTAACTTTTCCTGAAATCCTCCCTATCACAGCACAAAATTCAAACATTCAGATTAAACAACTAGAACATTGATCTTAATTCACATAATATTAGAGGAGAAAACGGGAATTTAAAACAATTCTCACATAAAAACGAAGAATGCACTGGCTGGACGCTTTGGACCTCCAGAATTTTTCTTACTGGCTTTCTCTTTCTTTGATGAGTTCAAATCAGCCTTGCGCTTTTTGTTTGTCCTTTTCATAATTAGAAAATAGATAATCCAAACCAAAAAGACAAAACAGAAGAATCAGCTGCACATTAACCGAAATTGATTCAAGGAAGCAAACAATTCAGAGGCAAACTGCAAGCAGATCATAAAATGGCTGATTTCAGCCAAGCAAATACCAGAAAACACAATCAAAATGCAAGTACGATATTTATAACAAATCAAATGCGAGGAATGCTTTTGAGTTAGTTGAACCTTATAATAAAAACAGAATACAATAATTGCTTCGGAACCCCAAGGAAATTAGAGATAGAGATGAAAACACGGTTTGAAGAAGAAAATAAAATCAAAGCAACTAAACGTGAACGCATCACTTCAAATTTCCGGAGAATAAAATAAGCAAGACATTCAAAGCATAATTGAACGATAATACTGATACAAATAAGAAAATAAAACCGCAAAAACTACCTATCAAACCTTGCAGTGTTACATGCAATTGTTGATTCCAACCGAATAAATACCACGAAACACGATAAAAATGCAAGTAAACGATAATCAAATCAAATCAAAAGGAACGAATGCTTTTGAATTAGTTAGATCATATAATGAAAACAGAGTACACTATTGATTCGAGAAACACGACGAAATTAAATACAGAGGTGAAACTCCTTCGAACGAGAAATGAAAATCAGAGTAACAGGTTGAAAACATTACTTGAAACTTTCAGAGAATTAAACAAACAAAACATCAAAATCAGATATAAAACGATGCAGCAACAAAAACTACTTATTGAACTTGTGAAAACTCGATTTAGCAATAAAATAAAATCAGTTAAAAACGTACGCATTATTTGAAAGTTTCAGAGAATAAAAAACCAAAAAAAAACATGCAATTGTGTGTGTGATCCAAACAGCGAGCGAATTTACTCAGTGACGACGAGCTTCTTGCAAGCAATGGCAGCGTTCTTTGGTCCTTTCATGGCTTCTTCTTCTGCTCAAATGAAAGAGTATTAGAATTTGAATGAGATTAGAGAAGTCGAAACTTGAGAGAAGAGTAAAAGTACGTGATAGATAAAAGGAGGGGTATTTATAGGAAGAAAATTTGAAATGAGAGTGAAATTTAAGGGTTAAATATTGGTCCTTATATTTCCAATGAAATTTCGACTTGGTCTTTAAAGTATATGTTGTTACAAATCAGTCACTATAATTTCTTGTCAGTTCCAATTTTCAATGACATTGACCTTATTGCTACACAAGCCTTACTCGTGCTGAAAATGGGGTGATATTGAATTTTAAAATTAAATTTGAAAATTAAGTTAAAACATGTTTCATTGCTCCATAGGTCTATCACTTTTTTTATTTTTTTTGCATGATTTAGGCTTGCATAGTAAAAGAATTAAATGTTTCAGTAGTACGTGGTAATGTAAAGTGTGTACACATCAGATTTGATGTAGTCATAGAGTGACCAGGCTGGAAATATTAAGAAAATTTAGTGATTGATTTAGAACAAAATAAATTTTAGGAACCAATATAAAATTTCTCCGTGACTTTAGGGACCAAATCTATATTTATCCCGTGAAATTTTAATTTGTAATTCAGATTAATAATTTATTTTAGGTCTTGGCGGGAAGAGGGAATGCACGTGATTGTGGTGGAGTAGTGAGTGAGTGGCGCACTGTTCGTGAGTGATAAAACTGAAAACGTACAATTCAAGTAGCATTTTGTACTAGTCATTGTTGATTTGAAGAAATGATGGTGGCGAATGTAATTGTGAGATGAAATATAACGTAAACATTAGTATAATAAATTGTAAAAGTAACAAATTGTTACCCCACTTTTTACGGGAAAATTATGGATTTATCAAGTCTGAATTGAAGGATTATAGTAGAGGGTCGCAAATGGATCGAGCCGTTCGTGGGTTCGGTTCTTCATTTCTTGCATTAATTTGAAACATTCCATACCTGGAATGGTGGCGCAGATCATCTGATAACTAATAAATTTACCTCCATAGAGGGAAAAATTTTATTACCAAAAAGAAGGATACATGTGTAGGCAAACCATCATTACTTGCCTTGTTCAAGGAGGCAATAATAGTAATAATCTCCATTGTTTAGAAGGATTCAAGAAATGCAACTTTTATTCTCTTCACAATTACAATTGAGAAAAGTCGACAATGGCTGGCAGCTAAGAAATATGAATCCTTATTGATTAGTCAATTGTCGAATAACATATGGAAGTATGCCGCCGTGATTGAAATAAGCCAACTCCACCTGAAAAATATCATATCATGTTAGATGTAAATCTTATGAATCAAATCCATAGTCCAAAACCTCATAAGAATGGGATAAACAACAATTTTGGTCTCCTGCGCACAGGAGACCAAAAATAATTTTTTGCTCTCATGTGTCAGCTTAAAAATAATTTTTTGTTTTCAGCTTACACACAGACCAAAACTTTTTTTTTTCTCCAGTCAAATTTGGCAAAAGAAAATTTTGTTTTTTTTATTGTTTTTTTTTTAAAAACATAAGGGTTGTCAACGCAGACAACCCTTAATTGTCAAATATGTAATAATTTTTTGATTGTTTATACTAAAATGTCATATGCAAGGTATATAATTGAAAAAAAAAAGGGTGGAGGTCGCAGAGGTCGAGGGGGGGCAACGCCCCCGACGAGGATCAACCTGCCCAGTCAGGTCGAGGGGGCAGCGTCCCCTCGTGGGGATTCAGGGCAACGCCGTCGATGGGAATTGACATGTTCGGTCAGGTTGAGGGAGCAGCGTCCCCTCGTAGGGGTTCGGAGGCAACGCCGCCGACGGGGATCGACCGCTCGATCGGTCGCGGGTCGAGGGAGCGACGTCCCCGAAAGCAATTTGATTTTCATGTATGTATGGAATTGAATATTTTCTAATATTTTTAAATTAAATTAAAAACCATGCCTTTGCCTCTGCCTCCGCGCGCGGAGGCATTTTAATTTTTTTTCTCAACATGACAATTTTTTGACTTAATATAAACATACAATTAAAATGAATACAATAAAAATGCGACTTAATGATAATCATCGTCGTGAAACCCTGGAAACTCCTCATAGTCATTGCTAGTAATGTTGTTGTACATATTATCTTCATTATCATTCCACGAGTATTGTGGTTCATGTAGCTCGTCCACCAGTTGCATCCTGATTACATGGTTAAAAAATAGATTAAACATATTATTGGGAAAAAATTTAAAGCTTAAACATGATATCGTCTATTAACTCACCTCGGTTGTAAAGTTGGACAAGTTCTTCTATCATGTCCACTGCGACCACATCCACGACAATTTCTTCGAGATTGGGACATGGCTAACTCCTTCGACGACTTCAATTGCTTTCCGCACCCTTTAGTCCTAATCGAGTAGGATCAACCACATGTTGGGTACTTTCTTTACTCTTGTTCTTCATTCTACTCATTCGTATATCACCGCCGTCGTCGACATCCTTTACATGTAATTTTATGTCACGAAACCCATCCATTAGAAATGTGGTTTGAGCATCAGTCAAGGCTCCCTTGTCAACCAACTCTGATGCAGTGCGCGACAATATCTCGTGTCGTGAAATTAGAGAATGACCAGTAGATAGATCGACAATTGGTTCAAAAAGGGAATTGTTTTTGCAATCTGGGTCCATCGACGTACAACATAGTGATCTGGTAACAACATAACCTTTTTCTTGATCATTAATGAAAGCTTGTGACGACACAGATATCCTTCGAACTCAAATGTTCGAAAATTGCATGTTATAATATCAGTCATCGTCTAGTGGAGAACCTCACGCTGTCTATCATACATTTTTCCATTCTCAAAATGCATGACAGAATATGTTTTGAGACCTTCGTTTGTTGATGTCTTCGAACAAAGATAGTAAGTACTCTGTACAAGCTTTGTCTGAAAGCGTAGGAAAATGGTCTTTGTATAGATGTTGGCCATCTGGACTTCCATTGCGAATGACGTTGTCGTCCGAGGCTGCTCGTTCAAGTCCATGTGATTTGCAGCCAATTCCCCATGCCAATTCTTGTCCATGTATCTTTTGAAGAATGCATGGTTGCTTTCTGATTTCTGACTGCTAGACATCCCTGCAGAAAAGATGTGTCTCACGTATGCTAGTATCCAACGGGTTCGTATTTCATACATATTGCACAACCACTCGTTATCCCCTAGGAGAGTGGGCTCCATCATTTCAGACCAGCGGCTTTCGAACTCGTAAGGACTCTCAGACTCCATAATGATGTTTACCAGATTATGGTACATTTCCTTATAAAGTACGGAACCCATCTTCTCTAGAAATTTGTTTAATATGTGACATAAACATAATCTATACAGTGTGCAAGGGAGGGAATACCTGGCCGATCGCTCTCGAAATGGCACCATCTTGATCAATGATAATCACGCCAGGACACTGTTGTGTTGGCATGGCTTCTACAAACTTTGAGAATAACCAAATGAAAGAATCAGTTTTTTCATCGCTCAATAAGCCACTTCTAAATACAATAGTTTGACGATGGTGGTTACACTAATAAATGGTGCGAACACCATCGAGTATTTGTTGGTATTATAGGTCGTGTCAAACACGACAGCGTCTCCGAAGTAGACGTATGAGCTCCTGAAATCGAAATTAGCCCAAAAACATCGAGCAAGCACTCCATCCTCATCAGTTTCGTATGCATAGTAGAAGCTCGGGTTTTTTCTTTTCTCCAGCTCGAAGTATTCTATCAATACTTCTGCTTCATGTCCAATGTGTTCCCTTCGAAGGTCTCTTTGGTGGTTCCTAATATCCTACTCAGAGCAACCAATGTGAGCAAGTCATCAGACTACTCGAGCTTTAGTGCTTTAAGCTTAGAAACAATGTGAGACATCTCCATGATGTACTCCCTCATGTTTCATTTGCCTTTATACTTCATTGAAATCAAACCTTGCAAAAGCGTGCTTGTTTCATCCTTGTCATTTTTCGCAAAACATTTTTCAATTTCAGCAATGAAATCTTTGGCATTATTTACTTCTTTAGATATTATGCCTTGAAAGGCTTCCGGAATGCCATGCTTAATGATTGTCAGACTCATGCGATTGTGCGTTCCCACTTCTCAAAGTTCCTCTTTTCATCAGATGAACTTTCGTCCATCAGAGGAGTGGGTTGCTCAATTCGGAGCGTAAAGTCATTACTCTATCCATAAGACAGATTACAAATCACGCAGTGAGTTTAAGCTCCAGTATATAAAGATTATATTCAGTAGTAATTGTGGTCAAAATCCAATATTCTCTCGTCATTTTAGAGATATTAACATCCGAAGCTTAGAGAAACAACAACCAAAAGCACAATAACTTTAAAGTGGACAAAGTGAATCCTCACCTTGAATCTAACTTTTTTATCAAGGCATGAGTGCCAATCAACCTTCATTTCTTTCAAAGGTACCCGATCATGAGGTCTATAACGAATGATAAAACAATAGTTAGCGACCACTAATCATATGTAACATTAAAAAATCAATTTAAATGCACAAGCAACATCACACACCTCTTTGGCCCTGAAATACATGGTTCAACATCTTCTAGGCTTAGGTCCAAGTAAGATGAGTATACTCTTTCTTGTTGAGGCTGAATTGGTGGGAAAATAAGTCATGAGTCCCGTGTCAAAACTATGATAAATGACAGTAAAAAGTGCTAATTATAAAACAATAATAAGTTGTACCTCACTGTAGTCAACAAACATATTGTTTGCACGTAGATGTGCTTCTATCATTGCCACCTAATTAGCATAGAGTTGGGAGTAATTAGGTTTAAAAGCATAGATCAACATAATGTGATAAATCATTTATATTCATTATAAAAGGTACTTATAGTCTCATCACTTCTCCTAGTTAATTTGAGATATTGTAGAGTGACATGAGTTGAATTTAAGAAAGAAAATAAGAGAGAAAATAAGACAATACAAAGAGAATAGAATTGTATTGAATAGTGTGATTTGTTTACAAGAGAGACATCATATTTATAGTTTAACTTGAGAGGAGTTTTTTACTTTCTAATCAACGTGGGACCAACTAACATGTACATTGTGTATATATGTATATACATTAACATGTATATTGTGTACATATGTATATACATTAATAGCCCCTCTCAAACTTAATGAGGTAAAATGGAGACCAGCTTGAGTTTAGAAACTAAATCCTGAAGGCGTCCAGGATGATGTGTTTTAGTGAAGATATCTACAGTTTGATCAGCTGAAGAAACTGATAATAGTCCAATAGTCTCACGGGTGAGATGATAACGTATAAAGTGACAATCAATCTCAATGTGTTTTGTGCGTTCATGAAATATATTATTGTGAGCAATTTGGATAGCACTTTGATTATCGTAGCTTATGATATTGGAAGTAGAATGAGTGACGCCTATGTCTTCAAGTAACCAGCGAAGCCAAAGAAGTTCCTGAGTTGTATCAGTAAGGGCTCGATACTCAGCCTCTGTACTGGATCGAGCGACTACTGTTTGCTTCTTGATGCGCCAAGAAATAAGAGAATCACCAAGGAAGACGTAATAACCAGTGGTGGATCTACGATCAGTGGGGTTACCTGCCCAATCTACATCTAAGTAGGCGCGAAGCTCAAGTGAAGATTGGGATGAGAAATGGAGACCATAAAATAGGGTCCCTTTGATGTACCTGAGAATTCGAAGTACTGCGGCATAATGGGATGTCCGAGGAACAGAGAGAAATTGATTGACAATATGGACAACTTAAGAGATGTCAGGGTAAGTAACTATAAGATAAACAAGATTACCAACCAACTGGTGAAATAAGGTGGGCTCGTCCAAAGGTGTACCATCTATAGGAGTGAGTTTAGAGTTGAGCTCTAGATGAGTAGTACGTCTTACTATCTGTGAGTCCCGCTCGAGTAAGAAGATCAGAAGCATACTTTGCTTGCGAAAGATAATATCCCTCAGAGTTAGAAGTGATCTCGAGTCCCAAAAAGTAACTAAGTTTTCCAAGATCTTTCATCTCGACATGTTGGCTAAGATAAGTCTTGAGATCCAAAATTCTGGAGGTGTCATCACCAATAATGATCATATCATCAATATAGAGGAGAAGAAGGATAGTACCCTAGTCTGTTTGGCGAATGAAAAGAGCAAAATAATGTGAGCTAGAAGTGAATCCAAAATCTCCAACAATGGTGCTGAGCTTGGCAAACCAAGCCCGAGGAACTTGCTTGAGACCATATAGAGCCCGATGAAGTTTGCAGACTTGATGCGGAAGATGATGAGAACCAGGAGGAGGGTACATATAAACTTTTCCAGTGAGTTCACCATTAATAAAAGCATTTTTCACATCCATCTTAAACAATTCCCAACGACGAACGGCAGCAACTGCATTAGGCTGCGAACTGAAATGAGGTGAGCAATCGGGGCAAAAGTCTTCTCATAGTCAATCCCATACTCCTAGGTAAACTCTTTAGCTACCAAGCGAGCTTTGTACCGATCAATGGACCCATCATAGTGAGTTTTGATCTTGTAGACCCACTTGCATCCCATAGCATGTTTGTCTTTTGGTAGATCCGCTAGATCCCAGGTATGAGTGTTTTCAAGTGCTAGTAGTTCATCATTCATTGCTTTCTGCCAAATAGGATCAGAACTAGCTTCACGATAAGACTGAGGTTCATGGTGAGAAAGAATAGTAGAAAATATAAACAAAGTCATGAAGATTAACAGAAGGAGTTTTTACCTTGTCACTTCGTCCAGTGGGGAGAGCAGAAGCTTTTGGAACTGATCCATCAGAAGAGACAAGTTCTTCAAAAGAGAGTAAGGTAGATAACTCAATTGAGGGATCTGTAGACATGTCGTTGGTAATGACATATCTGAGAGAGAGAGGAAATGTGTTGGTGGAGATGTTGACTCAGAGGAAGAGTTTGTGTCAGGAAAACGATCCGTAGAGAGATCAGTGAATAGGATAGAGGTGTTGTCATGTGGCAGGTGAAACTTAGATATGGAGGCGAACATCTTGTGTTCCCAAAAAACAACATGACAAGATACTCAGAGACATTTGGAGTTAGGATCCCAACATCTGTAGCCTTTGTGTTCAACATTGTATCCCAAGAAACAACATAATAGAGATCTAGATTCCAATTTGGTGCGCTCATGAGGCTGAAGAAGAACAAAACAGGCACAACAAAATACCTTAAGCATGTTATAATCAGGAGGGTGACCATAAAGACGTTCAAATGGTGATGATTCCTAGTGATGGGAGAAGGCACGCGATTCTTGGTATAAACAGCTGTAAGAGCAGTTTCACCACAAAAGCGTTTAGGACATGAAGCAGATATGAAAAGAGCACGGACGGTATTGAGAATGTCTCGATATTTGCATTCAGCACGCCCATTTTGTTGAAAAGTATCTGGACATGAACGATGAGGAAGGGCGTCACGTTGGTGAAGAAAGTTAAGGATTTTATAGTCTTTGCAATCAACAGCATTGTCAGCACGAAATAGTTTGATATTGCAAGAAAATTGAGTTTTGACCATGCTAGCAAAATCAAAGTACAACTGAGATAACTCAGATCGATTGCGCATAAGAAATATCCAAGTGTAACGAGAGTAATCATCAACAAAAATGACAAAATATCTAGAGCCTCCCATAGTATGAGTGGGAGACAGGCCCCAAACATCAGAGTGAATCAAATCAAATGGTGCAGAAGAAAATGTATCACTTTTGTAAAATGACAATGCTGATTATTTTGCAAGCTTACAAGGAAGACAATCAAATTGTTCTTTATTAACAACTCCTAAATGATCACTACATGCTAAAAATTGAAGACGACCAACAGAAGCGTGACCCAGACGAGAATGTCGAAGACTAATGGATGGGGTAGATGAGACTGGGGATGCTATTTGAACTGATGAGGAGAAACGAGATGGAAGGTGAAGATTGATGAGCTCAATGAGTCGTCCAACCTTACGGTTTATCCCAAGAGTTTGTCCCGTCTTTGGATCCTGCACACAACAACCAGAAGCAGAAAAAAGGATAGTTAGACCGAAGTCGCATAATTGACCAACAGATATAAGATTGAGAGTTAGTTGGGGAATACAGTAAGTATCAAGAATAGAAGTGTTTAATGTCGATATTTTTCCGACATGACTCACAGTCATAGAAGAACCATCAGGAGTTTGAATTGTCAGAGTATGATTAGCAAGATGTTTGATGGCAAATGTAGTGGAATCAAGGTGTCATGTGATTACAGCATGCAGAGTCGAAGAACCAGGATGAATTACCTGATGTGACTGACATAGCAGTAGAGGGTATATTACCAGAATTAGCAAGGACTCGTTTAACAATTTCCTCTATGTTAGAGGCAGAAAACGTCTCACTAGAAGTAGTGAATGATGAACCTTCAGCAGTAGTTGCGGCAGATCTAGAAGGAGTACCACGAGACATGTATTGTTGGGAGTGTCTGTTGGGGTTTTGAAAACAATCATGCTAATATGACCCGGGGCTTGCTTCTGACATAATTGGCAAACTCGAATAGGGCATTCCAAGATAGTGTGTCCTGGTTTCTTGCAGTAATTGCAGAATTTTGAAGATCCAGATGGATGCCCTTTGTTGTTATGTTGAAAAGATCCAGATGAATGCCCTTTGTTGTTGGGTTGAGGTCCTCTGGGAATGGCAAAGACAACATCTATAGAGGTTGTTTTGCGAGGGGCAAGACGAGTTTCCTCCGAAAGAAGTTCAGTAACAACTTGATCTAAAGTAGGTAAGGGATTGCGGTGAATGAGAGATTCACAAACATGCTCAAACTCATTAGTGAGGGCCATGAGAAAGAGAACCAAGTGTTGCTGATCTCGATAGTCGGAAAATCTCTTAGCATTTTTGGCATCTGTAAACTCTAGTTATGAGGAAGCAAGTTGATCCCAAACATAGTGCATCTCATATAAGAAACTATTGATGGATTGCCCAGGTTGTTGTTACATACGATGTAGAGTACCCAGAGTTGGTATTGATGAGACAGATCTGCGGTGGTGTAGCGTTTCTGTAGAAAATCCTATAATGACTTGGCAGTCTTGAATCTACCAAACTGGAGATTGATGGAGCGTACACACGTGTTGCGAATCCAAGTGATAATTTGGTGGTTCTTGCTATCCCACTCTTCGAGACGGTCTATGTATTTTGTGTTTTCTCTGGTTCAGTGATATCACCAGTGACATATCGCCATAGCTTTTTGCCCTTAAGAAAGTTTGACATAGCCTGAGCCCATATGGTGTAGTTAAGTCCTTCCATGATAATGGAAATGGGTTGTGAAGCCTCAAGATGCTCCAAAATGTGAGCGAAACTAGATGAGGACAAAGAAAAGTAATAATAACAGGAATTGAACTGAACTGATGGAGTGGTGGTTGAGATGACGTCGATGGAGAATAAGACTCTGACTATAGTGACGACCTAACAAGTACGACGAGGATATATAAGAAGTTTTTCTGATGTGAAGGATCCACTAATAGTGACAATCACAGAGCATACTTTACTCTTGATATATTGAAACCCACTAAGAATAGTAGCTCTGATACCAAGTTGAATTTAAGAGAGAAAATAAGACAATACAAAGAGAATATAATTGTATTGAATATTGTGATTTGTTTGCAAGAGATGCATCCTATTTATAGTTTAACTTGAGATGAATATTTTACTTTTTAATCAATGTGGGACTAACTAACATGTACATTGTGTATATATGTATATGCATTAACAACATGATCTACAGGGAAGAACCTCATTGTAGTACCATACTCGGGAGACATGTTTGCAATGGTGGCTCTGTCGGCTAATGATATCTCACCTACACCATCGCCTAGACACAAGGACATGGAATTTATTTTCATTCTCTTGTAAAACTACAAAGTTTAAACGAACCCAGGTCAAGTAATCTTACCATAAAATTCAACAAACTTCCTGACAACACTGTGGTTCCTTAGTATTTGTGTGACTGTTAAAACCAAATCAGTAGCCGTGACACCATTTTTCAATTTGCTAGATAACTTGAATCCAACAACTCCAGGTAACACCACACTCATTGGCTTTCAAGAAGGGATAACAACCTTAAATAAAAGTGCATAGAAATTAGAAACTGATTGTATATATTATTAAGGATTTTAAATAGTTTATATGAAGTCCAAGCATAAAACGATGTCTCATTGAAGTTTGGTGGATATATATGGGCATTATGATTCCTCGGCTGAAAACAGTCTATTGCTTCACTTAGGTGTTGAAAGTTTGGTGTCCGTTTGTTTTCGTTTTTTTTATGAAAATTGCCCATTAAAGTGATAATTATTATTTCTACTATTGCGTCTAGAATTTGTTTCAATTACCAAAAAGTTAAAAAAAAATTAGAAAAAATTACCATACCGAATACCATTCATTTGACTTTGTTTTGCAAAGAAATTGTCAACAAAAGTGAAAATTATTTTTACAATGGTTGATAGAATTTGTTGCCATTGCTAAAAAAAAAAGCAAAAAAAAAAAATGTGAAAATTGCTTTTCCACCTAATCGGTGGGAAAACAAAATCAAACAAATGTGCATCAAAGTGTTGACCTAGAAAAAGGTGAGAAAAACAAAAATTAGGCAAATTTGTCCTATCAAACACCCTTAATGGGCTAAAGTTGGAAAATATTTTATTTTTCCACCCGTTTTCTAGGCTATCAAACGGGGCTTAAGATCTGTTGTTCCTCCGGACTCGTGATCTGCTACCGTAGATACTATCTAACCAACCTGCTAGATCTTTCGATCTACCTCGTGTGCCTTCCAAGATCTACTGTAAATTTCAGACCCCCGATTTTCTTCAATTGTCTCTTCCAAGTGGATACCCAGGAATCATATATCCATGTTTCCTGCGCTTGTAGTCCAACCTCTCTCAACTTCCAAAAACTTCTGAAGTCTAACTGAGAAAGTACATTCCTCAAAGTGTTAAGGAAGTCGATTGTTTTGGATTTACGATGTTTTCCCAAAACTTGGTTGCTAGATCTCAAGAATGATACAGATGAATCACCAAATAATTATGCTCTTGAATCTCTCAAAAAAACGATGTGTACGTGTTATGTAATGAAAGCACAATGAAGCAACCTACCAAAATTCGTCTCAGACATCTGTATTTATAGTTGGGAACGTTTGGGTGTTATGGGCCGTGTAAATCTTCAAAATCGTAAATTAGGTGTGGTCGTATAAATATGTCGCTCGAGCGACAGCAAGGCGAAAGGAGGCGACAATGTTTCTGTTTTTGCCGCTCGAGTCAAGGCATAGGGACACTTTAACGAAATTCCGGCATCGCGTTTTCCTTACTTTTAACCTCTAACCCTAACTTAACTCATCTATAGAAAATTGCATCCAAATCCTTGCTTTTTTACAAGTGTTTGATTAAGATCATTTTGTTCACAAATATGTATTGGACCTAACATTGACAACCAAAAGTTGGAACTCTAATGTCAATTCCAAATGAAACCTAAGGGCCTTTTTTAAGCCCCATTTGTTGTGTAAAATATATTTTGAAATGGTAGATTGATGGATAATGTGTGGTTAAAAATGATGATTTTTTTTGATTGCGTGTAATATTATTTTATTAAAAAATGTATGGTTAAAAAGAAGAAAAATAAAAAAATATTTTGAAAAAAATGAGAATCAAACAAGGTTTAAATTACTTATTTTAGAAACTAAAATTACTAACAAAATAATCCCCTGTTTTTGTGGGGATTGAAATCAAATTTTTAGTATATTTTGATAAAAGTTGTGGAACTCATAAAATATGCTATTAAAATTAGATATTGATTTTGACTTAAATTAAGATCTAGATTTTAATTCCTACCAAAACAAGGACCAAGTATTTTTCTTAAATATTTTTGTTAATAAATTGCATTATTTTTACTATTTAGGCCCTATCTGTTTGTGGTTTTCAGCATAATTCCAATCGTTGTCAATGTTTCAGCCGCAATTAGGGCTGGGCGTGGGTCGGTTCGTTTCTGAAGAGAACCGTTCGGGTATTTAATAAATGGAACGTCGGGTCCAAATATAATTATGGAACAGTTCGGGTTCGGTTCGGTTCGGTTCGGTTTAATTCGATTTTGTACCATAATTAAATTTTTTTAACATTTACAACAACACTACATAAAAATAAAATATTAAAAGTAGATTAATTTAATTTATACAAACACCAAAAAGTAGATAAAATCTTTCAAAACATCGCTGATTTATATCAATAGTTCATTTGCTTCAAGCAGTCTGCATAAAGAAAATGAAATATAAATTAAAAATTATAAAAATAAAATATTTTTAAGTATTGGTAATACTTACCAACAATTTGATTTAATCATCAATTGTTTGACTTGTCATAGTAAAAAACTTTACAAACATAATTGAAAAGATTGAGGAGCTTCAAAATTGATTAATGAGCTACCGTCGTCGAGTGAATTGATGAATGGAGATCGAGATGTAGGTTTTACAAATTACAATTATCAAATGATTTGGCTCGGTTTGTACTTTACTAGTGAGCTTACCAATGATAAGGCCCAAATGTTGGGCAATTGGGCTAACAAAAAAATAAATTTGTTTGGACTTAGTTGGTTTCTTTAATTAATTTGGTAATTTGTTTATTAAAAAAAAATCGGTTCTTATTCAGTTTTCGGTCTAGAACTGAGAACCGACTCAAATCAATATTCGGATACCCGTTCGAGTATTTAACTTATAAAGAATCGCTCGGTTCGATTCGATTCGGGTTCGGTTCGGGAGTTTTACCCAACCCTAACTACAATGTTGGACCAAGTTCTCTCATAGGGGTGGTTGCTTTATTGAAAAAAAGGGTAAAAAAATCAATTTTTTAACTAAAAAATTGAAAACAGACAACCCTTACATTGAAACAAAAATACTATCAAAATAAGTATTTTCTATTTAAGGGTGTGTTTGAGTCACATTGTTTTGAAAGAACGTATTTTGGAATAGTAGATTAATGGAGAGTATATGGTTGAAAAATAAGAAAAAATTATTGATGTAATAAAAAATATTATTTTATTGAATACGTGTGATTGAAAATGAATAGAATAATGAAAATGAAAATTTCAATGTGGTTCAAACGAGATATAAAAGTAAGAAAAATGCAACTCAATCAAATCACGTCTAAAATAAAAACTTAAAGTCACTTTTAGTTTACTTTTGAAGCTATCCAAACAAAGCTCAAGTACTTGTCCAAACTTCCATAAAGAATGGTCCAAATTTTGTAGCATTCCGCGCCTCTTTCAATTTTTACATTTTGAAACCCCAATTTTCTCTCTCTCTACACAATCTTCCCTCCACTGTCTTCCCGCCTCTTACCGCAACCCCACTTATTAAACCCCATCCCCATCCTCTGTCCCTCTCTATATGTATAGTTTTATACCTGTATCTATAGTTGTAACTGCACAAAAATGGAGCGCCGCCTCAGGAGACACTCATCGCCCAGCAACAGGGAGGCGTACCTCCGCTACTTGAAGCCCGGCGCGTTGGCTCAACTCAGAGACTCGCGTATCAGCGCCGCCCGAACTCACCGAGTCACTAAATCAGTAGTCCAGGCTCAGATCTGTGCTTCTCCCTCCCGCTCTCCCTCAGCTACTTCCCCTGGTTCGCCTACGCAGGTCAACGGGCCTCCGTCCTCTCCCTCGTTCTTCTCGGGCCGGATCTACGGCCCGCGTTGCCCTCAAAGGAAGAAACTTATGGCTGCTAGAGCTGTTTTCGTCTCTGCCCCGAGTTTCTCAGGAACCGGCCTGGATTCACCCGGCCAGGTTATGGATTTGATTGGCGGGAGTGAAAATAGTTCCAATAATAACATTCTAGTAGCACATTGAATGAACTGTGAAATTGCTACTTTTGTTAGTAGATTGTTGTTAGTAGATTGGTCATTAATTTTAGAGATCCTTTTGTGGATTATGTGAAAAGGAAAAAAATTAGAAGCAGAAAATGCGGTCATTATATTACCCTTTTGGTTCTTATGTCTTTTATGCAATAAAAACCATTAATTATTCAAACTTGTCATTCATTTAACGCAGTTGTTAATTATGTGCAATGATGTTACCATTTACTCTGTTTCTAGTGTTAGGATTATGATTTATTGTTTCGTTGAATGAATTACAACAATTAATTAATATGTTGAAACTCATATAATGTTTTAGCAATGTCATAATTCTATATATATTATTCCAGTGTTCAGCTTTATTATTACCTAGTTATTCTGGATTTTCCTTCGATGAATTCACTCATGTTCATTTATTTAGGTTCGGGCATTTACTTTGATTAACAGGTGCGCCATGGTAAATTAAGTTTATCTGCTTAATTTCTTGACTGGTTCGAAATGTCGTGCAGGCATTTTAGATTGATAGAGTTTATCATTGAAGGATTGTAATATTTTTAGTGAATAAGGCCAACTAGAGGTTGTTTTTGCTTTCAGTGCATATTTTTTAATGTGCTTATGAAGTTATATTCCGAACTTCAAGCTTGATGACAGATGTTCTTCAATATACTGTTCTAATTTAGATATAGCCAACTTGAGGTTGGTTTTTGTTTGAATTGTCCTCTATGCTAACTGCTAAGCATTCCAAATGATCCTCTTTTCAGAGTGTAAATTTATTTTAGTCAAGCTAGGAAGTGTTTGTTTGCATCTTCAGAACCGTTCTTTGCACAATGAAATACCATTTGTACACTTGATCTGATTTCTTGCCGTGTACAAGCAAAAGGAGTTTGTCACTTCAAAAATGTTTCGGTCTTTCATCAAATCTCACTCGGGGCATGAGCTTCCTGTATAGCTTCTGGTTTGGAACATGAATTAATTACTTATTTTGATGGATTTGCTTCTTGTTGGCCAGTTAGCATCTGTTACGCAAATTAGTCGCGCTTCGCGTCCAAGGCCGGGCAAACTGAGTGAAAAACAGAATGATGTGGCAAGTGACTACTTAAAAAAAAAAATCACAACATTTCAGAACCACAGAATCGCTATACCCCCAAAGTCAAAACCCTAACCACAACTCACAAACGTCCCCCAAATCAGCTGAAGGCGAAAATAGCTATCCCCATTCACAACTCACCATCTCCGGCCACACAAAGCTGTCGTCATCAGTTGACCTACCATATTCGGTTGCATTCGAAGCCATCACCATCTCCGAACACTTTTATCAACAGACTTTCACCATTCGGTCACATTCGAAGCCTCCGTGAAAGGCATCGCTGTCCGGAGGTTTTGCCACGAAATTGCCGAACATTAAAGAAGGTACAGCTTCACGTTCCTTAGTAGAATTAATTCAGAAATCTGTTTTAGTTAAGTTGATGTATGTGGGTTATTGTTGTTGGTATTTTTCTTAATTGAGATGATATATTTTACTAGGAAAATCAATCCACTATAGAATTCCTTCTTTACTTCTATATTCTTAGTGAATAGCGAGATTTTATAGGTCTGAAGTGATGTAGGGGAAGGGTGTGATTCAACATGGATTTATCAAACTCTCGTAGAAAAGGGGTCTAGTTGTGGAGCTATGGAGCCTGGGACAAGGATAATGAATAGATCAAAGGAGCTCCTTTCAGTTGGGGCTTTGTTTTTTTATATAAAATTGACCTACACAAGCCACAGGCTCAGATTGCCTTGTTTGGCATAGCTTGCCTATCCAGGAGGATGGTGTCGTGCCTGGATGAGCTTTTTTACTCGGTTATAGTTATGCTGCTACAATTGAATGCTTCATTTATCGTTGCTTTCATTTGGTTTGTAAAATGTTTTGTTTTAACACATAATCTGAATTTAACTGCTTGCATGACAACAACAAGACCATCTTTCTTATTATATTCACCTTTTTCATCTTGCTCATGTTCTTTTTCAGGGTTTTTGTCGTAGAATATCAGGAAGAAACTCTGGAATATGTGATAGTTGTAGAGTAAAAGATCACTACTTTGTCGATTGCAAAGGAAACATCCTTGCACGCTATGTAACCACAGGTTTGAGAAATGTTTTGTAGTGGAGAAGGAGAGCAAGAACAAAGGGAGATTATTCATTTACTACAGTAACAATTGTGGATTTTGGGAGTGGGTCGTTAAGGAAGCATCAAGCGGTCCGAATAAATGCAACGGCACAAGCTCGATCAACCCCGCGAAGAATGAAACAATTGAAGACATGTCCCGAATGTTCCAGTCTCGAGTTCGAATAAATGATGAGGAGGAGCTCCAGATTTCAGTGAACGTCATGATCCAGGCTGAAAAAATAATAGCGCAAGTTGATGTCAAAGGGAAGCAGCCAACTTGATTTGTGAATGTTCGTATGCATATGTTTTGTAGTGGCGTTGAAACTGAATGTAATGATAGTTTGTGTACGAACTCGTATGCTTCGTTAATGCATGGTTTGTAGGTGGATGAAATTTTCAGCTGACTTTAATGTCTTAATCCACCATGATTGAGGTGAAATTTCCAGTGCTTTAATCTGTCTCATATATAGCCCTTGTTTGGTACATATTAAAATTTTCATTTTCATTCTTTTACTCATTTTTAACAACACGTTCTTTTATAAAATAATATTTTTCATCACATCAATAATTTTTCATTATTTTTCAGTCACACATTTTCTATCAATCTACTATTCCAGAATAAATTTTTTCAAAATAATGTGGCTCAAGCACACCCATAGTTGCACAATTCCTCCTTAAACAATTCACTCTTGATGATTGTGTTCGTTTCTTTTAGCTAAAGAATTAGTCTGTTAAATGTTTTCAAATTTTTTGCTGTATCTGGAAAAATAATTTTACTTTGCTGTTGATCATATATAAATGAAATCAAAGGAGGGGGTAAGAAATTTTGTAATCTAGTTTCTGTTTTGTTCATTATCTGCAGCATAGTCGTAACACTTATGAGATGACTAGAATATACTTTTATGTACAAAAAATGAAGATGCTTTCTTTCTAAACTAATTACAAGAGACTCTTCATACAGTACATCAGTTCTTGCAATTCTTCCCAAGTAAAATTAGCAAAAAACTATACCAGAAAATGAAGCTTCTAATGACCAACAAAATCAGCAAAAAACAATACCAGTTCTTGCAATTCTTCCCAGGTAAAATCAGCCAAAAAAACTATACCAGAAAATGAAGCTTCTGATGAACAACAAAATCAGCAAAAAACAATACAAGTTCTTGCAATTCTTCCCAGGTAAAATTAGCAAAAACAAGTCCAGAAAATGAATATTCTTGCAATTCTTCTAATGACCAACATAACACAGTTGAGACCTTTGACAAAATCAGCAAAATACAATACCAGAAAATGACGCTTCTTGCCATCAACGTTTAGTTCTTTTAATGCACTAACTTAATGGCTAACATTGTTGCATAAACATTACAAACTAAAAAATTATTTCTCAGCAAGATAAACTAGTGACGCAGAGTGAACATCCCAGTCACGAGCCTTTGCCATCTTCATGAGGTAAGCTTGGATAGTATAACGACATAGATTGCCCTACATTGAAAAATAATTTGAACGGTTAATAACGGAATGATGAACAAACTTAGTTTGAACTCATAACTAAGAGAACAATTTATACCTTGTAAATTATACATAAAGTTCGCCGGCGACAGATGAATGAACTGTTCAGACGAGAATTGTTGTGAGATGGAAAAGATGAGTTCAAACTAAGTTTGTTCATCATTCTGTTATTAACCGTTCAAATTATTTTTCAATGTAGGGCAATCTATGTCGTTATACTATCCAAGCTTACCTCGTGAAGATGGCAAAGGCTCGTGACTGGGATGTTCACTCTGCGTCACTAGTTTATCTTGCTGAGAAATAATTTTTTAGTTTGTAATGTTTATGCAACAATGTTAGGTTGGAATTGAAATGGAAAAGTGTGACTTTTAGCAACACTCAACAAATGTTGCTAAAGAGGGCCTTTGGCAACGTTGCCAAAAGTCTCGCGAAAGTGCTACATTTGGCAACGTTTGTCGAGTGTTGCGAAAAGCGAGACTTTTGGCAACGTTTCAAACGTTGCCAAAAGTCTCGCTTTTCGCAACACTCGACAAACGTTGCCAAAGGCCACACGTTGCCAAAAGTCTCGCTTTTCGCAACACTCGACAAACGTTGCCAAAGGGGTCTATTGCAACATTTTTCTAAAAAATGTTGCCAAAATTCATTTACTAGTATCAATGACAACATTGGCTTACTAAAATGTTGCCAAAAGACCCTTTTAGCAACATTTATCAACAAATGTTGCCGTTTTAATGTTGCGAATGAGTCTTTTTGTTGTAGTTCTAGAACTACTTCCAAGTCTTCAAATCTTGCTCCATTTAATCTCAAAGATTTCATGTGAGATGTGCATAGTGATTTGCTTAGATAGTTGAGTTTCTCTTATTTGTACCCTATATGTCATTAGTGTATACAAATTTGCAAAATGAGACATCAAGGAACTATTGTGCTTGACAATTAGAAAATTAAAATAAGGTAAAGAAGAAGATTAAAGAATAAAAAGTATTAGGCTAAAGAAATCTCTAACTTTTGAGGTCTCCTCTAAGCATCACTAGAGCAATTTGTTTTGTTTCGTCTAAGCATATTACTAATTCGGTTGTTCATATCATTGTTTCTATCTAAATCTTGGTTATTAACCTCTCGACGTTAGTAATTTGGCTCACTAGAGTACAATGGCAGTTTATGTCTCGGATTGGCAGTACAAAAATGTAAATAAAAAGCCCATTGTTCCCATAATTTTTTTCTTTCACAAAAACTACTTCATATGCTTCATTTCAAGATGAGAGTTTAATTTTATAGATTAAGGGTTTGTCTGTTTCTGTTTTCAATTGCAATTTGGACCGTTGTAGCATACATTTTTTGACCCAATTGTGAGAGAATGTGCTCCATTTATTTGAATATAACGGTAAAAAAAAGTCATTTCTGCTGATTTTAATTGAAACCAGACAAGCACTAAGTGGGGAGTTTGTTAGAAAATGTTGTTCAAAATCAAATAAAACTAAATGTGAAATGAAACAAGCATGGAAGACAAGCGAAAGTAGGAGGCCAAATGGGAAATGACATGATGCCATGCGACCACACGGTTTTTGCCCATGCGGTCGCACAGACCATTATCGGGACTTAATGATGCGACCGCATGGCTTTTACCCATGCGGTCGCATGGGCCTAAAAACTAGCCGTTTGGCAGTTTTTTGGTTTTAATTTTGGAGGCTTTTCACTTCTTTTTGGCACCATTTCGTGCAGCCTTCTTCCATGGTTATAAATAGTGATTGATGTTCATTGAAACATTATTACAAACCATTGAGAAAAATTTATTCATTCCACAAAAAGATTCAAACCTCCTTTCTTCCATATTCAAACAATGGTTGCATAATTATATTCCACTTTGCGAGTTGCATAGTTGTATCAAGTCTTTTCATGATATATATGGTTGGAATAAAGCATGTATAAAGACGGTTAAATTTTTTTTTCAAAAAAAAGTGTGATTCTTTAAACATGCTTAATTATGGATTTTGGTTTTATATGCAACATATGAGAATAGTTAAGGCTAATGAAAGGCTATGGTGTGTTGACTTGGTGTCAACATAGATAACTCGAAAGAATAATGAGATTCTGTTCAAGTTAAAAAAAAATATTTGGTAATGTGGATTAAGCCGCTTAATTACTTGGAAGAACTTGTGTGGAATATTATGAAATATTCTAGGATCAATTGAGATGAAAGTTGTGACTCTCCAGAGTACGACTTATTCATTATTGATGATTGTAGTAGCATGTAAAAAGGAAATTGTCATTCTCATTTTATAGTGACATTTGGGAATGGTTCATATGCATAGGATAAAAAGTTGGAAGAAATCCAACTATTTGTTGAAAGTATATGAATTTTCATGATCATTCACTTTACTAAAATGTGAAAAGATGTGGTAAATTATAGTTAGTTAAACTTTCATATCTTGTTGAAAATTATCATAATTTGATGATAGCCTGACTTAATTTGATGAGATGTTTTTGCAAATTTTGTTTGCATTAGAGCATGACTAAATTATGATTTTGTCCAAGTGGATATTAAGCCTTATGAAGCCCTTAGGATTGGGTCTTTTGTGAACACAATTTTCAATCTGTGTTTGATTTATTTATTCAAGTTGAAATTTAGTGAATTGGTATCCATGATTTAAAAAGAATATTATTTGTGAAATATCATAAAATTGATTAATTGCATATGTGTTGTGAAGTTACAATTTCGTGAATCAAGATGCTCAATCCTTTCATTATACCATACTACACAGTTAAAACCAATTGAGTTGGTTTATGCTTGAAAAACCTTGTTGGTTTATGAGATGACATTGATCGAAATTATGTGTGACCAAAATGAAAGATGGTTAGATTGAAGCATTTTGTGAAAGTGGAATAAAACAAAGCATTCAATGATGACATTATCCACTGGATATAAGAACTGAACTTCGATAGAGTTGATAAACTCTAAAGTTCGAGTATAACCCAAAATGTGGGGGTTAATATTATGATTGTGAACTTATACGAGAAAGTTCCAAACTTGTGGATGCATCTTTACTAGATTGCATGTGTATTCCTTATTAAGGAATTGTAGGGGTAACTTAGTTACATTTTCATATACCTTTCAATCATAGAAAGAAATTTATGAAGAAGAAAATATAGGAATCTCTTATACAATTATAAGGATAATAAACACTAAGTCTAAAGTGGATGAAAATGAGTGAAAGCCAATCATGGCGTTTGAATATTTGAAGAAAACTCATAAATCATTGTAATGATTCAATGATGAAGGAATGTATACCCATACATGAGATTCCCTAGTAAAAGTGATTGACTAGTGTGATGATTTGATAGAAATCCTCCAATAGAGTTTGGAAGTAAATAAAGCTTTACACAAAGCTAGTAAGAAACATGTTGCTTCGTAAAATGATTTCTTGGTGGTGACAAAGTTGTATCTATTAAATGAATCGATAATTGACTAGCTTAATTTAATAATATACTATGTCACATGTAATGAAAAGTCTAGACTCGTGAAGTCTAAAACGTGATTACATGCGAAAATTAATCAATATAGTTAATTTCCCTAGTTCATGTAATGTCAATATAGCGGATGCTTAATCTAAATCTCTAGATTAGAAGAGATTTAGTAATATATATTTCGAGTAGGATAAGGTTGAAACTCTTAAACCAAAAGATCCACCAATGATGACAACTATACCCGTCATTACGAAATGAGTAATCCACGGGTTCAAAGGGTAACAACAAGTCATTAGATATGTGAAAAAATTTCAGCATTATAAAATCCGCAATAACCTTATTCTAGTTATAATATTGCTGGTTGTTACTGAAGTGAGGGTTGAGTTATAAACTCTTAATAAAGTTCAGTACGTAGTATAAGTATCTCTAAAAGTAACAAAGATACTGGAAGAACTTCACCTAAATGAACTTCGAGGTGGTGCCGCCTAAATAGAGAGGTTGAGTTTCTCTCTTAAAATTTTGTTGAATATGATGAGAGCAAGATCATATTAGCGCTAAGCGAGTTGAGGAACTTGAGAACACGTAATATTTATGTGTGTGTCCTTACCGGTATTGTCACATGGAATAACTGGTTCAAAGCTTCATGCTATCTTTGATTCCGACTTTACTTTGTTTGGATTACACTATTGTTAGATTCAAATCGAAAGATATCTAATCCTTAAGCATAAGTATTTTATGATTTGAATATGAGATTTTATTAAATTTTGAACAAGTGGAGGATTGTTAGAAAATGTTGTTCAAAATCAAATAAAACCGAGTGTGTAATGAAACAAGCATGGAAGACAAGTGAAAGTAGGAGGCCAAACGGGAAATGACATGATGATATGCGACCACATGGTTTTTGCCCATGCGGTCGCACAAACCATTATCGGGACTTAATGATGCGACCACATGGCTTTTACCCATGCGGTCGCATGGGCCTAAAAACTAGCCGTTTGTCAATTTTTTGGTTTTAATTTTGGTGGCTTTTCACTTCTTTTTGGCACCATTTCGTGCAGCCTTCTTCCATGGTTATAAATAGTGATTGATGTTCATTGAAACATTATTACAAATCATTGAGAAATATTTATTCATTCCACAAAAAAGATTCAAACCTCCTTTCTTCTATATTTAAATAATTCCTCCTTGTGTTCTTGAAGTTTTGGAGAATTCCACAAGTGTTTAAGTGTTGAATTCTTTACAATGTTTGATCAATCTTTCGAACCATTTGCCGCGAGACCTTTAAGCACCAAATTGTTTAGAAGATGCGACAAATATCGTTTGAGGACAACGATCTTCGTGTTTGGGCCTTCCACTTTGTTCCGATATTTTGTTCGTCATTTGTTGCAGATTTTGGTGTGTTTATTCTCCAACTTTTTATTGAAGTTCTTGGTCATTGAATATGATATAAGTTTATCATTTTTCTCTTACTTATTTCCATTGATTTAATTTGAGTTTCATCGTGATTTTGATCATTGATTTCTTCTTCATTTCCTCTCTTGGTGAAACATTATTGTTTAACAGAGTTTAATTCAAACGAATAGGAAGTCTAACTTATCAAATCTAGATAATCTAACTCCAATTTCAAATGAGTTTATTGAGTTGTTCGACCTACGTTTTTTATTTATTTAATAGGAAAAAAACGTGATTTACTCATTTTCATGAAAAATTAATTTTAAATAGATGTCTCGGTGTTAAAGGATATATATCCCACATCGATAAATGATATTGACACATACCAATTAATAAAAGATCTTGAGCAACTCCTCTTAACAAGGTTGACCTGTTAAGATGGAACCTCGAATCTTAACATGATATCAAAGCCCATGATACTCCAACTAGCGATTCGATCCCGTTAAGACTCTAAATGAGCACGTGAATTTTAAGATTGGTCTGCTCAAATGAGCCACCATCTTGTGCGAGCGTGCTAAAGAATATATATATCCTATATCGATAAATGATGTTGATATATATCAATTAATAAAAGATGCTGGACAACTCCTTTAAAAAAATTGATGTTTTAAGATGAACTCAAATTTTAAACATTAAAAAAACCTTCATCTCTAAAGTTAAACCCCCCAAAACAGTCTGCATTTTGTAGTCCTATTGTGCTTCCTCCCTCGTAGTCTGTGTATCATTGAAGCAAAACCATGGCAGAACCTAAAACCAAGTACGATCGACAGCTCAGGTAAAGATAACAATTATTTATTCACATTTTCCCTATCGCTAATTCCCAATAGTCCCTTTTCTTTGTTTTTTTTTTTTTTTTTTTTTTTTTGCAATTTGAACAATTTTGATTGCAGAATTTGGGGTGAACAAGGGCAAACAGCACTTGAAAAATCAAGCATATGTTTGTTGAACTGCGGGCCTACCGGCTCCGAAACCTTAAAAAACCTTGTCCTCGGTGGAGTCGGAAGTGTCACCGTGGTTGATGGCTATAAACTTGAACTTGGTGACCTGGGAAATAACTTCATGGGTATTGTATATTGTTTTCTCTATGTTTATTACGAACAAGTATTAATTTTATGGGTCTTTAATGTTTCTGAAAGTTTATTTTTGATTTCCGAATTATTGTGACTATGGTAGTGGACGAATCAAGTGTTGGCCAATCGAGGGCGAAAACTGTTTGTGCGTTTTTACAAGAGTTGAATGATGCTGTCAAGGCCAAATTTATTGAAGAGCATCCAGAGGAGTTAATAGAATCAAATCCATCCTTCTTCTCGCAGTTCACTTTGGTTGTTGCCACACAGGTGCGTAGGACTATATGAACTCTTTGGTGCTATTGTTTACTTTTAGTAGTGATATTGCTCTTATATATTTTGTTGTCTATTGATTGTACATTTGTATTAGGACTGGATATTTAGTGGAAAGAGAACAATGAAACTCAAGTTTTAATACCAGGGTTTTTGACACACGAGTTATCTCACTATGCGTCATCAAGAAGCTAGAGGGTTAATACTTCATGAAATTTGCATTTTATTGTTCCTTGTCCAATTTTTGGATTATTTTTATTTTATTGAAATGAGAGTAATTGAAAATTCATGGCTGATTTCAACAAAAGAGAATAGAAAACACATCTGGTTTTGTTTTGTGGAATGAAGAAACAAGCTTAAGGCCACCCTACACCGAAGCAGTTTACTACGAGAGCTTATCAAGCTAATATTAATTCGAATTAGAGGAAAATTGGAGGTGGATGGACAAGCATGATGAATCTGGCAAAGGGCTTTTCTCTCATCGTGGTCACCACCCCCTGGTGCCTACCCTCCTCATGGCTATCCTTCATAAGGATACACATTGGCAGGTTATCCTGGTTAATCTACTACACACCACTCAGGGCATGGGTCTGGTGAAGGTGCAATGCTGGCTGGAGGTACTGAAGCAGCTGCTGCTGCTTATGGTGCTGTGGGTCACTATGCTCATGGTGTGCATGTTAGTTACGGTCGTGGCCATGGAAAGTTTAGGCGGGGCAAGTTATAGCCGGCAAGCATGAGGGTGGTAAACATGGAGTTATGGAGGCAATTCAAGGAGTAGAAGTGATGTATTCGTTAACTTAAAAGGACAGATATAAAATTCTGCTAATATATTATTAGTTAATCTCTGGAGGTTAATTGCCAACAAGCTCAACCTGAACCTTTGTTCATTTATTTTATTTGAGTTCAGGTGTTAGTCTAACCAGAATAATGTTATATGCTCATAAGCTCTATAGACATCTCTGTTTCTTGTTAAAATCTCTGTATGCTAATGGCCTCATTTTTTATCTCATGATAAAATTTTACTTTTGAGAAAGGCACCAGAAGGTATAGTTTTTATCACCTCCTAAAAAGAATCAAATGTGTTTCTGTCTATAAAAAATTATAGGAAGAGCCTGGAAACTATATTATGGCTAAGGTGTAAATATATGCAAGTGAAAAATCCAAGGAAGCTTAATTGCCAGGAAGCTCTACTTCTCCTAACCCCTGAAGGCTCTTTTTTTTTTTTTTTTTAAAAGGTTCTGGTCTGATTTAAGTATACAATTGGTGGCCTTTGGGAAGCTTCTTCGGGAGAAAAAAGTTTCTTTTTTCTTTTTATTTGGGTAGGGGGAAAGACAATTATGTTTTCACTTTTCACATGGTTCTTTGAGCAGGCAATGGTTCATGGCCATCAATGTTTGAGTTTTTTGAGTTTATTTCTTGTTAATCGGCATGCCTTGCGCCTTTTCTTATATCTATGATATCCTGCTGTTCAGTTTTCAAATAATGTTGGGGATCCTTGCTGTAATTTTTAGTGTCCTCAAGTCTCTCCAGTTTTAATGCTCTTTACAAGCTTGATCTGACCAAGCTTAATCTTATAAGAGGATTGCTACTGGCATCCTTGGGTAATGCTCTATGGAAGTAACAGTTATATGCACTCAAGCAAAGTTTTTCTTGGATTTTTATGGCCATAAATTTTGGAACTTGTTGCTCCATGTTGTGTTAATATTTTAAACATTATCCAAATTTGCCTGAAGTAGAGGCAGTCTAGGAAGCTGCTTGGTAGCTCTAGTGTTACAGTTTCCCTAGGAGTCTAACACTAAAAGTGGTAATGTAGAGTGTCAAGGAATCTGGTGTTAATTCCATTCGTTCTTTCTTTGGTTTCTATTCTTCGCACATGTTGTCTTCTGGTAGACTTGATGCAATTTAGTAAGTGTCAAGGATATTGAATAAGATTCTAGAGATCGTCAAAGATTGCAATTATAATATTTCCTTTTAGTGTAGGATTACTTTCCTTCGTAGTAGATTGCATAATATTTCCTTTTATATTTATTTTCTTTTACAGTTATTTGTAACCCTATAAATAGGGTCTTTTACTTTGTAATAGAAACAAGTTTATTATATACAATTTATAATATTCTTCACATGGTATCAGAGCAGTTTCGATCCTAAACAAATTAACTTTTGAATTTCGTTTCCGGCGAGCGGCCTTAAGCCGCTCGTCCGGCTACCAATGTTGTTTTTTTTTTTCTTTTCGGATGTATCACTACAAAGTCGCATCATATTCTGGTGGCCACAACTCAGTTTCTGCAGTTTGTTTGGAGTTTCTTCGACTTTTGGTAATCTGCAGTTTGTTTGAAGTTTCTTCAACTTTTGGTAATCTGGAACTTGATCCAGTTTATTTGGAAGGGGGATGTCAGAAACTGACTAACAACACTAACAGAATATGCAATATCTGGACGAGTCACTGTAAGATAATTAAGCTTTCCAACCAATCTTCTATATCTCTCAGGATCTTCAATTAATTATCCATCTCCTGTAAGGTGCATGTTTGGAGTCATTGGAGCACTACAAGACTTTGCCCCCAATTTTCCTGTCTCAGTTAACAAGTCAAGGACATATTTTCTCTGAGATAAAAAGATACATTTTTTACTTCTTGTGACTTCAACACCCAAGAAATACTTTAGCATCCCTAAGTCTTTTGTGTGAAACTGAGTATGAAGAAAAGCCTTACTAAATTTTCCAAACCAAGCACGAGGACTTTGTTTTAAACCATACAGAGATTTTCGAAGGCGACAAACTCGCCCAGACTCCCCCTGAGCAACAAAACCAGGAGGTTGCTCCATATACACCTCCTCCTGAAGATCACCATGAAGAAAAGCATTTTTGAAACTTCTTGTGTTGATACTCCATCTCAAAATGGAGTGGCAGAACGTAAGAACAGACATCTTCTTGAAACTGCATGAGCTCTATTATTTCAAATGAATGTTCCTAAATCCTTTTGGGCCGATGCAGTTTCTACCGCGTGTTTTCTAATTAATTGCATGCCATCATCTGTTCTTCGTGGTGAGGTCCCTTACAAAATCCTTTTTCCTAAGAAGACATTGTTTCCTGTTGATCCTAGAATATTTGGTAGCACTTGTTTTGTTCGGGACGTTCGTCTGGAATTTGGTTTATTATGTCCAGTTCATCTGGAATTTGGTTCAGTTCATCTGGAATTTGGTCCAGTTCATCTGGAATTTGGTTTAGTTCATTTGGAAATTTGGTTTGCAGTTTGGCCCAGTTGATTGGATTGAAAATTTGGTTTGTTTTTTGTTCTCGTTGTTTCTTTGGAGTGTTCTTGAAGTGGTTTTAGAGTGGTTCTTTGTTGTTCTTGGTCTCTCGTCGTCAGTACTTTTCGTAGTTGGTTGATTTGATTTGGATTTCTTCTTCTTGGACACAAGTATTGTCATCGTCGTCAATTCATGATTACAAATTGATGATTTTACCAGCATCAATTTGAGGGGGGATGTCAAGGATATTGAATAAGATTCTAGAGATCGTCAAAGATTGCAATTATAATATTTCCTTTTAGTGTAGGATTACTTTCCTTCGTAGTAGATTGCATAATATTTCCTTTTATATTTATTTCCTTTTACAGTTATTTGTAACCCTATAAATAGGGTCTTTTACTTTGTAATAGAAACAAGTTTATTATATACAATTTATAATATTCTTCACAGTAAGGTTGAAAGGTTATCTCGTTGGTTAGCATTGTATGGGGCATTGGCTATATCAGAATGACTTTTTATCATTTTGATCAACCTTTCTAAAATACAAGGAATATCTATTTTTTCCTTCTGCCTCCTTTCCATGATCACTACGTACGAGTCGTGCAAACTTAGCCCCGTTTGCTTTGGATAAAAATTTGATTTTTAGTATATTTTGATCTATGATGCACCGATATGGACACATGTGTCCGACATCTGACACGATTTTTTTAAAAAAAAAAATACAGACACGATGCATCATCGATACGTTGATTAAATTCTTAAATATTCTTCATTTATATAATATAAATTTAGTTTTATATTTGTTATTAATTTTTTTTTGTTGAAATCTTTTAAACTTGATTACATATTTGTTACTTGTTAATAATTTTGAATTAACAATACATAATATTTCTAATATAAAAAGAAAAATGATTATGGTAGACTGTTTGAAACGTGTCGGTATCGACTTGTGTCCGACACGTTACCCTAATTGAAGTGTCTGTGCTACATATATTTTGATAAAAGTTAGTGAAATTTGTGATTGAAAAGTTGATCCCATGAAATATATGGTTGAAAATGAGTTTAAGAAAAAATAAGTTTTAAGAAATGTGGGCCAACAGGGGCTCAAGTTTATTGCCCATCATTTGGGTTCGTGAATATTTTATATTAAGCCCATTTATGGACAAATAAGCTTTCTGATTATTCAATTTAATCATCATTATTACGTTTCTCTGTTACAGCTTGTTGAAGATTCAATGGTGAAATTGGATAAAATCTGTCGTGATGCAAATGTCATGTTGATATTTGCACGCTCATATGGCCTTACTGGTTTTGTTCGGATCAGTGTGAAGGTAATTCTGTAGATATGGTTGTTTTACGTCTTTATATTGTCGTGACCTTTTGGGAATAGAATGTTAAATGTTTACAGCTTTGAAGAAGAGAATTCAGTTGCTAAGCAGTAAACAACTCTCACTCTATTGTCCTTAATCTGATGTCTTTACCCATGAATGAGCAAATATGTTCTAACTAATTGAAAAATAGTTAACTATGGAAGAGATCAATTTAGCCCATGTTTGAGCCCATTTTTTCTCCTTTTTTCCCATTCATTTTTTTACCGTACTCATTTTCAACCACACATTCTCCAAATAAAATAATATTACACACAAATTTAAAACTTTTCATCACTTTTCCACCACAAATTCTCCCATCAATCACTATTCAAAAATTAATTCTTCCTAAAAAATGGGGGCCAAACACAAGCTTAATAAAATAAGTATTGGACTAGACATTCTGTTTTATATGGGCATGGATAGTAAGCACACCCTCTCCTTCTGTAGGAACACACAGTTATTGAATCAAAGCCTGATCATTTTTTGGACGATCTCCGTCTAAATAACCCTTGGCCAGAGCTCAGGAGGTTTGATTTTCATTCTTACTAGTGAAATTAATTTATTTTCTCGAGTTCAATTACTTTCCCAGGTAAGCTAACAATGTGTATTCTTACTTCTATGGGCTTGCGTGTTAGATTTGACTTCATAAGATGACAATTGATCACTGACAGGTTTGCAGAAACAATAGATCTGGACGTGGCTGATCCTGTTGCTCACAAACATACACCATATATTATCATTCTTATTAAAATGGCAGAGCAGTGGGCCAAATGTCATGGCGGAACTCTTCCATCAACCAGGGAAACTAAAAAAGAATTTAAGGTTCACACAAGTATTTCTGCTCAGTCAACTTATAGTTTAGCTTTGTTCTTATATTTTTATCTTAAGGTGGTTTGCTTGGTGTCTTGCATGTCTTAGGATTTAATCAAGGCCAGAATGATTGCATCAGATGAAGACAATTATAAAGAAGCCATAGAAGCTTCATTCAAAGTCTTTGCTCCTCGAGGAATCAGTAAGTTCTCATTTTTACGGAACCAATACTTGCATGAAAAACTCATTTGCTTGTTTTGGATAATCTATCGGAGATAGATACTCTATCCTAGGTGAAGTGTCTGTGCCTTGTATCCTTTTTATTCCACCCTGTGTATCTGTTCTTCCTTTCGTTAAGGCATAAATATCATTAAAACTTTTACTTTAGGGTGCATTAGGTCTTAGGTGTGAGTCTAACATGAGACGTAATATTGATTTCTATCCTTTCACCTTAATGTACAACTCAAAGCAAACGAGATGAGACTATCTTTGAAATGGGAATGAGGGATGGAGTGGTGCTTTCAGCATATCTCCTTCCACATACTGAATTTTGCCTTAATTATGCAACTGACACATTACTGGCTAGTGTGAGTTTTGGAAATACGTAAAATGGCATTGGATAGCACTGGTGAAGGTAGTGGAAGGTAGCTCAGGTTTTCTGTTTGAGAGGAGGTACCAGGATGAGAGTGACCATAATGATTTATCCAAGCCTGATCTTTTAACCTTTTTGAAGTTTCAAATATGTTTTTTGAAGTTTTCCCAACTTCTGCCAAATAATTAGTAGCATCTCTTTATTTAGTATGGATTTTCAACCTACTTTATTTTGTCAGTTTCTACAGCGAAATTCCAGTCATTTTGATGTTTAAGCAGTACCTTCTGGACGTTAACAATCTATCAATCTTGAATTGAGAAAAATGATATTATTTCGTTTTTTTCTATTCTTAGTTGGGGCTGGGGCTCTAGCGTGAAGATCCTCGCACTGGAACATATATGCTTCTACTAGTAGTCCGTCAAAGCCAATACATTTTATGTAAAGTCAGCATTTTATTTACATGAAGATGCATATCAAGATTGGTCGAAGCATGAGATATGTACTTCTGCCATGTGCTTCTATTTAGTACTTGACTGTTGAAGCTTATTCAATTTTTTTGAGCTATAATATTTCCTTCAGATCAAGTTGCCAGAAAAGTGAAGGTTTGAAGTTTTTTGTATGATATATACACTGGAATACTAATGCTTCTATTAGTGGTCCGTCAAAGCTAATACATTTTATTTAGATGAAGATGCATGAGAAGTGAAGATTTGAAGTGTTTTGTACATTGGATTACACGTATGTGTTTGTTGTCACACTTAATCGGGTTTTTATCATGTTCTAAATAAGAAATCAGATTTTAAGTTACATTGTCAGTTCTAGACTTTATCACGATGTTTGGAAAACATTGTTTTATATGTCAGCTCTTGGTGATGCTTGCAAAAATTCATTCTTGGCTAATTTGGAAAAGGAAAAGTATTCCTAGTAATAACTGGTTGTTAAGTTGTATCCCTAACCATTTGTTTTTCGTCATCCAAGGTCCACATCTACAGCAGATAATTAATGATAGCTTTGCTGAAGTTAATTCCAGTTCATCAGAATTTTGGGTGATGGTAGCAGCTTTGAAGGTAACTCTGCAGATTTTTTCTAGATCAAACATGAAAAGACAGATGTGTTTCTGGGACTCGAGTTTTTGTGCTTTTAATGCCATTAAAATTAGTATCGACAGCAAAACACTCCTTACATTTATAACAAACTTCATAACTGCTAATATATTATTGTTCTCGTTAATGGAAACATCAAGCATCCCAGGGGAATCGAGAGGCCTGAAATGTGCCAGGCCAGTCTTGCCATTTAATAGGATTTATGACATACTGACTCAGAAAATATTGCTAATACTGGTGTTTGTTTTACTTTAAAAATGCTGCTCCGTTTTTTCCAGCCCGTGCCAACTGCATTTCCCCAAGGTGCAATGGCTGTTGTCTTCCACTAATTTTTGACCGACTATATCATTGTTCTCATTCTCTAATTTTTTGGATGGTGGAATTTTTCAGGGAAAAATTGCAGCCATGGCACCCAATGTTTTTGGTCATTTACTCTGTTTTTTAGCTTTTGAGCATCCAACCTTCAAATTAGCAGTAAAGAGGTCTTAAAATAGGTCTTAAATTTTGAATTTTGTAAAAAGTCAGTTTTGCCCACAAGCTCATGGCCTCTGTCATCTCCCCCTCACCTTCAGCGACCCTCCATTCCCCTCACCAGGAACCCCCTTTATTGAATCAATGATGTTAAAATATCCTAACCAATAAATTGATGGCCAACGATAAGGCCAAATACATAATCATTTCTAGATGTTCTTCACCTTTTAATTGCAAACAAAGACCCAAAACCAAAGTGATTGACATTGCTGATTGAGATGATGCAAGGAGGTAGCACATGAAATAATAGATTAATCTAAGTACCAGTACCACAAGCCCTCTACATTCTTCCTTAGTGGTGGCTTTTGCAGAAGATGGTGAAGTTATTGCCACAGAATTCTTCGATATCTTCTGACGATCTTGCAATTCTTGTTTTGAATTGGGCACTGCGCCTGTCGAATTGCTAGGTTATTACGAAGACCAAATTGAACTTTTCTTGGACTTGTGGTCACAATGGAGGCTACTATTTTGCTTCCTAAGTCGTAACGTAGAAAGACTTTGCGAGATTCTTTTGCTCAGATTGATCAATTCTTGCCAATGTAGCCTCTTTTCCAAGTTTCCTGCCTTCAACTCTCATTTGTAGGAGGAAGTGGCAGGCAAAGAGAAGCTGAAGCGGTGAAACCCAAGGTTATGAAATTAAAAAATGTTTATAATTGACGAGACTTTCTTCGAGTTGAAGACGGTGAATTAGGCCATCTAAGAACAGCTCATAGGTCGATAGTTGGGGGAGGCTGACGGTCTTTTTTCTTTAGAGTTTTCCTTAATTTTCTTATTTCTTTTTTGATTTTCCTCTTCTTGCAGTTATTTTATTTTTTTGCTTAGTTGAGGGTGACTGAAAAATTGTCTTCTCACACAATTTAACATCTTGTTTGATTGAAATTTGGAACTGTCCAAGAGGACTTCTTTCCTGCGAAACTGAAGATTGGGAACCCAACTGCGAAAAAGGAAAAAGATCGGGGACCCGGAGGCCAATTACCGTGAATGTTGGGAACTGTTGCTGCTCCTTTCCAAAATTCTCAACTTTGCTTGTGTGCTGCTCCTGGTGTAATTATGCTTGTTCTTGTTCGGATCACATGAAAGGAAGGAGTAGCTTTGGCTATATGAATGTAGTTTATCTTTGTATTTTCGTGCTTAATATGTGATACAATTATGGTTTTTTTCCTACTTTAATTAGAGAAGACAGATTTCCAAAACCAAAGTTAATCAGCCCCCATTATCGCTTTTCTGTTATATTTAAGATCCTCTTCTACTGCTGACCAAGAATCTGCTGCCAGCATGTATTCAAACATGTACTTGCATGTTTTGGTAAGTGGAAATTGGTTAATGCAATTTCTTTCCTCGCCCATCAGGAATTCATATCTAATGAAGGTGGTGGAGAGGTACCTCTAGAGGGATCGATACCAGATATGACATCTTCCACGGAGTGAGAAACTAACCTTTTTAATAGACATGCTATTACGTAAGTCTTGTTTGATGCTAGGGAAAATTTGGTTTTATGACATCTGGGTTTTTTTGTGACTCGGATGTAGGTTATATGTCAACCTGCAAAAAATCTACCAAGCCAAGGCTGAGGCTGATTTTCTTGTTATGGAACAACGTGTGAGGAAAATGTTAAAGAAGATAGGTAGAGATCCAGATAGCATCTCAAAGGCAATCATAAAAAGCTTTTGCAAAAATGCCAGGAAAGTCAAGGCAAGTGTTAGATCTTGTATCTTTTCCTTCTTTCTATAAGCACTTCAGGTATCAGATTTTCTTCTCCTTTCTTTTTTCTTTTTTCTTGTAAAGGTGATGGTTCACTTTTTCCTGTCTTTTGCACATTATCACGTGCTTATGTCAAGGAAATAATACTAACTGATGTATCTACGCGTTTCATTATTTCAGTAAGGTAAATTGTGCCACTGGCCAAGTTTATAATCTAATTAACTTATATAAACATTAAATATCACACCAAGAAAAGGACTGATTTCAATGAGTCTAAGAGAACATTTAAAATGTGAAGTAGAAAGTATGTAAGTTTCTCATTATATTGTTCATCATATTTACTATCCATTGTTACCCTGTAAGGCTGTAACCAAAAGAGGGAATTGGTTGTCCCTCAAGTTTTTGTTGCATTTTAAAGGTCAATGTACTATATTAGACATTTTCATTAGATTTTGATGAACAAAATGAGTATAGTAAAAAGACTAGTTGTTCAATCAACCTGTCTGCTTTATTGCAAGTTTGACCTCTGGTTTGAGCATAATCTTCAATATATTAAGCTTCTTTTCATGATTTTTTTTTTTAGGTATGCAGATATCGCCCCATTGAGGATGAGTTCAATTATCCAGTTCAACCAGAGTTACAAAAGTATCTAACTGATGAGGACTACAGGTATGTATATCCTCACTTTTATCCACAATCAATAGATTTAGCTCATGTAGCCTTGTTACTATGAAAGGAATTTGAGAGGGCTTGCCAAATGTCCTTATTGACGACTATTGACCTTAAAAATTAGATTAACTTTCTGGAATGAAAAGATGAATCTGCTTCATTCAAATGTCTCAACCCAATGTGTAGAGATATTCTTACATGAAGTTCTTAGATAACTTAAATTTTACAGGAACCAAAAGATGAAGATGCTCATCTAGATCAAGAAAGTGATTTTCTTTAGACTCTATAATCTGTTTTAGAATAGCAAATACTTTTGTGAGAATGTGCTCATTGAAAGTTCAAGAAAGGTTATTACGTGGCGAGAGAAAAAAATGTTTAGGAAATTTGTCATCAAATAGCTCTACAAAAGACCATCATGATGGAGAAAATTTGTTACACTTTTTTCTGGAGTATATGCTTTCTGAAGTCGAATCTTATCATTTAAAGTCTTAAGAGGTGGCTAGCATATTTCCCCAGGGCTATCTTATCATTGAAAGGCTTGATAGGAAGCTTTTATATCTGAAGAAAAGTAGTCTGACAAAATGCATTGCTCTCTAACCTTACCTATGGGATTTCCTACGGAGAGGTTATGAAGTGGAAAAAGGCCTCTGCTTCATCAGATATGCTGGATAATGTGTTACTTTTTACTGAAATAGAATATTGTTGTGGAGATTTGCGGTCTACAATTAACTGGTGATAGAGTAATTTTTTCTGGGAAAGAAGAGGTTTGCAATTAAATTAAAATTTGATGCCTTATGTACGGTACTAGGCTTTTGAGAGGGTCTGTGTCTGAGTGCTCTAATTGTTGGATTTGTTCCTGGCAATAGAACCATATTGCTTTCTGAGCAGCATATGTTTCTTCAAGAAACTTGATTCCTAGTGAACTGGTCCTTTGAATTTTATTTAGTAGTGAATAAGTTGCATGGGTGATGAAGCCACGGATATTTTCTAATCAGGGAATTGGCTGAAAAATGAATTTTGTGGCCATAGTTTAAGATTTTCATCATAAAGAAGAAAAACTTATTTTGATAAGCTGAAATGAACTAATGACCAGGGACAGGAAATGTTTGTTGCACAAATGGTGAGGGAATTGGAAAAGATCTGTTAAGTGTCCGGAAGCACAGGAAGGCTGGGTTTTTAATGGATTATATGTTCATGGCTGAGGGAGAATTTATGAAAAATTTACCAGGAAAGTTGTGTTGAAACTTATGGAACTGATAGGTGTTGCGCCTATCTTTCACCTCTCTTCCAATCCCCACCCCACTCCGTAAGAAAAAGATGAAAAGAATACAACAGGTTTTCTGATTCTTCCCTGATAAATATTTATTGCAGACATGCACATATTGTCCATGTTTGGTTCCCATTTTCTAAAATTCATTTTCAACCTCTCATTCTCTCAATAAAATAATTTTTTACATGGATCATTTTTTTCCTAGTTTTTAACCGCACATTCTCCAAAAAAAATAAAATTAAAAGAATCTCACTTTTTACAAAATCTATTCTCAAAAAAATTCACTACCAAACAACGGCATTATATCTCCTTTAGAAAGACAGATGTCAGTTTATTATGAGCATGTTTGGCAAAGCTTGTCAAATATACTTTTTGTCCACATATTTCATAGGACCTAGCACTTAAAAGCACTACCAAACAAGCACTATTTCTGAGTTATGATGTCTTCTGTTTGTTCAAAATTTTTTACCATGTCCTCTGGCTTCTGAACAATCATAATTTTAGATCATTTTATGCCATCACCTCTTGGGTACAATTTCCCTGTTATCCTGTACCCTCATTTGCTCGCAGAGATGGGGAAAATGGGGGTCTGGGTAGATTTGGTTCTATAAAATGGTAGGTGTGATTAAAAATTCGACAATATGCAATTAACACCCCCACAAAATCCAACTAATTACCAAGTCAAGTGCATTAACGAGTTGGCTTTTGCAAAGAAAGAGGTGATTGATGGTAAAGCTTTATAGCAAACTTGAAATTGTACTAAGCATGAATTTTCTTCTCTAGCAAAAATTGAAAATTTCATTTACTTACCGCCGTTAGTACTGCACACCTCAGTGTTGCTGTGGGATTCTATATTCTACTACGGGCTGCAGATCGTTATGCTGCAAACTACAATAGTTTCCCAGGGCAATTTGTTGGGTAAACCTAAAGCCTTGGCTATATTTCTGTGTGTTTTGTTTGACAACATTACCTCGACAGTATAAAATTGTTCTTAAAAATTCTGCAGTGAGATGGATGAGGACATATCCAGATTGAAAACAATAGCGGTCGCCCTACTTGGTGACTTGGGTTGCAACGGGTCAACCTTAACAGAAGACCTTATCAATGAGATGTGCCGATATGGTGCTGCAGAACTTCATGCTGTGGCGGCCTATGTTGGGGGCATTGCATCGCAAGAAGTAATCAAGGTCTGTGCTATCTTATACTCCAACCACTCAATTATGTAATCTTTCAACAAATATTGGTTGGTCATTATACAAAGAAATAATTACTTGTACAGTATAAGGCTTTCTGGTCTTTTGGTCAAAATTCTCTTAGTTGAGATATGCTATCACAGATTTGTTGTCTCCTTGGCTGCCCCAATACATTTTTGACACCTCACCACATCACTTCTTCTTAGCATATAGGAAAGATGTCAATACATTTTTTGACACCTCGATGCAACACCTTGGCAACTTTCCATTTGCTAAGAAGATGTGATGTGTCGAAGTGTCAAAAATGTATTGAGAGACAGTAAATCCGGGATAAGATATCTGGGGTTCTTCTCTTAGAAATCTAACCTCAAACTGATTATTTCAAAACCTCAAAACTGATTATTTCAAAAGATCGCAATTCGTTTCAAAGCTAACTGAAGTCATCGTCTAAAACTACAGCTCATTACAAGACAATTCGTTCCAATGTGTGGGACTTTTATCTACAATGGCATCGATCACAAATCTCAGTTGTTGTCTCTGTAGTCCTCAAAAGCAACAGGTGTCTGCTTCTTTCTAATTTCAGCTATGTACTTTCTACTAATTTGAATACTGATGCAGTCGACACCAATTTTATGGGGAACAAAAACTAATTTGATGTTTGCTTTCTTCTAATTTCAGGAATTGAACTGGCTGCTTTCAAGTCATCTGCAGATTCTGGGGAACATGTCCATACAAAGTGCAGCTAAGTGGGAAGATTATCATACAATTAATGAGGTCGAAATTTTTTCTGGAGGTTGTACTCTCTTTATCCGCGAGGAAAATGCAGTTTCGAAATTCTGAAATTCAAATTAAAAACTAAAATGTCGGAATTCTAATTTTTCAAAGATATCACTTGGAATTCCTTCAACTAAGAACTGGATTTCTCAATGCTATTCACGTTTCTCGTATAATGTGACAAAATTAAAGTTATTTTTTGATTGCACGCTTAGGTAACGTTTGTCTAATGTTATAATTAAGTTGAAACTTATTTATAAGTAATTTTTAAGGCATATATGGGGTCCATATATTAAAATATAATTCCATATGCGGGGCACGCGCATATAGAGTCCAAGTAAACATTTGAATAAAATATTAGTAATAAAACTAACGTAATTCAAGAAAATAGCACATTTGAAGCAAAAATTTAGATTTAGGGCCTGTTTGATGTTACCTATTTTCCATGGTTCCAAGTTCCAAGTTCCAAGTCAATTTTTTCTTCAAATTCTATTTCCAATTGTAGTTTTATTCTCTTTAATGGATAATTTTCATGTGAAACAAAATCAAACGAACACCAAAACATTCAAAATTTTAACATTTTTCAGGTGAAAAATTGTATCATTCAAACATAATTAATTGACAATTTTCAAAAAAAATAAGTTCCAACCAATTATTTTATCTGAAATTCGTTTTCTTTCCACTCATTTTTCATTCTTGTAATCAAACGGACTCTTAAAGTCATTGGGTGGGAATTAAAATCAAATTTTTTAGTAGATTTTGATAAAAGTTAATGAAATGTGTATTTTAAAAGTTATGAATTTTTATAAAATATGTAGTTAAAATTAATTGTTTAATTTGATTTATCTTAAAATCAAAATTTTAATCTTCATAAAAAATGGGCTAAGTATTTTATATGACATCATGTCTCATTATTGTCTTTAGGAAAATAAACCTGCACTGACAAATGTATTCTAAAATACCATAATCATTTAAATATGAAATAATATATTAACTATGAATTTGTATTACTTCTTTAAATAAGTTTGATCTTTTAAGGTAAAACATCAAGAGTTAATATGGTATTAGAGCATATTAAATTCAAATAGTCAATTTTGATTCATCCGAAGTTCAACAAACATTCGAATTTTAGGATTGGTGCTCACCACCTTATTAGTCAAATATAAAGCATTCGACCCCACAAAAAACGAGGGAATCGACTAATATCTCAGTCGTTAGTGGGAATTTTGCCTGCCATTCAATCCCTAATTCTTGTTCACCCCGAATGATAGTGTTGGATGAATTTTGACGTGACGTACCAAGTTCTTATATATATAAATATATATATTGCATTTGTGAAAGAGCTAAAGCTTGTAGCACAAGTAGATATCAAGATTTTAAATTACTCTCTCCTATATCTCACTCGCCTTCAAGGCACATCAGCAATAAAGTTAATTGCAAACTATTAAAGTTGAAAACTAATCTTTTCAAGGCATGTTTTAAGGTATTAATCAAAAGGGTTCTAATACTAAAATCCCATTCAAGCAGCAGTGACGGTGGCCTGGTTGAGACATGGTGGTTGCCACCCAACGTCTCTTCCTCATCCACCACCAGCATCCATGTTGTATAAGTTTGGTAGGTTGTGTGCATCGTCTTAAAATAAACAGGGACAGGGTGATTTGCAAGACATGCCATCCATCCTTGTACTTCAAGTGCTACACACATACATATATATACATATATTTCAAGAAGCAATTCAACAGAAAAATATCCCTCCTCTTACAATCTTAATTTCTCCAAACAAAAACATGAATCCTAAGCTCATTTGTTTCTCTCTTTTCATTGCAGCCTTAGCATCTAACCATTTCTTGGCTCTACATGTCATGTTCTTCGAACGTTTCAATAATTTTAACCCTAAAACATTCTCATTACCTCTTATTTCAACTCTAATCTCACGCCATCACCATCGCCACGACGAAAAAATAATAAAATCCATTTGTGACGATTTTCCGCCCGATATTCCGCCTCCCGATACCAACACGACGTCGTTCATCTGCGTCGACCGTAACGGTTGCTGTAACTTTACCACAGTTCAAGCTGCAGTTGATGCTGTCGGAGTTTTAAGTCCCAAAAAAACCATCATTTGGATCAATGATGGGATTTATTTGTGAGTTTTTATTGGCTTTTTTTTTTTCTTTCTTTCTTTCTTTCTTGCAATGTTTATAGAATTATCGAATTGTTTATACAGATTTTGTTATTATTTTGTGATTAATTCAGTGAGAAAGTTATAGTGCCAAGAACAAAACCTAATATCACATTTCAAGGGCAAGGGTATACTTCAACTGCAATTGTGTGGAATGATACAGCAAACTCTTCTCGTGGCACATTTTACAGTGCTTCCGTGCAAGTTTTTGCTACCGACTTTATTGCCAAGAACATAAGTTTTATGGTACGTATATCGTATGTTGAGTAAAAAGTTCGATTAATCACTCAACTTAGAGACGGTTTCAATTTGTTCCCAATTAGTCATCTAGCTTTAAGAGTTTGTTTCGCGTTGATCACTCAAATTTGGTGACCCAATTATAAATTTTGTTTCGGGACGATCGCAACTTGTAAATCGTCTACCCGAATCAACATCACCCCGAATAAGTTCTCAAAAAAGTCCATCCTATCCACAATAGAAAAATATATTTTTTTTTGACACATCAGATTTAATATTAATTTTTAAAATGCAAATAAATATAGTGATCAATGTGAGACAAAATTTAAAGGTTGGTGACTAACTTGGAACAAATTAAAGTAATCAACGTGAAATAAAACTTCAAATTAATGACTAATTTTGACCAAATTAAAGATAAATGACCAAATCGAAACTTGAAAAAGGAGGAACGATCTCTATCAAATATTTCTCAAATTAAACAGTAAATAAGAGGGAGATTAATGAAATAACACTTCAATATTTATGATCTCATTCGAGCAGAATGTGGCTCCGATTCCTAGCCCAGGTGCGGTCGGAGCACAAGCCGTGGCCATTAGAGTCGGAGGAGATCAAGCAGCCTTTTGGGGTTGCGGTTTCTTTGGAGCACAAGACACACTACACGACGATAGGGGTCGACATTACTTCAAGGATTGCTATATCCAAGGTTCAATAGATTTCATCTTTGGTAATGGAAAGTCATTTTACGAGGTAATTAATTTGTGTTTTTTTTTTATTTATATTTATTTTAAAAAATCTCCTCATATATACCACATTTTAGAGGGTGTTTGGTAGAGATTAAAATTGGATTAAAATTGAAAAATTAGCCGTTATTTTTTACTTTTATTAGACGAGCGAAGACTCAATAACGACTATATTTTCAATTTTAATTGGATTTTGAGCTATATCGAACACGTCCCAAGTTACAATTTACATCCCTGTTCACGACGATCTTACCAAATTATTTACTAATCCGGACCGTCACAAAAACAAAAATCCTGTATAATGGAGAGATCTTAGACAAAACCCTATATTTTTTTCCAATAAACCGGAAAAAAAAAAAAAAAAAGATAGATAGTAAATAATGCCTACATTCTTGAGGGGAGTTGAGTGCAAGACATTATTGCCAACCTTGAATGCATTTAACTTGTGGTCCTCTTCATGCATAATGAATGATGAAAAACACGAATAATAATTTTCTTAATTCACACGATTGTGCTATGAGGAATGCACAAAAATCTGTTAATCTTGATATAAAATCATTTCATATAAAAGCTTAAGATGATTAGATAAGACCCATTTGTTAATTTTATTTTATCTGATCTTCAAGTTCACAAATTCAATTTTTATTATAGTTACGATAAATGTATAAATTTCACTAAATGGGTTATGTTAAGTCTTGAAAATATCGTGTTAAGGGTGTGTTTGAGCCATTTTATTTTGGCAGAATGTATTCTGGAATAGTAGATTGATGGAGAATGTATGGTTGAAAAATAATGAAAAATATTATTTTATTGAATAATGTGTGGTTGAAAATGAGTAGAATAATAAAAATGAAAATTTTAATGTGTACCAAACAGAGGCTAAATTGAAAATATAAAAATTAAACGGAAAAGACACATTTATCCATTTGATCAATCTTTAACAAATCCAAATATTTTAGAAAGCTGCCAGGCATTAACTTGAGAAAGGTAAAGGATCAAGGATTAAAGCTACGCACATTAATTATTTGTAGAATTGTCGAATAACCTCCATAGCCAGCCCAGTCCCAGTCGGAGCAAGAGTCATCAATGGGGTTGTGACAGCCAATGGTCGGGCTTCCAAAGACGAAAATAGTGGCTTTGCTTTTGTGAATTGTAGCGTGGGAGGAACGGGAAGAATTTGGCTCGGGCGAGCATGGAGGCCGTTCTCCACCGCCGTGTTTTCTCTCACGAGCATGACAGATATAATTGCTCCCGAAGGATGGAACGACTTCAATGACCCTACTAGAGACCAGTAAGTATCCATCTAGGGTGTGTTTGGTATTGGACATGACTGACACATAAAATCTTAATTTGACATGAAAATAATCTGATTATTTGTTTGTTTTATATATAGGAGCATCTTTTATGGAGAGTACAACTGTTCAGGTCCAGGAGCTAATTTGACATTAAGGGCACCTTATGTCCAGAGACTCAATGACACACAAGCTTCTACATTTCTTCATGTTTCTTACATTGATGCTGATCAATGGTTGCAACCATTTATGTAATAAAACTATCATTACAAGAAATTTCACGAGTGGATATTTTTGCCGTAAAAAAGTCGTTGATTGACGGTTTTGCTTACAGGGGGACCGTCGAGAGACTTTTGAAGACAAAATTTTCATCGTCAATATCTTAATTATAAGTAGCTTTTCAGTTATGAATAATCTAAACTTGTCAAATATTGCAATCAACTTGTTAGGCCTTGTTATAAAATCTGAATCACAATATAATGACGATAATTAAATAAAGACGAAGAAAATAAGAAAATTTAGAGGAGGAAATAGGGTTGTCCGTGGGTCGGTTTTGTTTGGTTCCAAAATTTTCGGATATTTAATAAATGGAACCGTCAGGTCCAAATATAATTATGGAACCGTTCAGTTCAGTTCGGTACCATAATTAAATTTTTTAATATTTACAATAACACTACATAAATATAACTAATGATATTTCATTCGTAACTTTTACAAATTAACATAGCCCAATTAAAAAATATATAAATAACTAGCTGTCGTTAATTCAATGCATACAAATACCAAAAAGTAGATATTAATATTAAAATGTCGGTGATCCATATCAATAATTCATTTGGGCTAATGGACTTTAAAATTAAAATTATGAAATGATCTTATTTATTTAATTTATTTAGAAAAAATAAAATAATTCAATTAATTCAATAAAAAAATTATTTAGTTTCAGTTCTTATACGGTTCTTGGTCTAGACTCGAAACCCGACCCAAACTCATCGGTTCTCGATCGGGGTACCCGTTCGAGTATTTAACTTATGAAGAACTGCTCGATTTGGTTCAGGTTCGGTTCGGGACTTTTGGACATCCTTAGGAGGAAAATCCACTATAATCAATAGTTTTGTGTTTACAATATCAAGATTTTAATAATCTCAATTGAAATTCAAGTTCTCAAGAATATTCTCTCACAATTCTCTTGATGTTATGATTATTATGTATATTACAAAGTTGTGACCTATATATATGAAAATCCTAGGAACAAGTTGTAGAAGAATATGAGTCCGTCAAATAATGAAACATGCATGGGCCGGATAAACATGTTGCTCGAGCGACAGCCCCTCGTTTGAGCGAAGAGGCAGCGACATGCGGGCGACAAACACTCGGGTTATTTACCATCGGACTCGCTCGAGCAGCTAGCTAACGCTAGGCTAGCGAAAATGTGGCATCTTTTATGGAGAGTACAACTGCTCAGGTCCAGGAGCTAATTTGACATTAAGGGCACCTTATGTCCAGAGACTCAATGACACACAAGCTTCTACATTTCTTCATGTTTCTTACATTGATGCTGATCAATGGTTGCAACCATTTATGTAATAAAACTATCATTACAAGAAATTTCACGAGTGGATATTTTTGCCGTAAAAAAGTCGTTGATTGACGGTTTTGCTTACAAGGGGACCGTCGAGAGACTTTTGAAGACAAAATTTTCATCGTCAATATCTTAATTATAAGTAGCTTTTTAGTTATGAATAATCTAAACTTGTCAAATATTGCAATCAACTTGTTAGGCCTTGTTATAAAATCTGAATCACAAGATAATGACTGTTACGAGCCATCTACATAAGCCTATCCCCAGGCCTTTATAGTTAAACGAGGCCCAAGCCTCATGTAGAAAGATATCGCAATGATGAAAATCTGTGCGAATGATTGACGTGACTCTTGCATAAAGCAACTTCTGTCTTGTCTTGTCAATATAAGAGTATTTAATTGGGTATGTAGATATATGGGAGTCAACTTGATGGCTACGATGCGATGCTCTGGCCGGGGGAGATGAGGCCACGTGTACATCGATCCAACGATCACCATTCTATTTGTAACACTATAAATACCTCAACCATGTAATACAAGAGGATGATGCAACTTTGAATACAAAATATACTTAGATCAATATCTCTTAACATATATCAACAACATACATCAACTACAAATCAGGTTTCTCGTTAATCGGATTCTTACACAATCACGTTATATCCATCTTGCCGGAGCCTGAACGGAGACGTCACGTGCGGCGAGTCCCTTCCACGCCCGGATTCTAGAATCTTTCTGACTGTTCTTCGGCACACGTGTGTTGGACAAGACTTGCACGTGCATGAGTGGGTCCGGCTTCTGTTGACAACATTTTTTGGGGTCAACAATGACGATAATCAAATAAAGACGAAGAAAATAAGAACACAAGAAATTTAGAGGAGAATCAACTATAATCAATAGTTTTGTATTTATAATATCAATAATCTCAATTGAAATCTAGGCTTTCAAGAATGTTCTCTCACAATTCTCTTGATGTTATGATTATTATGTATATTCCAAAGTCGTGACCTATATATATGAAAACTTTAGGAACAAGTTGTAGAAGAATAGAAGTTCAAAAAAGCGTCAAAAAACGAAACAGGCATGGGCTGGATAAACATGTCGCTAGAGTGACAGCCCCTCGTTTGAGTGACGGGGCAGTGACAGGCGGACGACAAATTCTTGGGTTGTTTTCCACTGGACTCGCTCGAGCAGCCAGCTAGTGCTAGACTAGTGAAAATGCAGCGACTTTTTCCTTCGGTCCATAACTTTGATCTCTTCAAAATCACTCCAATTTAGATTTCAATACTCACAAGAATTTGGGTCAAATCACAACATGCCCAAAATAAAACTCTCCAAATTTGAAACATAAAGAGGCGAGATTTCTCGAATTGCAATTACGTTCTAAACTTCTTAGAAATAGCAAGAAATCAAAATTTTATTTCCTAAACAACAAATGCCAAAAACTATTAAGAGGATTTGACTTCGCTCTTACGAAAGAAGCAAACATGGATATTAGCTTATTTTTAGTGCTTTTAAGGTAATGCAAACACGTCATAATAATTCGGTTACTTAAGTAACCATGGTTACAAGTCAAAGACATCATTCGCATACAAAGTTGACAATAAAGTGTTCACTTACTTTCCTTTTGTCAGATGTTCACTTTTCTTTTTTGGAGTGCCTAGGTTTTGTTTAAGAAACTGAATTTTGACTAAAATGCTATCCAACTTTTGCTGAAAAAACCAAAATTAAACTTATTTTATCACACTAAATCCCTATTAAGTCAAAATTAAATGCTTGATAATTTGTATTATATTACCTTTTCAAATGTTATCTTAAGAAATTATATAATTTAACAAATGTTATTTATTCATGGTAAAAATGCGTGTAAATGAAGCTATACAAACATTAGTGCTTGTTTGGTGGAACTTAAAAAAAAGTTGAAGTCAAATTAATAATAATTATAATTACACATTTAATGGAATTTATAATTTGCACTAACGGTTCAATCATATATTTCATCAACTTCTATCAAAATTTACTATTTTTCTTATTATCAAAATACTCTTTCAAACATTTGATAAAAATTGTGTTTCATGTAATGTACGGTGTGTTTGAGCCACATTATTTTGGAAGAATGTATTCTGGAATAGTAGATTGATGGAGAATGCGTGGTTGAAAAGGAAGGAAAAGTTATTGATGTGATGAAAAATATTATTTTATTGAAGAATGTGTGGTTGAAAACGAGTAGAAGAATGATAATGAAAATTTTAATGTGTACCAAACATGTAAAATTAATTGTGACATTGACTTCAACTTTTTCGCAAAGTTTTCAAACGAGAAATGAATATGCTAAGACGATGTGTTTCATTAATCTTCCCATTTTTCTCCATAATATGTTGTCTTAACTACCCAAGAATTAATAATATTGCATTATTAAAAATTGTGGAAGAAAATCTTAGCCTCTGTTTGATCCACATTATTTTTTTCATTCTCATTCTTCTAGTTATTTTTAACCACATATTTTTCAATAAAATAATATTTTCCATCACATCAATAACTTTTCCTTCTTTTTCAACCACATATTTCACATCACATCAACCAAAAAAACGCATTCTTTTAAAAATAATGTGCACCAAACGGGGGCTTATTCTCTACATTTGGCCTCTGCTTGAGCCCATTTTTTGAGAATATATTTTGTAAAATGTGATTTTGTTTTGCGAATGTATGGCTAAAATTTTTTTTTTTTTTTTTTTTATGAAAAATTATTTTATTGAGAAAATGTGTATTAAAATGAGTGTAAAAAAAAAGTTCTTGTTTGGTGAGTAATACAACAAGATTTTTAGTAGATTTTGATAAAAGTTGATGAAATATGTATTTGAAAAACTGTAAAATCCATAAAATATATAATTAAAATTAATTGTCGACTTTAAATCGGATTAAAATCTAAATTGATAAACTGTCTCACCCAATTTTAATTTGTTGCAATAACTTCATGATACTTTGGACTTCGAGTGGTTCGGTTCCCCCACTCTATTTCTCTCTTATTCATTCGACGTTCGAAATGTTATGACTTGAGTGGAATGACGTGTGTATGTGATATCGTTCTACCAAAATTTTAATTTTTTAATTTTTTTTAAACGAATTTTTAACGTGGACGTAGGATAGGGTTCACGAGCTTCACATAGCACAAGTTTGCAAAAAGCTTTTGAAAGAGTGCGCTTTACTTTTCACCATTCTCTTGTCACTCCCAACCCCACCTCCCACGGGCTTCCTGTCTACGCTATTCCCTCCATTTCTTCTCTTCTTTACACCTCTCTCCTCTTCTCTCATTCCACATGCACTTTCCCATCATCAAAAAGTAACGAAGCGAAAATGCATTCCATCACCACTCCACCGCCGCAATCACCGTCAGAACCGCCGTCCCCGGCGGAAACAGTTGACAAGATAATACAGCTTCTGACTCAGCTGCTCCCGTCGACTCTCTCCATAATCTCCTTTGCATCCCGGTGGCAAATACTCCGAACAAAGCTTGCCTCCTTAAAATCCCTCCTCTCCGAAGTCTCCTACTTCCAGCACTGGTCCGACAACCCTTTGCTCCATTCTCTCCTTCCGAATATTCTCTCCACTGTTTATCGTACACAGACCCTTTGCCATCAATGTTGCGATCCTTCGTTCAATCCCGGCAAGCTCCTTATGCAATCGGACCTCGACATGGCCTCTGGTTGGTTGTCGAAGCAAATTCACGACCTCGACCTTCTACTTCGTTCGGGGGTTCTCCATCAATCCACTGCTATTGTTCTTCCTCACCCTACTGCAAACGCCTCGAAGGAAGACCTCTCATTTTTCGTCAAGGATCTTTTCACCAGGCTCCAGATCGGCGGCCTTGAGTTCAAAAAGAAGGCATTGGATTCACTGATTCAGCTTCTCTCGGAGGACGAAAAGTCTGCGAGTGTTGTCGCGAAAGAAGGGAATATGAAGTGCTTGATTCTGTTACTGGATCTTAATTCCCATGACTCTTTAAGAGAACTGGCCCTGCTTATTGTGTCGATGCTTGTTTCGATGAGTGATTATTCGAGAAAATGTTTGTTTGAGGAGGGGGCTTTGGGTCCATTGTTGAGGATTATAGAGTGTAGTTCGATGCCCATGAAGGAAAAAGCAGCTATGGCGGTTGAATTCATCACTGCGGATACCGATAATGCTTGGGCAATTTCAGCCTATGGGGGTGTTTCGATTTTAATTGAATTGTGTAAATCTGGTTCAGGGACTGCTCAATCACACTCAATTGGTGCTATTAAGAATGTTTCCACAGTTGAAGAAATTCGAATTGCATTAGCAGAAGAAGGAGCCGTTCCTGCTTTGGTACAATTACTTGTTACAGGAACCCCCTCGGCCCAAGAAAAGGCCGCGAATTGCATTGCTATAATTGCTTCATCAGGTGAGTATTTTCGCGGTTTGTTGTTAAAAGAAAAGGCTTTGCAAAGCTTGCTACAATTGCTTCATGAATCATCGAATTCTGATACATTAGAACATGTTCTACGTGCTATTTATTCGTTATCTGATTCAGATGTAAGCCGCCAAATTTTATTAGGATCAACCATGTTTATTTTAGAAATCGGGGAGCTTATAAAACATGGTAACATAATGTTGCAACACGTTAGTGCTTCATTGCTCGCTAAATTGTCTACAAGTGATGATAATAAGAGAGCTATAGGTGGATGTATGGGATCTTTAGTGAAACTGATGGAGTCTTCAAAGCCCGATGGGCTCCAGGAAGTGGCAACAAATGCTTTGGTGTCGTTGTTATCGGTGAAATCGAATAAGAAAGATTTGGTAAGGGATGAGAAGTGTGTGATGAGGCTGATGCTAATGCTGGATCCCAAGAATGAGGTTACTTCAAAGAAGTTTCCAGTGGCAGTGGTGGCGGCTATTATGTCCGGAGGGAGTCAGAGTTGCCGGAAGACGCTCATGGCTGCCGGTGCTTATGGGCATATGCGGATATTGGCAGAAAAGGAGGTGGTCGGAGCTAAGAAGGCCTTGCAGAAGCTCTCTGGGAATAGACTGAAAAGTATATTCACCAGGACTTGGAGGGAGTAATCAGCAAAGTAACTAACCCCCCACCGACGAAAGGTATTTTTCATATAAATTAAATTAGCAAAGAATTCTTGATTGATTATAATCATGCTTATTTCACATGGCAGCTTGGTGGGGTTGAATTTTAAACTGAATTGACTATTCAGCGAGAACATGTCCAAGAAAGCAATTTTGCCTGCCTGGACCTTCATTGATTAATCCTCATCATTCTACATTTTCAAGTAGTTCTCGCATGCAGTAGCTGTTTTATAAATTTGAAACCTTACGACAAAATTGTTATTCCCCACTTCATTTGATGTTTCCGTAAGCATTGTTGAAATAACGTTGACAATAATGATTTTGAGGGGCTTAATCTTCCTTTGAAAGGCTTAATTCTATAAAATCATCATGTTCTTTACTTGCATTTCATAGGGGGCCCATGACAATTTATGATGTTCTTCTATCTTTTGGAGCTCTAATGGCAAAATTGCATGTCCTAGAATTCATGATTAGTGCTTAAAAAATTAATGTACTTTGTAATGACCATAATAGTCGATTAGCTGAGGAGACTGAAGTACCATAAATATATCCATTCACACTGAGGAATAATTAGTTTCGTAGCAAAATCGAGGAGTGTTGCAGCAAACTTTTAAAAGAAGAGAACTTTGTGTCACTTTTCTCATATTATATTTATGTTTCTATCTTCTAATACTCATTATTGTACATTTCTTATGCAGGAGTTCGTATGCGTCTTTTCTAACTGTCAATGAGGAAACTACGCTGCACAGGAAACACACTTTGGTATACTCGAAATTTCAACTTACAGTAATATACTATATTAGATTAAAAAAGAAAAAAAAAATTAATTTTGAGAATGGCATGGATGCGTTTTTTTTTTAGGGAGTATCCTTGTTTAATTCTTCTTTATATTTATCATCATTCGTTTGATCACGTGAAGCTGTGTGAGTGAAGTTGTTTGTGCTTTGTTCAATTTGTAATCTTTTACTGATAATGTACATTCAAGGGCTTCCAGGCTCTAATCACTAATCAGAAAGAGTACATGTGTTATTCAGTGAAAGTATCTCGTCGTTCTTTCAGTGTATAGCTATCTTTACTTGATGGATTCTGAAATCGGGATTTAGATTCTGTCTGGTCGAGTTATTCCTAATTGTTTGAATCTTGCTTTTCTACAAGCTTCCATTGGAAGCTCAATGGATTTTTCTTGCTTTAAACAGCAATCTGTCGTTAGAAAGTCTGTCTAGTAGGTAATGGGAATTTGATTCCAAAGATAGGATGTGAGTAATGCTGAAGAACACTTTTACTAGTAGTTGTGCGTTGGGGGAGTCGAAATTGTATCCGGAGCAGGGTGAAAGGCAGGCACGATCTATTTTATGCTGCTCGGTGTTCTGTGGGTTATGAAACAATTAGAAAATTATAAAAATGAAACGATTCAGTTTGAACAGCAAAGGGCGATTAATCAAATCCGATAACGGGTTCCGGAAGAAATTGGAGAATTTCTTGGGAATCCTACGAGATCCATTCGTTCTTGTTTCCTTGATGGATGGTATTTGAATTCGAATTCTACCAAGAGGTCTACTAAAGCACCTTAAGAAGCTGGGTTGCCTGGTTTCTACTCTACATTTGTTCATAACAAACAACATTCTTGTTCAAGTAGATGGTTTTACAATATTTTGATCAACAAGTGACTGAAATTTGGCTTGATTTCATGTCTTTGTATTCAAGAATTATTATATCCCTTTGAGATGAGATGCCTCGTGACCCCACGCGCATTTTAGGGTGCATTGCAATCTAAGAATGGACCCAAAAATTAATGGCCACAATATTCGGCAATGAAATCGCGGGACCCATTATTATTCATAAGAATCTGGCTAACAACGGAGAGGAAGTGGAAAGGAGGAAGGAAAGGGCTTCAAGGGTCCCAAGGCAGGCAAGTATACAGCAACATCACATGGGAAAGAGAGACTGCAAGATTTGAATAAACTCACACACACATTATATGTATATGTATTGGTGGGTCATATAGTATGGTGTCTAATTGTGTGTCACGATTAATTTGTATTATCGAGAGCAATTAGCCCATATTTGATTTAGCTAAAAATAAGATCTTTCTTGATAGGAGAGCCTCCAGGACAAAGGTGGTGCTCAACATCCACTCACCAGATTCATATTGATTAATTTATCTTGGTTTCGTAATAGAGTTCAAACCTGATTTTTCATGAAAATTGAATCTTATCCATTGTTTTAGTAGATTTTGATAAAAGTTGATGAAATGTGTAGTTAAAAATGAATTTAAAGAAAAATGGAATCAGAATTTAGAGTGTGTTTGGTAGAGATTAAAATCGGATTAAAATTGAAAAATTAGTCGTTATTGTTGATTTTTATTAGACGAGCGGGATCCAATAATGACTATATCTTCAATTTTAATTGAATTTTAATCTCTTCCGAACACGCGTAATATGAAATAGTGAGTGGTTGATTCTCATTATGAAAATTTTGTCAACTTGATGTTGATTCAGAATATATCAAAAAAGAAAATAATTATAATGTGTTCTTTGGCTCATGTCTCCCATTTATTTCTACCACGCCTGTCTTACTTCTTTCTACAACAAGAGTTGCATTTTTGATAGGAAACATCGTAATTATATTCACACCATAATTTTTTAAAAATACAAAATATTTTGATTGCAATATATGTCTCTCTTATTTTCTTACTTTTATCCATTCCTATTTTTCATCACATTGTCTCTAACAACGTTTTCATCCAAAAATTCTATTAATGTGCTTTATGGCCTGTTCGGTACAACTTAAAATTCAATTAAAAATAGTTATTGGGTCCCACTAGTCTAATAAAGTTAACAATAACGACTAATTTTTCGATTTTAATTTCTACCGAACACGCCCTTAAAATAGAAGGCGAACATTTAGTCACCTTTTTTAATTATTATATTTTATTTTTGGCATATGTAAAAAGAAAGATGCAAATAAGGTTTTTTATAATATCTTAACACAGTTTTTGCAAACTGTCGTAAAGGACAAAATGTGCTGACGAACGAAAGATTGAAAACAAGAATGAAATTAAAATAAAGTTTAGAATACAAGTAGAGACCTTTAACGCTGTGATACATTTACAAGAAACAATAGTGCTCTTACAGCTACCGTAAGAAATATTAAGGGTACTTAACACGCTCGTGTAATGCCGATGAGAAAAATGTAAGTATAATTAGAATAGAAACATCACAATCCATTGTTTTGTCAAGTTAACGACTTGACATGCCGGCCTTGCTTCGGCTTCTCCACACACACTTGTCTTGTTTGGTGCAGTTTCACAATTGCAGGCATCTGATGCTACTGTACATTAAAAAGGCAAGGCTGTGCAAGGGACTTTTCTTTCCGTATTTCCCGTGAAATCCCTTTAAAGCGAATTCATCCGGCATAAACAACAACCTGTAAAGCTTCACATCACCAATTCTCCAGTCCCCACTCTCTCTCTGGTGCCTCACTTTTTGGTACAAAGAGAAAAATAAATATGCATTTATGATTGGACTCTTAGAATGAGTTAAATGGACCAGAGCTGCGATATCTGGTGTTTTTTTCGATAAGCTAAGCTCAAAGTAGCTTCTGTGTCTAAAATGAGTGCACACAATAAATGGTATGCATAAGTTGTTCGGATTTGAGGACAATTTCTAAGTATTTTAAATTTTTATTACCTATTTATTTTGACTTTTGTTTTCTTTAGCAAAAGTTATATGACATTTACCCAAATCTAGTTTCTTTGAAACTTTATATATATATAAAGAAAAGTGAAGATTTGACAAAAGGAAAGTGAGTGCATGTGCATGTGTGTGTGTGTGTATATATATATATATAAAATTTATACACCATGTATATCTTGATTGACACATTCTATATGTCAAAAATCTGACTGTTAATTGAAATATGTGCTTTTAAAATCAACATATCAATATTTATGTACATGTAAGTTGTAGCATGGTCCTATATATATTTCCCAGTGGATACGGGTGGCCACTGATTGGATTATTTTTGGTTTCAAGCTCATCCAACATTCTTCAAGAAGAGAATGGAAAAGCACAGTAGTACAGTTTTCAGAACAAATGTGCCTCAAATATATTCCCTTGTTCTTTGGGTGTCAATCCTAATGCAATTGCTGTTCTTGATGCCTCGTATTTTTCTCATCTTTTTGATATGGAGATTGTTGAAAAGGCAAATGTGCTTGATGGAGATCTCACGCCGAGTGTCGAGTATACTAGTGATTTGCGTGTTTGTGCATATCTCGACACTTCCGAGCCTAAACATACTCAAATACGTACAGATGAAAAAAAAAAAAAAAATTCTTGTTTTTTCACCTTACATCGAATATAATTCTTCTCCTTTTTTTATAAGAGTGCTCGAGATCAATAGTCTTCGTGTTTAAATATGTTGATAAATGTTTCTATTGTGGGTTTTGAACCCTAATCCTCGGCTAGACAACGGAGCAATTAGTAGTAACCAAAACAACTTTATTAAATTGACTGGTTGATGAACTTAGGCGAAAAAAATTATTTCTATCATACATATAATTGTCACATGGTTATCACACTGTGTAATACTATTCTTGTCCTCATTAATGTAATGTGACCCACTACACTATTGTGAAATATCTCGATTCTTAGTTCACATGTCCGTTAGGTGCAATAGTGTTAGGTGCAATAGTGTGGTGGGTTGGCAACTCGACTATTGTTTGGCTCGATCTTATTTTTTGACGGATTAATTTAATTGTTCACGAGACTCTGAGGGTTTACTAAAGTTTTCTAGCTGCATGGTATACGAGAATTGAAATAAACATCGCACGGAGAAAGAAAAAATAGTTATTTGGAATATATTAAATAAAAGTTGTTAGACCAAACCCTCGGCAGTGTGGAGCCGTTTTCATTTGTTTTTTTAGGTTAATATTATCTAAAAATCCACACTTTAATCATGTAATTTCATTGACCAATCAATTATAGTAGTTTGGATTCCCCAATTTTAATTATATGGTCCACTTGCTATGTTTTTGTTTAAAGTTGATACTAACGTAAAATTTGTTACAATTTGATCAAACCTTCTGTGTCCATTATTTGACTAACGAAAAAACAATGATGACCTGAGTTGGTGGAGCAGATTAACGCGGAGACTAAAGGTCACGAGTTCAAATTTTCTGCCAACACTTCTTCGGTCGATCCCGTTGCACCGGACTTGCCTAGTGCAGTTTACATTTTCTGTGTAGTTTGCGGGCTACTGCACATGGAGTGAAGTTTACCTAGTGCGCACTCACAATAGTCGAGGCTCTGCTGGCGGGTAGCGGCTGGAGGTTCTTATGTAAAAAAAAAAAAAAAAAATAATGACGAAAATAGTCTAACTATTTGCTGATTACTTTGCCATGCCAGATATTCTGTTTTTCAAACCTTGAGTAGGATGATCAAATTTAATAATCAAAATCTTATTTTATTCGACATTTCTACGTCCTCGTATATCCACACATGTTTTCTACTTTTTTTCTATAATTAGGGGCGGAGCCCAATGAGGTCGAGTGCAGGCACAAGCCTGCATTGAACTTTTGGGCCCAACCCAATGGTCCAAGATTTTTTTTTATTAATTGTCCACTTCTAGCTCAAGAGAGAAGCACAAAACCATTACCAATACGCACTTCCAGCCTAATGTAATGACCCAATTCCATTTAATTGAAAAATCATTCACACCCGGCACCTCCACCCTCCATTTCGATTCATCACGTCCTCCACCTCCTTCCCTCCCTCCCTCCCTCCGCCTCTCGTAGCTGCTTCGCCCCGACACAGTCATTACGCACTGGCCACTCCGTTTCCTTCCCTTTGAATCCACAGCTGTTTCACCACCTCCGCCCGTGAAGTTCCGTAGGACAGCAGTTAGCAGTTGTTTCGGTTCGATTCGAGCCCTAGAGTCTAAACCAGTTGCCCCGGCTGCTTCGCCTTCACCGGCGATTCTTGACACCGAATCGGTGAACTCAGTCAGCTAATTGTAGCAGGCAGCAGGATTAGCCATTAGATGAATTCGATTTTCTTTTGACAACCTGTCCCTGTTCCGCAGCTAATCAGCCCTTTCCTTTTTTTTTTTGTTATGTTGATTTTGTTCCAATGCTTGAATTTGTAATTTTTAATTTTTAACTTCTGAAATTAGAACTTTGATCTTCAATTGCTCGAGCTTCGAAACATACAATTGGATTGGCAATTGGCTACCTACCAGACTTCCTTCTTGCTTGTCTGCATGCCTCTAAATGTGAGTTATTGCCTTCTCTGTCATTCTAATTTGTAATTTTGTGAAGGATGAATTACAGAAGTTCTGAACGGAGCATTGCCCTAGAATTGTGCTGTGAATTGTCATGTGAATTGCTTGTTGATTTTATCTTAATTGTTATAGAATTGCGCTGTGAATTGTCCGGTGAATTGCATTCAGTCGTAATTAAATATCTAATGTTATATTCAGATATGAAATGAAGAGTTTCTTTCAAAGAAAAACTAATGTGGACAAGAGCTGGTCACTCTAGGCTATTCTTGGCCATCTCTTTAAGTCATGATAAATTGTGTCCGTACTGGGTTAGTTTTTTGGCTCCGCCCCTGTCTATAATACTAGCCAGCTTGCGTGTTAGATCACTACTAAGGTCGATGAGTACCAATGCGATATTTACTTTGTTAGTTATTTTATTTTATTTTTTAAAAAAAGTATGATAGACTGAAAATTTCTATTGAAAATTACAGATCAAGAACTTCTCTCGGTCTCTTGAAACGAAGCTTGACCATTTGGGTACCATCACTCGTATATGCACTAGACAACACGTGGGACAAAATTGACGATGAGGAGGTTGCCAAATCCGGCTCGGCCAGTACCTTTCTCCCCATGCAGTAATTCCTTTTTAAGACCCGTCGGCCTCACCAAAGAAGGCAAAGAAGTTAAACGGAGCTCAAAAGGAATTCAATCTGACTGAACAAGAAGCAGTTCACAATCTTCTTTTCATCTTAGGATCCAATGCATTTGGTGGATTTTAGATATTCTTTCTGTCGCTGTAGAGCGCGCCTGGTGATCCAGAAAAGTACCAGTCTACACGCGGTATTAAGTAAGACAAAAATGTGATATCAATCAAAGGACTCTCAGTCTCAGTTTCAACACCGTAAATGATATGAAATTAGTAGTCATTTGTATACGAAACTCTTCGACTGAACCCACCAATTCCCTTGCAATTTGCACGAGCTAGAAAGGATTTCAATCTGACTTCGTTGATCTATTTACAAAATCAAGGGGAGCTTCTTTGCGGTTACCAGCCATTGGTAACGAAAGATGCCAAAGTGTTCGAAGAGAGTCCTGAGACACTTTTATATGACAAATTTACCAGAGAGAGGCGGGGCAGAGTTGATGAATTATCTGTATTGGTCGACAATTTCTTTCTTTTGCTGACCGCGTTATCTTTGACAAGTAAAGTGCATTAAACACGAGGGTGCCTACCAAAACCTAAGCCTCTAGGCTATGAACCCCAAAAATATTGCTAATTCCATCCTTATGTTGGGCATAGCACTAACAGATGCATAGCTCTTAGACCGCAAACTGGATCGGCCACAGCAGCCAACAATCAGTGTGCTGCTAAAGAGATTGTAACTTTAACTGCAGCATTATTTGTGGCTTATTTGTTTCAGAGATATGATGACAATACAATATCTTCTGGTTCAATTCGCTGCTGTTGAGAAGGCTATGTGTGACAATTAATTCTTGTGATGAAGGATGTAATGCTACTCTCTCTCATTATATATGCCATCTCTTTGCACAGAGTGTTTCAATTCAAATATCTCAACCGCCCATTTATGAATGTTGTGCATGTATTGAGCTTTCCATTGAGAAAAAATGAATGCAGTGCGTGCTTGAGGGAGTGTAACATTCTTTACTATCTGTTGATACCAAAAATTGTACATGTTGATCCCGAGGTTGACGACTGAGCACGTGCACGAGCACGAGCACGAGCACGAGCACGAGCACGAGCAAGGTCCTCCGGTACCTGAAACAAAGGCAACGAGGTGTGTCCTCGTCGCCCCTCCGATGCTTAAGTCAGAGAGAGATTTTGAGAAGATATGTGCTTGTAAAATTATGTGAATGAAAGAACGTACTTGAAAAATGATCCAATGCTCCATATTTATAGAGCTAGGTAGTAGTTGACTCCTAGTAGGACTCATCACCTTATTTTTAGGAATTATTGTTGGGATGATTGTTAGATTGTAACTAGAAGTTTAATTCTTCCTGATTTGAAGTGTTCCTTAAGGTAAGACTCCTTTAGGACCTAGGATTCCTCAATTGAGGTAATTGGATAGGGCTAGAGTCCTTTCAGGATGAGAACTAGCAACTCTCGATCACGGAGCACTTTGAGGATTTGGCTAAGGCAAAATCCCGAGCACATACCCCCGAAGACTACTAAAGTGGTTTTGGAGACATTATGGAAGGTCCATCCTCGAGGTATCTCGAGGACTATACAAGCTCGAGGACCCGGGTCCTATAATCGAAAAGGGAGAGCCATGATAGTCCTCATGCTCGAGGTATCCATAATAATGACCACATCACTATCTATTCTCACAAATTTATGTGAATGATAAATCATATAACATGAGATCAAGTAATACCTACTGTATCTATTTTTTACCTCAACCCGGGCATTTCATGGCAAATGGTAGCATGGTTCAATTCTGATGGGAACTGAATTAAGTAGAGTAATAACGGCAATCTACAGATTAACCAAACTTTTCTACGCACAATGTGTGCGTGTGTGAAACCAGTCGGGCCAGGTTGCTTAGATAAGAAAAAGGATGTCGAATCATTAAATTCCAAACTATCTTTATATTCTTCAACTTCAAGTAATCCATATATTAAATTAAATTATATCTGTCTAATACAATTCCAGTTTCCGAAGTGCACGTGGAAGATTTAACAAGTAAATGTATAGGGTAAATGTTGAGATGGCACCTTATAGAACAAAAGATGCTTTGTTGGAGAAAGATGAAACGACCCTCTATTAACATCCAATTTCGGATGGTAGCAAGGCCTAATGCCACAGAAGAAATAGAGAACTTGTTCCTATGAAGATGCACCATCCTGTGTTAATTTGATAGATCCCATTGGGAAGTTATATAGCCTGTACATTCCCGTGAGACTTGGCAACTCCCTCTTTCCATCCTCTCTGTCGTGCCCTAAGCTCCCATACAGCAGTCAGTCCCTTCTGTGCCAATAAAGCAGCTTCGGCCTTTTCTCTAGCCTCCTCGCATGTTTCCATCCCGGAATTGCATTTGTCTGCCTCCTTCTGATACTGGGATGTCATCTTCTTGGCCTCGAGCAGTGCCACGTCAGAACGCTGTTGTTTTTCCAATGCTTCAGATTCTCGCAGCTTTAGTTCCTCGGACAATAGCTCTGCAAAGTTCTTCTGCGTGTCTTCACTAACATCCGGATCATGCTTTGCACAATCTGTAAAACATGAGAGAGACATCATACAAATAAACACAAAACAGCCTTATGCTAATAACATGATGATTTTGTGGGCATCGGTTAAATATCAATGATTTAGTGACATTATCTCCAGTTTCACATCTAACATTAAGATTCTTCAGGTTTCTTCAGGCCTCATATGAATATGATATGTGAATGACGAGAAGCATTCTATGTCAGTTGAGAAGAAAATTAATCATCCAAATGTAGTTAAATCAAAGCATATAAGCATGTAAAAAGGATAAATTTAAACGCACTAAATATACTCTTCCCAACCTAGGTTTTTTAGAAAGCAACCCTATTGCAATAACTTTTGATAACACTACGAAAAGCCAAATTCCACCTGAATAAATAGAGTTTTCAGAAACAACCTGCTAGTGGAGGCATAGGGCTAAAGAGAGCCAAAAAGGAATCTTTTGTGAACAGAAATAAAGCATTAGATCTCCCTCCCTCCCAATCAACCAGGGAGATTTTCAATGATGCGAGAAATATGGAGGGTAGATCAAAGAATGTTAAACAGACTGTTCAGAGGTTAGTTCCACTAGATTAGAGTCTAAAACACAACGACTGAAAGTAAAGCTCACGTTGGCATCTGAAAAAGAGGCACGTGCAAGCAGAAACAATATTTAAATAAAAGTCAAGAAAGTGGTCACTAACCTGCAAAGGAAATATTACTCAGAGCTGCAACAATTAAAAAACAAACAATCAGTATTCATTGACTAGAAGAGTGACAAAGAGAAAAAATCCTGCAGAGCGCCCATAGAATAAGTATTCCATAAAAATAACCAGCGAAGAACACTTACAAGATATCAATTAACGAAAACTATGCATGTTATGGAGATAGGGGACAACATATCACAGCAGCAAACAGGATTGTCCATAAAAACTGGAAGAATGAAAACCAAATAAAACTGAATACGTGCATTGATCTACAATGTCGAAAACTTCAAACACCACCTCCAAATTCAATATGTCCCGACTCTATATATAGGTTGCCTTTATGAGAAATGCACTGCCAAACTCATCAATCTAAAAAGCCTCCATACACATTCAGAGTTCAAATTTCCATTTTATTTATTTGTTTTTTTCCTGCCAAACCTTGGCCCCACTATGTAGATAGGTGAAGTCATTCAAGTCACAGCTTTCTATTATTAGGTGTTTTTGCTTAACAAGTTTTTTTTTTCATTGTTTAACCCCTTCGGCACCCGACCAAACCTTCTATACATGTACTGAGATGTGTTTCCGTGGGGCCAATAAATTGAGCACTTAATTCTCTAATGTACCTGTAAGTTAAATATAACATTCTTGATAAATTGAGCATGTAATTCTCTAATGTACCACAATGCCAGAAAAGGCAATTGCAATATTAATAAAGCTCTAATTGAAGATTGTTTTGCCTTGTTTTGTGATACTTCCATAAAATAAACATAATGACAAAATAGTTTACTATGAATGTAAGCCTAAGAAGCACCGACACGGACCCTACATGTCGGCATGACATGCCGACATGTGATTTTTCGAAAAAGTTCCGACACAATACGTCGCCCACATGCCTTCTTCACGGCTTCTACAAAAATTAGGGCTTCACCTTACAGCCGCTGACTTAAATCCCCGCAACAAGCCAAACACACCTTCTTGAGTTCTTCATGTTAGGGCTGCAACTCACAGCCGCCAGACCGAAATCTGCCGCAACAGCCCAAACACGCCTTCTTCAATTCTTCAACAAATTAGGGCTGCAACTTACAGCGACATGCCGGACACCGATACGACCGGCAGTGTTTCAATGCTTCCCAGATGTCAACTTTCGTTCTTTCAACAGTTGTATGTGCTTTACCAAAATTGACAAGAAATGATATTCCAGATGGACATTTTTGCAAACAAATATTCATGACTTCTTGACTTTTGAGCAAACATTTAAATAACAGTTTTTGTTCCTTTGTCAAATATCTATATCTATATGGTAACTTCCAGGAAACATCCTCATCATAAAGTAAACACTCTTAAGCACTATAGTCCTTCCCACTAGTAGATGACCATATTAATATGCAAATTTTTTTTTCCTTTTTTATCGGCAAGTAATAAATTAAATAGAACATAGTGGTGAAAAGGCATCATATAACCGACCCCCAAGTTTATTGAAAATAAGGGTAAGTTTGTTTTCGTTGTTGTAGATCGGTAATAACAAAAACCTTTAAAGTGTGAAGTATATTAAACAATTCAATACTACACAGAGTATTTCATGAGAAGTTCACGTAAATATCACAGTTCAAATTTATGACACAGCACAAGTTTGGCTAAAGCATATAGTTCAAATTGGTCTGTAGTTCTCGATGAAGAACAAAAGCAGTAGGATGATACATTTAGAAGCTAGGAAGCAATCACTAGATCAGGTGTTTTCTTTCATTAGATCCTGATTCCTTAGTTTCATAGTTGTATAATATTTTTGAGAATATAAAGTTTACATGTCGTATCTTTCTATTAGTAAATTGTTGATTTACCTTGTCCTTCCAGTCCTGAAATAGACCTAACAAGTATTTCAAAGTTCGTTTCTTAATTTACTTCATATCAATCTCTTTGTGTTTCTTTTATAAACAATGAAAGAAAAATGAATCTGTTGGCCTATCCTTTCTATTTTCTACCTTCCAAACAAATCTACACCCCTAAACAAGGACAAACTACAAGAACATACTCAGTTTTATTCCCAATAAAATTTGGATTTGCTACGTGAATTCTTTTTCATCACTTTGTTCGTTTCACCATCACATCAATTAAAAAATCAAAGTAACTACAATAGACCATGTTAATTTTGGACTACCCCTCTTTTCTACTTGTTTTACTAAGAACATGTCACTTTTATGAAATAGTAGCCTCTTAGGTCTACAAAATACATGCTCTAACTACCTAAGTCATCATTTCCTTATTTGTTTTATAAAGAAGTATCGCTACTACTCATTGATATATATTATCATTTCAAATTTGACATAATCATATGGTTGGCTAATCTTTATTAACTGTTTATAATCGGTCAAATCACTTTTTATTCGCACATTTCATGGACACACAAGCATCATCCACTTATTTAGCATTAATTTCTATTCATAATTTAAACATTTTATAAACACTTCCCAAGCATGCTTTAAGTCTAGTAGAGCTCAACACAAATCTAATAGTTGTTATGTGGAACAAGCCTTTTGACTTTACAAGGTTTTTCCAGGTAAAAATCATGCAACACTTCTGCATTTCGTCCATTTCATTTTTTTTTTTTTTTGCATTACATCCTTCCAAAGCTACAACTTAACAGTTTCCTTGTCTCAGCAACCAAAACTGTCACCAACTAAATGCATACACCTATAACCTCATCTAGGATATTTTTCATAACTCATCCACGACTCTAACGAAGAGCAAGGACTTAAGTCAGATTTTGATGCGAACTCTCTAGTGATGGGACATTCTCCACTACCATCACCACTACATCTCAGACTCATGAATATGTATCGTACATATCTTTAATAATATCGATGTATCCGTATAATTTTTTTTACCCCTTTAAAACTCAGCGTAACCCAAGTTATCCGTTTCATTATAAATTTACGTATAATGTTGAAATTCACATGTAAGCCTGCTTAGTTGATCACGGACGAAAATCAACACTTCCCAACTAGAGATCTAAGAAGATGTAGACATATGCATCGCTACACACGCGCGTTGTAATGGTTGGAGCACAACTCAACCAAAACCAGTCAATTTCCAACCACAATCACCACACAACTATATATAATTAATAACATAAGCTGGAACTTCATTAATTGAACGAACAGAAATTATATAAACTGTATTCCATTGATTGGTAAGTCCTATTACAATGTAAGGATTACAATTTAAAGACAAATATAAAAGTGAAGAATGGACCAGTGGAGGGAGAACAGAGAAGCAACAGAAGAAGGGAAGAAGAAGAATAGAGAAGAAGAAACAGGGGAGGGGAAAGCTGGAGAGAAGAATACCGGCGGGAGAAACCAGCAGCAGGGAGAAGAGAAGAAGAAGAACGAACCAGATGAGGAGGAGGAGGGAGCAGCCAAAGCCACAGTTCAATTCAATTCATCGACCCCTTTCCAAATGCATAGATACCACTACATATAGACCTAAACAACAAGGGGTTTGGGCTAGCCCACTAACAATACAAGCCCAACTAGATAATCTAATAATGGCCCAAGTCATGACATCCCTTCCCCTTAAATTAACCTTGTCCTCAAGGTTAAAGGTTTGGATGTCTTCTTTGGATGTTGTTAGCAGTTGCCTCATTCTCTTCACCACCCTTGGGTTGAGCAGGTAGTGCAAGATGTGTAAGCTTGAACCGGGAAGTACTTTAAATACATCACCAGGTTGAATTAGTAAAGCATTCATTTCTCTTTTTCCACCTTTCTGGACTGAATGAATAACATCAGTTTTTCTTGCAAGCCTCATTTCTGCCCTATCGTGCACGTCATCTTCCTTATCAGAACCAGGTTCACCTCCATCTTCATAATCATCTTCACTTTCGCTTTCATTATCTTCAACTGACTCTTCATCATCATTGCCAACATGCTCAACGGTGTCACTCCCAGATTCACTATCGGTTTCTCCAGTAAACTCTTCAAGCAATTCACCATTTACCTTTGTGCCATTTCCAACGATTTGTCCATTCACAGATAGAGCACCAGATGAAGTCCTCCTAGGAGGCTTTTCTGTAATTGACTGCTTATCATTGTGAGCCTTCTCAGATGAAACGCCACACTCATGTTCTTCAAGTTCAATTAGCGCAACATTAACTTCTTCACCTCCTTGTCCCTCTTCAGTTTCATACTCCTCACTCTCACCATGCTCAACACCAACATTTTCTTTTCCCACAATCTCATTTTTGTGATCATCCAACAAAATTCCTGAACCATTATTATTTTGAGATTCTTCCTCAATACACGCTTCTTCTCCAGTATTTTCAACGAACCTCTTACACAACTCTTCAGAGAACATACCCCAATCCACATTAGGATGGCTAGCATTGAATCCATAAAACCATATATAAGCCCTTCCTTCCAAATACTTCTTAGCAATTCCCAACTTAAGTTCGTCGGGAGTTTGATGAAGTTGGAAATATTTCATGGCTTCCCTTAGCCATTCCCTAGGATCTTCCCCCGCAAATGGAGGGAAATCAATTTTAGGGAGTCTACCATTTCCCTTAAATTCACCTCTAGCGTGAACATCATTCTCATTACTACTATCCTTTGGTGTACAAATCATACTCCCAAATCTTTTGATTCGATCAGTCCATGTTTCTGTAGAAATCAGTGGAATGGGCACACTGTCAACATTCTCACAATATAGGACTTCAAAATTACTATACTTCTCAGCTCTGATTGCACTATAATTCTCATGTCCAACAGGTTTTGAGCAAAATCCAAACACAGAGGCATCATGCCTAAACTTCTCAGCATCGCGGTTGAGTTCATTCGTTGACGGATAAAAATGCTCATCATTTACAACATTATCACATGCTTTCACACTATCATTTGAACAAACTAAATCATTTCCGGAGACTGTGTCTTGTTTGAAATTCTCTAAGTTAACAGAATTTTTAGTTACCTTGCTAACACCAGTTGCGGTTTCAGCGAATGGAAGGGGTGAATGGCCTTCAACACCTTTCCCCTGCACATTGCCAAGATCCCCTGATATTCCAGGAACAAAATCAAGAGTACGTGCTGATTGAGCCTCCAGCATTTTAGTCAATCTTGAAATGATCAATTCATTTTTTCTTTTCATTTCCCTCATCGATTGCTCCATCCTATCTTGCTTAGTGTCGATCACCTTCAACATTTGATTCCATGATTTTGCAGTCACATTCAGAGCTCCCAGTTTCTTACCCAACCTTTCAAACTGTTCTTCCTGGTTTTCGCTAAAAGTTTCCATTTTCTGTCCCAGCTCACGTACTGCTCTGATACCACTTGTAATGGTTGGAGCACAACTCAACCAAAACCAGTCAATTTCCAACCACAATCACCACACAACTATATATAATTAATAACATAAGCTGGAACTTCATTAATTGAACGAACAGAAATTATATAAACTGTATTCCATTGATTGGTAAGTCCTATTACAATGTAAGGATTACAATTTAAAGACAAATATAAAAGTGAAGAATGGACCAGTGGAGGGAGAACAGAGAAGCAACAGAAGAAGGGAAGAAGAAGAATAGAGAAGAAGAAACAGGGGAGGGGAAAGCTGGAGAGAAGAATACCGGCGGGAGAAACCAGCAGCAGGGAGAAGAGAAGAAGAAGAACGAACCAGATGAGGAGGAGGAGGAGGAGGAGGGAGCAGCCAAAGCCACAGTTCAATTCAATTCATCGACCCCTTTCCAAATGCATAGATACCACTACATATAGACCTAAACAACAAGGGGTTTGGGCTAGCCCACTAACAATACAAGCCCAACTAGATAATCTAATAATGGCCCAAGTCATGACACGCGTGTATGTATCAATTGTTCATACCTATGGGGATGGAAGGAAGTGACTCAGAATCACAGTCACAAATGCACGGAGCACAAGAAGAGGAAGAGCGGCTTACGGAAGCTAATCCTTCCACGAAGTGCCAATACAGAGGTGGGCCAATTATGTATCCTGCCAAGCAAACTGCCATTACCCCCAGCCCTGCCTTCAAAACCCTAGGATTCACTGCCATTTCTTGATTGATTGCTTATAGAAAATCCCTATCGCCGTTTTGCTGCAATTATATTTTTTTTATCGATATTTAAAGTTCAGAGTTTATGCGTCGTTTGAGATTTGAAACCAGTGAAATGAGAAGAAAATCAGATCGGAGCATGAAACTGAGAAACGGTGATGTTACTTCATATTAATTTTTTAAATTAAGGTAAAATCCAGACCCTTTAGGTGTGTCCCCAATATCCTCGTCCGGCTATTTGCTGTGGATTACGTGGGCTACACATCATTTTATTATTTGTGAATTTAAAATATAGTCAATGTTTTAGTCAATTTTATTCATTCACGTCATTTTATGAACTTTTTTATATACCATTTTTTATATACAAGTAGTATAATCCATTTGTTGTAGGGTCCACGAACATTTGCCATCACAGATTGGGTTATGGGGATGACGTTGCGGGATTTTGAAAAAGTCTAAATCTCGCCTAAAAAATGGAACCTTATTTATGTGAACTGCGTCATTTCCAATACATTTCAAACCCCTAGAGCTCTGAACAAAATGGTACGACATCAAAACCCATTCGATGATGACAACATCAATGCCGGCATCGACACGTGTGTGATTGACCACGAAAAACATAATGTTGGCGTTAACAATAGATGTCGAGCCTACTCATGTCAACCCAAGCAAATTTCAGCGCGTTTTGGCAGGAGTATCGGAAGGAAGTGAGGAAAATGTGAACGCGGGAGATGTTTCATGGCGTGAGACACAAGTGTTCGAGCACCGACGGGTGAACCAAAGATGATTGCGCTAACAACAATCACCGATCAAAATGCCTATATTTATCTGCTAAAGATCAAGTTAACAACTATGGAACAAACAAGATGATATATGGAGAATTCCTTCTTCAGGATGTGTGTTAGAAAAGTTGCTTACAATGCTATTTTGTATATGTATTCCCCAATTTTCTTATCTCCATGCTCATTTACAAAGACTTTGTATTTATAATGTTTTGGCTTACGTGGTGTCCGTTAGATCAGAATTACGTGACATCATCTCCTTGACTAAGATATCACACCCCTGTTTATCATACGATTAGTCACCTTACACATTAAGCCGACACACCTAACAAAGCTTCCTCAAACTGTTCATTCGAAGCTCATGAAACTAAAGTTGTCTCTCAAAAGATTAATAGACGCCAAAGCTCAAGTCAAAACATATCGTAGCAATCCATGTAGAAAAAAGTCAGCAAAGAATCAATCGGTCAAATTTAAAAGATCAATTGAATGGCTGAATCTATTGTGCCGAAACACTGTCTAGATGGCATAAGCATGTAAAGCCGAAGTGTTGTCTAAAGAAGTTGGAGAGGACGACGAAACTCTTCATAGAAGACCGATACAAAGCTTTCTCCAACCGTTCATCTGAAGCTCCTGAAGCTAAAGCCACCTCTTAAAAGATTAATAGAAAATCTTTAGAAATGATTGATGTAATGTTTGTAATAAATGATGTCAAGTGTGTCAGCCTAATGTGTAAGGTGGCTAATCCATTGTCAATATGTTTTTTTTTTTATGATAGACAATGATGTGAAATTTTAATTAAGGAGATGAAACCACGTGGTTCTGATTTAATGGACAACACATCAGCTAAAACACTATAAGTAGGAAGTCTTTGTAAATAAGCAGGAAGGTGAGCAAATCGGGGAATTACAAAAATAGCCTTGTAAGGAGCTTTTCTAACACACATCTCGAGAAGGAATTCTCCATATATCATCTTGCTTGTTGCTTGTTCCATAGTTGTTAACTTGATCTTTAGCAGATAAATATAGGCATTTTGATCGGTGATTATTGTTAGCACACTTGAAAACTTGTGTCTCCTGTCGTGAAGCATTTCCTGCGTTCACGTTTTCCTCGCTTCCTTTCGGTACTCTGAACAAAACGAGTAGAAATTTGCTTGAGTTGATCGGACATTTGTCATCGTCACGTGTTTCGGGGTCAACAATTACCCCCATCATTTATGGTGGACAAGAACCCCATTCATTACGGAGATGAAGACGAAATGGAAGCAGGCAACTCCAACGCCAACGACAACATGGGTAACATTTATTCTTCTTAATCTTCATTTAAATTGTTTAATAATGTCTTCGTTGTGGCTTTGGTCTGAAATGTTGGGGAATGTTATTCTGCTTTACATCTTGTTCAGATGAATAAATTGGGCAAAATGAGGCAGCTGCATATATCAAGCAGATGACTGAGATTCTTGGAGGCTGCTGAACTTGTACAAGTAGTTTGCATCTCTTAAGCTCTCGTATGTTAAGTTACATTCAGTGTCATGAATGCGGCCGAAAATGTTGGGGAAGTAGTTTGCTGAATCTAAAGATGTTGGATAAGTAATTTCAGTGTTTGGCATTCAGTTTGCTGAATTTATGGATGTTGGGTTTGTTATGAGCTCGTAACAAGGAATGTTTTGTCTGTGGGTTCTATTTGATTCTTAATAATTTGATAAAGACTTCATAGATGTTCTTGTTTCATAACCAATTGAGACAATTACATACATAGAGACATCAACTAAAACAATAAAATCGAGAAACATTATCTCCGTCCCATTACATCAAAGTTCAAGGCTACATCTAATTGACACGTTTCTATACTTTCTCGTTGTCTTTTGAATCTCGGTTCCCCTTACGAATAGTTATGTCGAGGAAAATCTCCACGTCCCTCTACTCGGCTATATGAGCAAGATTTTGAACATACTTCAGAAGTCATGAGTTAGATCTTTAACCTTAGATGCTCCCGTACAAGTACCACTTGATTCACCTTCATAATGTAACCACATGAACCAAATCAATACTGGCTGTCTAAGAAATTTGGCCCTGTGTGATAGGGCAAGTTTTTCATGGAAGATGGAAAACTTTATGCCATTTTTTTACTTTTTATAGTGTTTGATAGGAAATATTTTTTAAGTAATTAGTTTTCCATATTTTATTGGTTTGCCACATTTTTTTTTGCTTTTTGAGGTAGTGGGAATTGGTTTTCTAGGCAGTTTTTTTTTTTTTTTTTTGGTGGTAATAGAAACAAATTATATCCCTTTAATGAACAATTTTCATGAAAAATAAAGCCAAACGAATACAAAAAAAAAAATCAAAATCAAAATCTCAATATTTTTCAAGTGGAAAATTATATCAATCAATCACAAATAATTGACAATTCTTAGTAAAACAAGTTCTAGGCAATTCAATTTCATAGAATTCATTTTCTTTCCACCCAAATTCCATTCTTGCAATCAAATGAACCCTTAGTAGCTACAGAGCACAATTGAAGAAGCCTCGGTGTCAAAAAAAACAAAATAAATAAATAAATAAAATCTTCATATAACACAGAATCATGTGCAATTGCAATTGAACTACCAAAATTGATAGAAGAAACATGTGCAAGTGCAAATCATTGATTGTGTTGAGTTTTTTAATGAACGCAAAACAAAATACCACAAAATCACGGGCTAACATTGCATTGTTTTCTTCCACATTCAAGCAAACAAAATCCAGCAAATTAATCATTTTTCAAGTGTGTTTCTCATGAAACTTCCACAAACAGACACCAAGTAATCACGAGACTCCAATCACTTCACCATTTTAACACACACGAATAAAACGGACATCACAAGTTAATCACGTAATATACCATGAGAAACATTTTACCAGACCATTACAATACTTTTGGAAGAAAGCATAAGTCAATTACACTTTAAATTCTTCAGAAAAAGCTTTCAGATTTGAAATAGATCTTCACCCGCGATTTGAAGGAAATTGAGCAACTATGCCCGCTGGATTCGTGTCGTCGTCGTCTTTCTCGTTTAGCAATAGTTCATAAATTGCCACCGCATTTATGTCGCCGTTGTCGAACAGATCTAAGTGTAAGGTTAGAGAGAGACTAATTTTGTGGGCTTGAAGACGGAGGGAGAGAGAGAGACTGTACATTCAGTTTGACAATCCCCTCACGTAGAGGTGGGACTCACGACTTTTAAAATTGCGGGCCCACCCCCTATGTGAGGGGGTTGTCATCCATAATGTACACTAATAGTGTACATCTAGGTTTTCTTATTTTTGAAACCAATTCAAATGATATTTTGACCATAAATTTTTAAATGACATTTTTTAAAATTCAAAATACTGCCACGTACAAGTTTATGTAACAAGTGATGCACATATAGAATTACCCTTGTTGCATTTTTATTTTTCAACTTTTTAAAATCAATCATGCTATAATTATAGAAATTTTTGACAGACGACGCATGACGGGAATTGATTGAAAGAGAAAAAAATCTAATCATCTACGATCGCATTAACGTTGATAAGAGTTTTGTCAAAAATTCTATGTAATCATAACTTTATTTTTCAATATTTTATACATGGGATCCACTATATTTGAGTTGGAATTCAAAAATCTGGTTCAATTCTGCTAAAAATTCCCATTACTTGAATCATTTTTCTTTAATATTCTTAGTAAACATAGAGGGTATATCCATTTCTACAGAGCATTTGCGAGGGTTTGGTGGCGGGGAGCCATGTGTAAACATTGTATTGGATGTTGAAAAATAAAATTAGACCAATGGAATGGTGAAATGTGGTAATCTGTCAAAAAAAATGTACAGGCCCCTTTAAAACATTAATTTGAGGTTTGATTTTTAAAATGTCAATCCTATCACAAAGAAGGACCTTGCTTCTTGGCCAGGGTCAATGACCGGCCAAAAAACAAGGGCGCCACATTTAATGTTTCATTTTAAAAGTCAAAACTCGTTAGAGGTTCTATCTGAAAAATTCAATCATATGAGGAGAAATAACCTAACTTGTTAAGATTCATTTGAATTCCATTTTCAAAGGTAAATATTTTGAACATTGTGGGCATTTTGATAAGGTTGACAATTGAAGTGCACAACGGCAAAGTTATAATTTTAATTGGAATTGATCAAACATATTTATTTACACATATAAGATAACAAACTACTAAATCCCTGTTTGACATCCTTAAAAATTTAAGAATATTATTTTGAATAGTATTTTTTCGAGAATGTGTGGTTAAAAGTAAAAAAAAAAAAAAAAAAAAAGATTTATATATAAAATATTTTATTGTGCGAATGTGTGGTTGAAAATGCGTATGAAAAATAAATTAAATTAAAGTAAAGGACGTCAAACGAGGGCTAAACGACTAATGAGATGAAACCCAAACCCTTAAATAATTATCATTTCAATATTTGATATGAAATTTATCATAATAATAAGTTGGTTAATAAGTGAGAATCTCGTTGCTTATCTGAAAAGTGATTCGGTAAAATAAGATAAAGGCCGATAAGACTAGTTCGAATTAAATCTCGTAGAAATTACACACCAGCCTATTATTAAAGACGACCATTCAAACATAAAATGTAGGGTTTATCCAAGCGAGAATCAAGTGATAATTAAACTATAATGTTATAAAATTTATCCACCAAACGCAATTTCATCCAAAACCCTAAAAATTATCACTCTCTCTCTTCATCTTCTCTCCTCACTCTCTCTTCCCATTCCCTCCAGGGGTGTCCAAAAGTCCCGAACCGAAACGGATCGGATCGAACCGAACACAAATTGAACTGAACTGAGCGGTTCTTCATAAGTTAAATACCCGACCGGGTACCCGAATCAAGAACCGATGGGTATGTGTCGGGTTTCTGGTCTAGACCAAGAACCGAAGAATCGAATAAGAACCAAAACTAAATAATTTTTTTATTTTTTATTGAATTAATTAAATTATTTTATTTTTTTCTAAATAAATCAGATCATTTCATAATTTTAAGCCTTGGACCTCAATTTCTTAATATGGATCACCGACATTTTAATATTAATATCTACTTTTTGGTATTTGTATACATTGAATTAATGTTATTCGACAACTAGTTATTTATATATTTTTGAATTGGACTACGTTAATTTGTAAAAGTTACGAATGAAATATCATTATTATATTTATGTAGTGTTGCTATAAATATTAAAAAAATTAATTATGGTATGGAATCGAAAGGAACCGAACTGAACCGAACCCGAACGGTTCCATAATTATATTTGGACCCGATGGATCTATTTATTAAATACACGAAAATTTTGGAACCGAGCATAACCGAATCAAACCGAACCGACCCATGGACAGCCCTAATTCCCTCGGTGACTTCACACCGAGGCATCAACGCCCGTTTGCATGGTTAAGCGCCACCAGCGACACCCAGTACCGTTGCTTCATGCGCGTGACGTTCCTATCACCACTACGCACAAATCCACTGTTACAAAATAATAATGAATAAATACCGGCTTAACAAATATCGGATGGACACATACCATATTTGCAACTAACTTACGATATGGATGCATACCGGTTGAACAGATACCCTATAAAAAAATATCAGTTGGACAACTGACTAACCGAATGTTAGCCAAATTATTACAGATTAAATAATTTTATTAATCACAATAAAAAAAAACAGAACAAGTAATATAAATTACACGAAATAAAAATAGAATGAACTTTGAAATCAAGGCATGTGTGAACACAGTTTCTTTAAGACATATTCGCCCCCTCACTATAGGTGTTTGAGATTTAGTTCGAGCAGTTGTTTCTCAAGATAAAAATCAGTAGAGTTTGAGCATCGCGGATGCTACTCCGACGAATTGAATTAGTATCTGATCAGTATCATCACCAAGACTTTGACAAAGAAATTAAAATTATGGATGTAGAGATTACTAAATATGTAGAGATTTTGTTATATACAAAGAAGAGAAATTTTTCGTGTGTTTGTAAGGGAAGAAGATGCCTAAATAAATAGGATGTTATGGAGAATTAACAGCTAAGGAGTTATGCTATTGACCACTGTTAACCTGTTTGTTAATCTCTCCATTAATACAGACATAATCACACGAGTTTCAGGAGTTAAAAATAATTTGAAATGTTTTTTTTTATTTGGAAAATAATAAAATAAAGGTAAAACATGGACCTTCTTAGGGGCAATTTTTGGTCCATTCAATTCGATATTCGTGTACGCGCGACGCCTACACACAAGTTCAAAGTCCGAACAATTTTTCGATAAGTGATTTACACCCCACTACGCGCGCACATGGAGAGAGCATCTATGCTACACGTGATACACCCTTCAAAAGTGTAATTATATTTACAGTGGTCAGGATCTTTATCCATTTTCCTATATGTATTAACTTTAATTAGTTTCCTTTCAACACAAAACCTCTTCCAATTCGTCAATTTGAGTTCCAATTTTTCATTCACCCAAGAATCATTTTTGTCACGTAATATTATGTAATCCATTATATAAATTTTGATGTACACGTAACAAGATCCAAAATAAAGTGAGTAGGTTAACCAACTTGTGAATAGTTCTAAGTGGATTTCCATATCGTGGGGGAAGGGGTAGCAACTAATCCATAAAAGAAAATGATTGCATAAACTCTTTCCACCACACAATTTAATTAATGACTACATCTAAAGGAAGAGCCATTGTCATCGTTTCTCTCTTCATTCATGTTTATAGTGAGATAAAAAATTCACCCAGGAGAATTTATTTAACCGTTAACTACGCAAAATATTTTCCAATCAATTAATTTGTCTTCTTGTTATTATTCTTAGTCGACGCTACCTCGAAAAGTTGTACATTCAAATATAACGAAATTCTTCTTCTTCTTCTTGTAAAAAGTACGAACATAATGAATAATAAATGGTAAAAACAAAGAATCGTGTGGTTTAATTTATGTCTCAAACACACTATAAATATCAAACTTATCCACCGATTTTACTCATTATAACTTCATACCTTCTCTCTTCTAACTTATAACATTTTGGCCAAGAAAATGGTGTTCTATCTAGTAGAGACTTTATTTCTTCATCTAGTAAAAAAATGGTTTAGTTGTCCGATATTCTAGTTGGATTATGCTCCGTTTGATTTTCAAGTTTTTCTAGGGAAAGTGGAAAACATTTTCACACTTTCCAACTTTTGCCTGTTTGATGTGCAAGATTTACCATGGAATTGGCTTTTCCATCCTCAGCCTCACGCGCCTCTATTCCATGAATTCAAGGAATTTGTTTTCTCTTGCTTTGGTTGGTTTTTTGTTTTCCAGTTTTTTTCCTTTTTTTTTTCGCTTTTTTTTTTTTGCAATAAAAACAATTCTAGACACAATGATAAAAAAATTTATCACTTTTATCGACAATTTTCATGCAAAACAAAGTCAAATGAATGATATTCGGTATGATAATTTTTTAATTTTTTTAAAATTTAAAATTTTTATTTTTTTTGGCAATTGGAACAAATTCTAGACCAAATAAGAGAATAAATTATCACTTTGAGTTCCAATTTTTCATTCACCCAAGAATCATTTTTGGTAAGTAAATATATGATTTCGATGTTCTCAAGGATGAGAACACAAATTAATCATGATATCTCAAAATAAATAAACGGGTCACACTCAAAATTTATGTCAAAATCAGCACTTCAATTTATTTATTTTTTCAAACAACTACTGCTTCTTAAGTATGGTGAGATCTGGTGGCAGGTGGCGTTGCGCTTGAAGCAGCAACAAGACGTGCCCATCGTCGTTGCTTTTAAGTATGGCGCGATCTGGTGTACAGTTGCGATGACGCGCGCCATCGACATTGCTTTTTGTGATTTTTCTTGTCATCTGCATTTTGTGTTTATCTGTTGTGTTGGATCTTGAAATTTTCTTTGTCACCGACACCCCTACACTCTTATTTTGCATCTTGCTTTGAGGTGGTTGTGCAGTGGTGGTTAGATGGCGGTGTCGTGGTGATGGTTGTGCAATGGTGGTGAGATGGGTGGTGGTGGTTCTAGGTGGTTGTCATGGTGGTGGCGATAGTGATGGTGGAGTGGGACGAAGAGTGTTTGTGATTAATAAATTGGTTAAGTTGTGATCTAAAAGAATGTGTGATTGTAATTAAATTTAGAATCTTGACTCAAAATTTGGTAAGTTGTGATCAACTAATTCGATAATTTGTGATCAATTAATTTGATAATTTGTAATCGTGAAATAACTTGTGATTTATAAAATTTATGATTTGTGATTGATTTATAAATTGTGACTTATAACAATTTTTATTTGTGATCGAGAAATAATTTGTGATAAATTAACTTGATAATTTGTGAACATATTGTACAGTATTATAACCTTAATATGTATTTAATTACTAAAATTTTAATTATGTACTTAATTAATAAAATTTAATTATCAACTGATATTGAAGTTTAAAACTTATTTCTTAATTTTGACATGGTGTATTTTAATCACCTTAAATATGACTTTTTCCCTTAAATCTTATAACTATGCCACCAAGTGAAAGGCTCATAGTTTACTATTAATCTTCCAATCTATCTACGGAGAACCATTCACAGTCTTTACCAATCTCTTCTTCATTATAGATATTTTACCTTTTCTTTATACTAAGTTAAAACTACACCCAATATACCATTCTTTAACATAATCCACATTCTTAAACAATTAGATTTTACACTTGAGTATAGAAAAAATAATAATTGTATTAAATTCCTTATGATTGCCCTTTTAATTTGATTTTTACGGTCCAAAATAATTTTATTTTAAATTTTAATCTCTTCACTTTCCTCATTTCAAGTGTTCGTTGTAACAATTATTCTAATTTTTTTTATTTTTTGTAGTATTATATTGACAAATCTTGTAAGGGCCATTCATGATTTCTCGAGCCATATCTTCTTGGTGCTAACTTGAAGACGTGTAGGAGGAAGTTTGCAAATTTTGGAATAGCTTGAATAATGCAGAGAAAAAGTGGTGAAAGATGGAGCAAATGGGTGGCGGAGCTTGTTGGAGACAACATAGGAAGTAGAAGGAAAGTGGGATCGTCGTATGGTATGACACTCGGTATGAACAATGACATTATTGACTTGGGAGATGAGTGGGTGGATTTTGTACAGATTTTGTTAGGGGTGGCAAACGAGTCCAGCCGGTTCGTCGGCTCGTTTTAACAAGTCACGAGCCGCTTTGACGAGTCCGAACACCAACCAAGCAGGCCGGCTAGCTGGAGAGCCAAGCCTGCTCGATTCGTTTTTTGACAAGCGGTTCGCGGGGGCGAGCCACAAGCCGGCTCGTGGGCTGGTCCAAAATCGGGGTTTTTTTCCCCAAAAAGACTTATCTTATATTATTAAAAAAATGGATGAGTTGACGAGCTTTAGCTCGGCTCGGCTCGCCGAGCGCCCACGAGCGACGAGCTCGCCCATAAACCAACGAGCCGAGCTTCGTTGTCCACGAGCTAAGCCCACCACTAGATTTTGTTACTTATAAATACAAAATGTATATAATGGATTACATAATATGATGTGAGGGGGGAAAAGATTGGATAAAAATGTTGATTGTGTTTTAAATTGACAAATTGTAGGGTGTCATATGACATTATGTAATCCATTATATAAATTTTGATGTACACGTAACAAGATCCAAAATAAAGTGAGGAGGTTAACCAACTTGTGAATAGTTTCCAAGTGGATTTCCATATCGTGGGGGAAGGGGTAGCAACTAATCCATAAAAGAAAATGATTGCATAAACTCTTTCCACCACTCAATTTAATTAATGGCTACATCTAAAGGAAGAGACATTGTCATCGTTTCTCTCTTCGTTCATGTTTATAGTGAGATAAAATATTCACCCAGGAGAATTTATTTAACCGTTGACTACGCAAAATAATTTCCAATCAATTAATTTGTCTTCTTGTTATTATTCTTAGTCGACGCTACCTCGAAAAGTTGTACATTCAAATATAACAAAATTCTTCTTCTTCTTCTTGTAAAAAGTACGAACATAATGACTAATAAATGGTAAAAACAAAGAATCGCGTGGTTTAATTTATGTCTCAAACACACTATAAATATCAAACTCATCCACCGATTTTACTCATTATAACTTCATACCTTCTCTCTTCTAACTTGTAACATTTTGGCCAAGAAAATGGTGTTCTATCTAGTAGAGCCTTTATTTCTTCATCTAGTAAAAAAATGGTTTACTTGTCCGATATTCTAGTTGGATTATGCTCCGTTTGATTTTCAAGTTTTTCTAGGGAAAGTGGAAAACATTTTCACACTTTCCAACTTTTGCCTGTTTGATGTGCAAGATTTACCATGGAATTGGCTTTTCCATCCTCAGCCTCACGCGCCTCTATTACATGAATTCAAGGAATTTGTTTTCTCTTGCTTTGGTTGGTTTTTTGTTTTCCAGTTTTTTTTGCTTTTTTTTTTTTTTTTTTGGCAATAAAAACAATTCTTGACACAATGATAAAAAAAATTATCACTTTTATCGACAATTTTCATGCAAAACAAAGTCAAATGAATGATATTCGGTATGATAATTTTTTAATTTTTTTAAAATTTAAAATTTTTATTTTTTTTGGCAATTGGAATAAATTCTAGACCAAATAAGAGAATAAATTATCACTTTGAGTTCCAATTTTTCATTCACCCAAGAATCATTTTTGGTAAGTAAATATATGATTTCGATGTTCTCAAGGATGAGAACACAAATTAATCATGATATCTCAAAATAAATAAACGGGTCCCACTCAAAATTTATGTCAAAATCAGCCCTTCAATTTATTTATTTTTTCAAACAGCTACTGCTTCTTAAGTATGGTGAGATCTGGTGGCAGGTGGCGTTGCGCTTGAAGCAGCAACAAGACGTGCCCATCGTCGTTGCTTTTAAGTATGGCGCGATCTGGTGCACAGTTGCGATGACGCGCGCCATCGACATTGCTTTTTGTGATTTTTCTTGTCATCTGCATTTTGTGTTTATCTGTTGTGTTGGATCTTGAAATTTTCTTTGTCACCGACACCCCTACACTCTTATTTTGCATCTTGCTTTGAGGTGGTTGTGCAGTGGTGGTTAGATGGCGGTGTCGTGGTGATGGTTGTGCAATGGTGGTGAGATGGGTGGTGGTGGTTCTAGGTGGTTGTCATGGTGGTGGCGATAGTGATGGTGGAGTGGGACGAAGAGTGTTTGTGATTAATAAATTGGTTAAGTTGTGATCTAAAAGAATGTGTGATTGTAATTAAATTTAGAATCTTGACTCAAAATTTGGTAAGTTGTGATCAACTAATTCGATAATTTGTGATCAATTAATTTGATAATTTGTAATCGTGAAATAACTTGTGATTTATAAAATTTATGATTTGTGATTGATTTATAAATTGTGACTTATAACAATTTTTATTTGTGATCGAGAAATAATTTGTGATAAATTAACTTGATAATTTGTGAACATATTGTACAGTATTATAACCTTAATATGTATTTAATTACTAAAATTTTAATTATGTACTTAATTAATAAAATTTAATTATCAACTGATATTGAAGTTTAAAACTTATTTCTTAATTTTGACATGGTGTATTTTAATCACCTTAAATATGACTTTTTCCCTTAAATCTTATAACTATGCCACCAAGTGAAAGGCTCATAGTTTACTATTAATCTTCCAATCTATCTACGGAGAACCATTCACAGTCTTTACCAATCTCTTCTTCATTATAGATATTTTACCTTTTCTTTATACTAAGTTAAAACTACACCCAATATACCATTCTTTAACATAATCCACATTCTTAAACAATTAGATTTTACACTTGAGTATAGAAAAAATAATAATTGTATTAAATTCCTTATGATTGCCCTTTTAATTTGATTTTTACGGTCCAAAATAATTTTATTTTAAATTTTAATCTCTTCACTTTCCTCATTTCAAGTGTTCGTTGTAACAATTATTCTAATTTTTTTTATTTTTTGTAGTATTATATTGACAAATCTTGTAAGGGCCATTCATGATTTCTCGAGCCATATCTTCTTGGTGCTAACTTGAAGACGTGTAGGAGGAAGTTTGCAAATTTTGGAATAGCTTGAATAATGCAGAGAAAAAGTGGTGAAAGATGGAGCAAATGGGTGGCGGAGCTTGTTGGAGACAACATAGGAAGTAGAAGGAAAGTGGGATCGTCGTATGGTATGACACTCGGTATGAACAATGACATTATTGACTTGGGAGATGAGTGGGTGGATTTTGTACAGATTTTGTTAGGGGTGGCAAACATTTTCACACTTTCCAACGTTTGCCTGTTTGATGTGCAAGATTTACCATGGAATTGGCTTTTCCATCCTCAGTCTCACGCGCCTCTATTCCATGAATTCAAGGAATTTGTTTTCTCTTGCTTTGGTTGGTTTTTTGTTTTCCAGTTTTTTTGCTTTTTTTTTTCCGCTTTTTTTTTTTTGGCAATAAAAAAAAAATTCTAGACACAATGATAAAAAAATTTATCACTTTTATCGACAATTTTCATGCAAAATAAAGTCAAACGAATGATATTCGGTATGCTAATTTTTTAATTTTTTTTAAAATTTAAATTTTTTAATTTTTTGGCAATTAGAACAAATTTTAGACCCAATGATAGAATAAATTATCACTTTAATGGACAATTTTCATGAAAAACAAAGTCAAACGGATGCCAAACTTTCAATATTTTTCAGGTGAAAAATTATACCGATCAAACATAATTAATTACCATTCCCAGTAAAACAAATTCTAGGCAATTCAATTCCCTGTAAAACATTTTCTTTCCACCCATATTCCACATTCGCAATCAAACGAATGTTTTTGAAGGAAATACATCAAGAAGATATAGAGTGGTTTTGCTTCTTCTTGAAAAAAAAATTGAAATATTCTCATATCGACTTTATTGATTACATTTTTACTTTTGATTTATTTTATAAATTACTATTTGCAATTGTAACTTCAATAACAAATTGGAGCAAACCGTTAAAAAATTAAAATTAGAGTTTTGCTAGCATTCAAAGACGAAGTTGAGTATAATGACCAACGAGGTAAGAAATCGAAAAGCGATAAACTTGTAAAGACTTTATTAATATTATTTGGGTGTGTTTTTTTAATAATTTCAAAATTATTGCCAGGTAGAATATTTGGGGTGGTGGATTGTGACCTATAGTGGACCAATTTGCATGTTACTAAGCTAAGCAAGCCCAATGGCATATGTGGCTTTTGTGCAACATTGTGACCTATAGTGGACCAATTTGCACGTTAGTAAGCTAGCAAGCCATATGGCTAATGTGACTTTTTGTGTGTGACATTTTGGGTCGATTTAAATTGTGGGTACCCCTTGATTTTTCTTCTTCTTTTTTCTCATGACAATTGTACCCTTAATGCAGTATCATTTTACAACCAGGCATACCCACATCCTAGAATAGATACAGAATTTTGTGGGCTCAAACCAGTACAAACTGAACCTTGTATCTCTATCAATAACTTTGTGATTCTATCAAGTTTAGAAAATCACACCTTCAAATACATTACTGTCTACCTTTGTTTTTTTTTTTTTTTTGGACATCGGAATGTAAGGCCGACCTGAACCGAACCAGTTGGCGGCGTGTAAGTTGTGTAATACTACTTGATCGGTTGATCATATAATGTGACACATGGAAACATCATGACCTATTATATAATTAAGATTCATTTGTGGTTTATAATGTAAATGCATAGATGTGACGTTGCTAAGTTGTGGCTTATAAATAACTTTAATAAGATCCATTAACGTCGTCGAAATTGAAGTTTGCATTATATTGTAATTTGACGTTGATTCATCTTACGCACGTAACTATGACCTTACCAATACAAGTAATCATTTTTGTTAGGAAATATGATATTTACGTGAAGTTGTGTTATGTATAAATGGTTTATAATATTATATCACTATCTGTATCCATTAAGAAATATTCGAATTATAACTTAAAATATAAATGTTTAGACTTTGGCACAGAGGAAAACTTTAACCAAAAATCGTACTAAAAAGCGTAAAATGTGACAAAGCTTTGGGCCTAGGTATTGAAAAGCGTAAAAAAGTTTTATTATTTTAAAAAATTAAATCAATTTAAAATTTATGTAATAATTAAAGTAAAAAATCAACAAAAGCGATGAAAGGCGTAAAAAAAAAGTTAGAAATGTAAAAGTGCGCAATCAACGCCTATCTGCAAAATAAAAATAAAAATGAAAAAACGCGAAAGCGAGACGTTTTGCTCCCGTTTCGAGTTTAGACGTTGAGTTTTAGAATACTAAAATTAGGCAAACAATCTCCCATAGAAATATTAAAAGGAAAAAAAATTTATATATAAAATTTTGTTTAAAAAAAAATCAATAAAAAACAGGGCCCAGCCTAAATAAATATATTGATTGTGCGTGTTATAATAGTGTGATCCAATTAATGCGATTGATGAATGAATTGAGTAGCAAATAGGGCAGAGACAAGTGGAAGGTACAAATTCAATACTCAACGTGCACAACATGTAAGCCGTAGCACAATCACATTTATTATCTACAAAAATAATACCATAGTCATTTCAAGTTAGGGAGGACAATATCACATGCCATCTTGCACATTCTTGTGTTGTTTCGTCATGAGTGGGTCGGGGATTTTCTGTCATTATCGAATCGAAATGGGGACGGGACATGGTTCTGTCTTGATTCTAATTCAATTCTTATGTTTGTAAGTTTAAATTGTGATGCAAACGCAATTAGGAATAGAAGTTACGAAATTTACACAAGATTAATTCAACTACAACAAGAAAGTCAAGATTCAATGTTTAAACTTAATTTAAAAATCAATAACTTAGGAACTAACAAAATCGTCGAAAATATGTTAACCCCTTGATTATAAAATTCAAAAATCTCACTCGATTGGTTTGAACGCTATAAGAAATAATCTTAATAAGTTCAGAATTAATTTGATGAAGAAAAAGAAGAAAACAATATCATCTTACAATAAATCTTTCAATAATTGTGTGTTTTGCAATGAAAATAATAGTCCATATGGGAATCCTAGAAGCCTAGTAAAAATGGAATTAAACTTTAAAACTAATAAAAGATATCACAAAATAGAGTTTTAACTAAAACAAAAGATCGTTCGAAATTTGAAAGATTTGCGGCCGAAAATATACTTTGCAGCTACGTAGTGTAATTCTATGTTGTCGCATAAATCATTTGATGTCCTCTTCTGCGGGTTCAGTAAAGGGGAATGCGGCTGCATGCCCGGAACAAACATGCCCTGAACAACTTTGCGGTCCCATAGTTGATCTTCCCACCCTCTCCGTCCATTGTTTGAATCAAGTTACTCCACTTTGTTTCACCTCAGGTGCCCAATATGAAATTTGTCCCTTTACTTGTCGTGATCAATGTTTCGTCCATCGTGACTTAAGCAAGTAGTCTCATTGCTTCTTTGACATACTTCACTCGCGACTAGTCATATATCCTTCATCAATGATCAATGGATCATTGTCCGAACTCGCCCTTATATCATTGATCACATCATTCCATTCATCTTCGAAAGGATTCGACATCGAATATGTACCTACATCAGAGAGAGAAAGATCATAGACATTAAAGGTAATCGAAACATTATACTCACCTAGAAAATCTAATTTGTAGGCATTGTCATCGATCCTTTCAAGGACTTGAAATGGACCATCTCCCCCGTGACTACAACTTTGTTATGGAAAATGCTCTTTCATCAAGTGTACCCAAACTCAATCTCATGATTCAAACATAACGCTATTTTGTCCCTCATTTGCTTATGAAGCATAATGTTCATTTTTCTTCTCAATTTATAACCTTACATTTTCATGGAGTGATTTCCCCAAGTCAACCTTTTTCTTTCCATTTAAGCTACACCTTTCATTCACAAGTAAAATAATTAAATCCAAAAGTATTAGTAGATTAAAACTATATACAATTTCAAAAGGTGAGTAAAGAGTAGTATAATGTGTGACCCTATTATATGTGAATTCTATAATGGTAAACACTCCTCCCAACTCTTCAAATTCTTTTTAACTATAGTGCGTAACAATCGTATCGTAGTCCTAATAACTACATCATTTTGCCCATCTATTTGTGGGTGATAAATAGTAGAAAATAATAGTTTGGTTATTAACTTACTCACAAAATCCTCCGAAAGTGACTATGAAATTTAACATCCCTATCCGATACAAAGTTTCAAGGAATCTCATGTAAGCACACTACTTCAAGAATAAGTCTATAATATTGGTAGCATCATTAGTTTTATGACATGGAATAAAATGTGTTATCTTACGAAATCTATCTACCACCATAAATATAAAATCTCTTCATTTCTTAGTTCTAGATAAACCCAACACAAAATTCATAGACACACCAACTCAAGGTTCATTAGGAACATGTAATGGCGTATATAAACCCCGAAGCAAAACATTATATTTAGCATTTTTACAAGTGATGCATCTACTACAAACCCGATCAACATCAAATTTCATCTTAGATCATTAAAAATGTTCACCTAGCATCTCTAAGGTTTTCTTAACCCCAAAATGACTCATTAGACCTCCACTGCATGCTTCACGTATTAATAATTCTCCCATTGAATATTTAGGAATACAACTTATTTTCCCGAAATAGATATCCATCACGCCTAAAGAATCTATCCATAATACCCTTATCACATGATTCGTATATATTAGGAAAATCTTAATCATTAGCATAAATGTCCTTAACATATTCAAATACCAGCAATTTGGCACCTAAAGATGTTAAAAATACGTACCTCATTGACAAAGTATCTGCCACCACATTTTCTTTATCTTGTTTGTATCGAATATCATATGGAAATGTCTCGATGAACTCCATCCACCTTGTATGTCACTTGTTTAGCTTACCTGGCCCTTTAAATGCTTCAAAGACTCGTGGTCGGTGTAAATCACAGACTCCTTTGGCTATAAGTAGTGCTGTCATGTCTCCAAAGCTCGAACAAACTCCTTGTCATAAATAGGATAGTTGAGAGCTGTTTCATTTAGCTTTTCACTTAAGTAAGCTATTTGCCTTCATTCTGTTATATTGTTGGTGCCCCTACAGTTGACACATATCTTTCAAGTTCCATCTTTTTTTGGCACAAATAGCACTGACATGGCATATGGACTCATACTCTCCCTCACATATCCTTTGCCCATCAATTCTTTCGCTTGCATTTGAAGTTCCTTAGTCTCCTCGGGATTACTCCAATAAGCTGGCTTGTTTTGAATGACAGCTCCATGTACGAAATCTGTTTGATATTCAATGCCTCGAATGAGTGGTACCCCTCTAGGCATGTCCTCCGAGAACATGTCTTCGAATTATCGCAACAAAGAAGTAGCCAAACTAGGGAGGGGTGTATTAGATTTCTTAAGATTGATGAGTGACTCCATATAAACCAACAAGATCATAAGTCGATTCTCAATTATTGCTCTCTTCAACTCACTCCCTTTTGCAAAGAAATTCACTTTCGACCTTTCTCTCATTTCATAAATTTTTTTATATTTACTCTCTCGTGGCTCTACTTTTTTTTTCTCACATAGCCACTTCATCATTTTCTCTTTTGTTGCGAAAGATCAATCTCATTCCTTTTTTCTCTCAATCTTTTTTCTTCTTCACTTTTCGATTTAATTTGATCTTTGTACACTTGTTGTGGTATCAATGGCGCAAGAGTAATAAATTTATCATCCTTAGTAAAGTTGCACATATTTTTATACCCGTTATAAATCACATTCCTATCATATTGCCATGACCTCCCCAACAAAATATGTCCGGCATTCATATGAACTATATCACACATCACTTCATCATGATATCGCCCAATTGAGAAACTCACCAACACTTGTCTATTCACCTTAACCTCTCCACATTCATTCAACCATTGTAATTTGTAAAGCTTAGGATGTTTTAGCATAGTTAATTCTAATTTTCATCAAGTATAGTGACAGCCACATTGGTACAACTGCCCCCATCAATAATCATCTTACACACATTGTTGTTGGCATGACATCTCATATAAAATATGTTCTCACTTTATTGCTCCAAGTCATCTACTTTGATTTGAACACTAAGAGCTCGCTGTGTGACCAACAGTTTTCCCACTGCATACTCTACTTTCTCACCATCACTAGTATCTTCCAAATTCGGCATGTCATCATACTCACCATCACCATCACTCACCACTTCTTAATCGTCGTGCAAGATCATCGCCCTTTTATTTGGACATTGATAAGCAATGTGTCTCAATCCCAAACATTTAAAGCACTTGATATCCTGATTTCGAGGGGGTTGAGAATCTGCCTTAGGTGTAGCTTTGCTAGCAACTTCCTCTCTTCCCTTTGATAGCTCAGTTTTACCTTTTGAAACAGCTCTATCATCTTTATTATTATCACACTTCAGTTTCCAAAAAGAATTAGAACCCATTAAATATTTAGTTGTCCCCTTCCTCTTCAATTATTTTTCCACCTTCATAACTATATGTAGTATGTTTTCCAACTCCACATAATGTCGTCCTCATCTGTGGGTTCGGTCATGCCCTAAACAACTATGTGGTCGCATAGTTGTTCCTTCCAATTTCTCCGTCAATTGCTTGAATCAAGTTGCTCCACTTCGTTTCACCTCTCATGCCCATCATGAAACTTGTCCATTTGCTTGCCGTGATCAATGTTTCGTCCATTGTGGCTTGAGCAAGTAGTCCTATTACTTCTTTGACTCGCTCGCTCGCTTCCTAGTCAAAGATCATTCCTCAACGATCAATGGATCATTGTCCGAACTTGTCCCGTATCATAGATCATATCAAATTGTATTTAAAATAATTAACCAAATAAGTATGAGCGAAAAATAAAAATATTTTAGTTTTCTCACCTTCCAAAAATTCCTAATGAAGGGATGGAGAATTAAAAAATGGGGACATAAATTTGATAATGTGAGCCTTTTCTTTTTGTATTTTGTATCAAAGGATATAACCTTTTTCAGATTCTTGGCAGTTGGCATATGCTCCTTCCTTCCCATGTGTCAGGGACCGTAGCTTTACCTAAGTCCCGTGACCCTATCGCAGCCACAGTTTGCTCAACTTCGAGCTCACATTGTAAATATTTTATTTCATTTGTAAAATAGTTGGTAATTAGAAAATTTTAGTATGATTCTTCGATCAAAAGACGTATACTCCCGTCATTAGGGTTTTTGTTCCGAAATCTATTATAGGGGGTATTAGTCTTTCAAATATTTTCAAGCTTTTTAGTGTTTGCCCCCTATACTAGCTATTGTAATTTCCTACTTTCGTCTATTATAATGTTCAGCTTTCAAGCAATCAATAATCAAGTTTATTTCAATATATTTCAATTTCATGTTGTAAGCTTTCTTTAAATTGTGATCAAATTTACTTTCGTCCCGACACAACAGAGAAAAGGCGGAATGTAGCCTAGTGGAGCAGGCTACTAAGGCACGGTGTCCCTTTCTATGCTAAGAAAAATGGTAACCCGTGAAAGTTGGTATCAGAGCTGCGGCTCAAGACCTTCGATAAGAAAACTATGGAAATTGATCCAAATTCTTCGAACACCACAGAGGTGGTAGATGTTCAAAAGAGGAATACGAAACAGCGCATGAATGCGCTTGAAGTAACAACTGCTAGGTTGGCCAATGCCTGGAGGGCCTCGAGGAAAAGGTCGAGATGAAAATTCGGGAACTACGCATCCGACTAGATGAAAGCCAAGAGGTTTGTATAGCTATGACTGAAACTGTTGCTATCATACTTGATCTGTAGGATGAGATGGGAGCGTTGAGAGCTTAATTACTAGTACTTCAACGCTCGGTTGGCAATGGCAAGCCGCCGCACAAGAGCATGTGCATAGGCTCATAATTCTAGAACCGTATACCTACAGAGGGGCACACGATACTAAGGAAGTTGAGAACTTCTTGTTTGATATGGAATAATACTTTCTGGCGACTTCGATCAACGATAAAACGAGAAGGTTACAACAGCTACCATGTATCTTGGTGGGGATGTAAAACTATGGTGGCGAACAAAGTATGCTGATATTCAGGCCAACAAGGTCCGAATAGATTCGTGAGATCTTCTCAAGGAAGCTATCAGATCTCAATTTTTCCCAAAAAATGTGGAATATGAGGCATGACGAGCAATACGAGAACTAAAACATACGAGCTCCATCATGGAGTACGTGAAAGCTTTCTCCGGACATATGTTGAATATTCGAGATATGTCGGAAAATGATAAGCTATTCACCTTCATGGAAGGGCTGAAACCGTGGATACGCACGGGGCCTCAAAGGCAGAAGGTTACTGATTTGAGCACGTCCATGGAAGCCATCGAATGTGTGAATGACTATCAGCCGAAATCTAGAAAAGATCGACCTTTAGGGAATAGTCAATCTGTGGGAGGTGGGAACAGACCTCACAGACCCAGCTCAAACTCAAAGCGTTACTCTCAGAATAAGGGAGAAACCTATCACAATAGCCGTCAAGGAAACTATAGTGGCAGTACCAGTATAACTGGAATAAAGGAAAAGAAACGGGGGCAGATCTGATGTCACTCCTAAATTGATGTGTTTTTTATGTGAAGGACCCCACCGGGTGGCGGAGTGTCCTAAGAAATGGATGGTAAATGCATACTGTCAACTAGCAGTTGGTGGATCAAGTTCAAAGCAAGATGCCCCACAAGCTAGCTGTCATGGCGAGACGAATTCCGAAGATGATGAAGATATAGTGGGTACATTCTCGCATCAGTGTAATACTATATCGCACCGAGCTACAAAAAGGGATGATATCCCCTCGAAAGAGCCAAAGAGGGAAGAACCGAAGGTTCGCATTTACAGGGCAAAAAGTCTAATGTACATTGATGTGAAGATCAATGGAATGCCAATCAGGGCTATGGTGGATACTGGCGCTACTCATAACTACCTTGCAAGTACCGAAGTAGAGCGACTCGGACTGTCCTGGAGAAAGGTAGTGGGAAGGTTAAGGCAATCAACTCTGTTCCTCAACCAATAGCTGTAATAGCAAAATCGATGTCGATCAAAACAGGTCCTTTTGAAGGAAGGACGAATTTGTCGGTAGTTCAAATGGACGATTTCAAGCTCATTCTGGATTGGAATTCCCTTGTGATACTAAGACGCAGTGTTGCCGTATGCTGATTCACTAATGATGATGGGCAGTAAACCGTGTGTCATTACTACTCAAGGTGGGAAGATGGGCGAGAAGAGTATTTCGGCCATGCAATTTAGTAAGGGTTTCAAGAGGACCGAACCCTCATTTTTGTACACTTTTCGACTAGAAGAGATCGAAGAGGCAACTGGTCTATTCCAAAACCTATTAGAATGCTTGTTAAGGAATTTGAGGACATCATACAGGATGAGTTACTAAAGAAATTGCCACCGATGAGGGCAATTGATCATGAGATTGAATTCATTCCAGGCGCCAAGCCTTCCGCCACGACACCGTATCATATGTCTCATTCGAAGCTTGAAGAGCTTCAAAAACAGTTGGGATATATGTTGGAAAGTGGGATTATTGTGCCTGTGAAATCACCATATGGAGCTCCCGTGTTATTTCAGAAAAAGGCTGATGGTTCTCTCAGAATGTGTTGCGATTATCGAGCCTTAAACAAGATCACTGTAAAAAATACTTATCATACTCTGCTAGTTACCGATTGCTTCGATCGACTGAGTCGGACTAGGTACTATACAAAGATTGATCTCAGATCTGGATACTGCAAGTTCAGATCAAGGAGGGAGACGAGGCAAAGACTACGATGGTAACCAGATATGGAGCCTTTGAATTCAAGGTAATGCCTTTTGGCTTGACAAATGCTTCGACAACATTTTGCACGATGATGAATCAGGTACTTCACGGGTTCTTGGATGATTTTATGGTAGTGTACCTGGATGACATCGTCATCTACAACGAGATATTAGAGGAACATGTGCAACATGTGAGACAAGTTTTTAATCAGCTACAAGAGAATGAACTCTACGCTAAACCGTCCAAATGCCCATTCGCTCAGACGTCAATCAGCTTCTTGGGTCACACCATTGAGCAAGGCAAAATACGCATTGATGTGAAGAAGGTGACAACAATCAAAGATTGGCAACCACCAAAAAACGTACATGATGTGCGTTCATTTCTTGGGTTATGCAATTACTATCGTCGATTTGTGAATGGATATTCTGAAATTGCATTGTCTCTTACGGAGTGACAAAGAAGGATAAGGATTTGGACTGGTCATCCCAATGCCAAAATGCTTTCGAAAGGTTGAAAAAATCTATGTGGACGAACCCGATGTTAGCCTCACCGGATATGACTAAACCTTTTGAGGTGCATACCGATGCCTTAGACTTTGCACTTAGTTGAGTCCTCATGCAGGAAGGACACCCGGTTGCGTATGAGAGCCGGAAGCTAAATCCGACGGAGCGTCTTTACTCGACGCACGAAAAGGAGTTATTGGCGGTAGTTCATTGCCTCGGGGGATGGCGTCACTATCTGCTTAGGTCTCCATTCATTGTGAAGACAGATAATACTGCAGTGAGTCACTTCATGTCTCAACCAAAACTATTAAGCAAACAGGCTCGCTGGTAGGAACTTCTTTCAGAGTTCAATTTTATGCTAGAGTACCGTTTTAGATCTAGCAATCATGTTGCGGATGCTCTTAGCCGCTGACCCGACCTGGCTACCATTTGCTCTATGGCTGCTCTTTCAGGGAGCACGCTTACCACGAACACAAGGGACCAAATTCGGGCACTTTTGGATAAAGACCCGGCTACTCAGTATTTTGTCGACCTCATCAAGCAGTGTAAAACTCGTCAGTTCTGGCTCGATGAAGGCCTAGTAAAAACTAAAGGAGACCGCCCTTATGTTCTTAAATGTGGGGAGTTGAGGAAGTAATTAATCACAGAATGCCACGACATGATTTGGGCAGGGCATCTTGGAGAGGAACGCACTTTTGCACTATTGTATCATGCATACTACTGGCCTCAAATGCGTACAACATTGCAACTTATGTGAAAACTTGCCTTGTATGTCGCAAGATAAGTCAGATCATCAGAAAAAGATAGGCTTGTTGGAGCCCCTTTCCGTCCCAACTAGACCATTCAAAAGTGTATCGATGGACTACATTATCAGTTTGCCAAAGGTTGGAGATTGTAGCACCATCATCGTCGTGGTAGACCGTCTATCCAAATATGCAACTTTTATCGCAGCGCCCAAGTATGTATCAGCTGAAGAGACAGCTCAACTCTTCTTCAAATATATTGTCAAATACTGGGGACTGCCAAAGGACATCATCAGTGATCGGGATTCTCGATTCACTGGCATATTTTGGACCGAGTTATTTAAACTTCTTAGTTCAACTTTGAGCACGAGTTCTAGCTTTCACCCACAATCGACGGACAGATATAGCGCTTCAATTCTATGCTGGAAGAATATCTTCGGCACTTTATCTCTACTTCGCAGAAAAATTGGGTGAAACTTTTGGATGCGGCTAAGATGTGTTTCAATGCCCAAAAGAGCTCTTTAATCAATAAGAGTCCTTTTGAGATTGCTAATGGCTAACAACCGTTACTCCTTCACTCGATAGATATTAATCAAAGTACCAAGTCCCCTCAAGAAAAAGCTTCTCTCAAGAGTGGAAACGAAATATTGAAATTGCTCGGAGTTATCTTAAGAAAGCTCAGGTACGGTACAAGAAGGCTGCAGATCTAAAGCGACGTTTCCTTGAATTCAATGTTGGAGATTTGGTAATGGTAAAACTCCCTGACAAAAACTGTTATAAACTGACAAGAGGAAAATATTCAAGATTGGTGCCAAAATATATTGGACCATTACTCACCGTAAAGAGGATTAGCAAAGTCGCATACAGAGTTGTACTCCCTTCATGGTGCAAAATCCACAAGGTCATTCATGTTGGCGTACTCAAGCCATACTTTGCCAACAAGGAGGATGCATCCAGAAATGAACTAAAGCGACCTGTGTTTGAACTGAAAAGATCTGGAAAGAAGGTTGCTGAAGAGATTCTTGACCATCGAACTACTCGAGCTTCTAGAAAACATCATCAGGAGTACTTAGTCAAATGGAGAGGATGCAGCAGCGATGAGAATATTTGGGAAAGTGAAAAAGACATTGAAACCTTCAAACCACTAATTGAAGTATATCATTCATTGATGGCTTCGAGGACGTCGTCAAAACAAATGGGGGAGAATGTCACAGACTGCAGCTTTACCTAAGCCCCGTGACCCTATCGCAGCCACAGTTTGCCCAACTTCGACTGCACATTATAAATATTTTATTTCATTTGTAAAATAGTTGGTAATTAGAAAATTTTAGTATGATTCTTCGGTCAAAAGACATCTACTCCTGTCATTTGGGTTTTTGTTCTGAAATCTATTATATGTGGTATTAGTCTTTCAAACATTTTCAAGCTTTCTAGTGTTTGCCCCCTGCACTAGCCATTGTAATTTCCTGCTTTCGTCTATTGTAATGTTCAGCTTTCAAGCAATCAATGATCAAGTTTATTTCAATGCACTTCAATTTCATGTTGTTAACTTTTTTTAAATTGTGATCAAATTTACTTTCGTCCCGACACGATCGAGAAAAGGCGAAAGGTAGTCTAGCGGAGCAGACTACTGCCGCATGATGTCCCTTTCTGTTGCTCCACTTCGTTTCACCTCTCATGCCCAACATGAAACTTGTCCATTTGCTTGTCATGATCAATGTTTCGTCCATTGTGGCTTGAACAAGTAGTCCTATTGCTTCTTTGACTCACTCCGCACGCTTCCTAGTCATAGATCATTCCTCAACGATCAATGGATTATTGTCCGAAGTTGTCCCGTATCATAGATCATATCGGATTGTATTTAAAATAATTAACCAAATAAGTATGAGCGAAAAATGAAAATATTTTAGTTTTCCCACCTTCCAAAAATTCTTAATGAAGGGATGGAGAATTAAAAAATGGGGACATAAATTTGATAATGTGAGCCTTTTCTTTTTGTATTTTGTGTCAAAGGATATAACCTTTTTCAGATTCTTGGCAGTTGGCATCTGTTCCTTCCTTCCCATGTCTCTCAAATCACTCCAAATCTATCTAATACAACTTTTTATTTTAATCTTTATTCTTCGTATACACTGAAGAATGAAAAAAGAAAAACTTTTATATAATTGTTGAAGAAGATAAATGAAAATGATAAATGGTTTTCAACGAGGCACAAATCTCCTCGTAGTTCATTTATAAAATTATACACTCTTCAATTTTTATTTTTTAAAAAATATTCAATCTACATGTAAAAAGATGCATTCAAAATCAAACTTAAATGTATAAATGTATCACCTGTAAAACAAAACCAAAATGAGATGATTCAACAATAATTTATTCTCAATGAGCACTTTACTTTCAACTTAGTTTTTGATGTGCATCTTATCCATTACCTAATATACCCCTAAAAGTTGTTGGCACTTGTCAATCATGTGACATTTTAACAAACATTTTAGAATAACGCTATCAGCTAGAGATGGCAAAAATTAAAAACCCATTCCGAATGGAGCGAAAAAAACCCGTCTCGACGGGTTGGTGGGACGGGGATCGCCGTCTTGTCTCGGGTCAAGGGGTTGGGCGGTGCCTCGAACCCGTCCCGTGAAGAATAAAAAAAATTAATTACAAATTACAAAAAATAAAATAAAATAAAAACTTAGTTAATTGAAAAAAAAAAAAGGGGGCAAGCATGCGCCCCACCCCGCCCCGTCTAAGGCAGGGCGGGGATGCCCCGTCCCGTTGTCATCTCTATTATCAGCAACACTAATGATTAAAACATCAGTTTAAATGAACACACTTAATACATTTAATTAAGTGAATCATGTGATATTGTATTTAACTAAATCTACAAGTTAATAACATGCAGTTGCCATGTTGTCCAAATTTGTATTGTACACAATAAGGTCGTGTGAAGGTCACAAAGGGTAAAATTTGGTGCATACCAAGGTGCACATCAATTATTATGTTTTGAGGTATAAATTGTTTTTCTTTTCACTATTTTTTATAATTATACTTTTTTGCATCGTGAAAACAATACGAGTGGTTGAGACGAAAGAAGACATAAGGAAAGTCAAAATGGTGTCGGTCACAGACTCGTAAAAGAAGGGTCATTATCATAAATATGACAACACAACAAGGATAATATAGGAAGTTAACAATTTCTCCGTACACTCAACAAAGCACATGGTACTATTACAGGAATCGAGTGCTAATCTATAATTCCCGCGGCATTTAACGCGGAGTTGGTTTTGGCTTTGGCCCCGCTCCCCCCACTCTCTCTCCCACTCTCTCTCTCTCACACACACACATACACATAGTTGAATAGTTGATTATTACTTATGAAGATCAAAATGATAGCATTATTTTTTTGACAAATCACAGTATATATGCATGTTTGTGAAGTTCAATTGGAAGATAAGGCTTGAAATGAAGCAGAACTTGATCAATTGATTCTTCAGAGGTAAAATTAACGTTTGACTTATCTGAGTAGTAGAAGAAGAAGCTGAATCTGAGATGAGGATTTTCTTCAAGAAGAAGAAGCGAAAATCAAATCACGGAATATGAAATTTTATATTTCGACGACTGGATTAAAGAGAGTGAGTATATCGTGTGGTGCCGCCGGTGGAAGTTTTTGGCAGGTAATGAAGGGCAAGAATTCATCGCACAAGGCGGTTAATCGCCGGATTTGTCATCGAACGGTGGTTATGCCGGCGATCTTGTTGATTGGATTAATTTTACCTTTTCTCTTCGTTCGAATTGCTTTTCTTGTTCTTGAATCCGCCACCGTTTGCTCTTCCTCCATAGGTAATTTTGAGCGTGTTTGGCTCAGCTTATATCCAAGTTTTTTTTTTTTGTTTATTTTCTGGTAATACTGTAATTTTGCTTCGTGTGTTGTATATATTTGTATATTTAAACGTATTTACTTGATTCTGCAGAGTGCATAAAATGGAGGTTTTTCGGCGGGGGCAATGCAACTCTAGTAAGTAATTTTATTTACGGAATGCCAAAATTACCCTTTCCAGTTCTTTTGCAAAGTAGAGACTCTTCAATCTTAAGTTTAAACTTCTATTGATCAATAGGGGCATCTTGTATTCTGATTTAAAAAATATAAATTTGTGTCATAATATACATGAGTGGATTTGCACATTTCTCGGGATTGTCGGTGATAACCTTCACTAGATGCAAGTTATATGTTTTCCTAGTTACTTTCAAAATGTAAAGTGAATTGAAATTGACCATTTTATCTGACAGTGAAATTGAACTGAAATTGAAATTTCCCAGTGTTAATTTTGTTATCATGCCAATATAATTGATGGGACGTATGTAACCAAATAGAAAGAAAGAAAATGACGGGTTGGAGATAATGCTTTCAAGTGTCTTCCACTTGAGTTGATGACGTTGATAGTTTGTGGGCAGTTATCAATTCTATTTCTGTCATGCGTCAACACGGTTTTTAGAAATTCTACGTTGTAGATAATGTCTGATGACATGATTTTACTTGTTTTGTCTGATGGCTGATGCTGATGTTTTTGGATGCTGTGAAAAAAGCTCAGAGAAGAGTTGACAAGGGCCTTGCTGGAAGCAACTAATTCTGTTGATGATGAGAATGGAATTACAACAGTAGAGGGCTCGAATTCACTATTGTCTTTCGAGGATCTTGTGAGGGACATGATGTCAAACAGACAGGACATTAAAGACTTTGCATTCAAGACCAAAGCCATCGTAAGTGGATCTGTACTATGTAGTTCCAAGTAGCAACTATAATTTTCCAACCACTTATTACACGTCTTCAACTATCCTATCCTATCCTGTTATAGATTGGAATGCTCTAATACCAAGAAAATAAAAGATTATAACCACAATATGAATTAAAGATTACAAGAACAATGTAATTTTGCAAAGAATGGAAATTTTATTATAATATGGAGAAATAATACAAAAAATTTTATGTTTATGATTTGTCTAACTTAATTTAAAATACAATGAAGAGCTAAATATATATAGGAAACGTCCAAATCCTTATAGTAGAGTTGTAGTAGAAGTAGAATGCCAAAAAATGGAGTTCAAAATTGAAAAGGAGACCAAAACAGCGTAAGGAGGCAATACGGGTGGCATCGCGGCACCTATGCTCATCCTTTTACTTCAAAAACTTCATTTTCATCATCTCAAAGTCCTCTTCAAGTTCAACACAAATCTCTACTCCTAATGGGCTTCCAAGTACCACTACAATTAGAATTCGTCAAGTAAACTTGAATATGATTTCACAATAGCATTCCAAATAGAATTCTTCTTAATGTGCACTTTAAATAGAACTTTTAGTTATCTTCAACAAAGAATTCGGGTCACAGTTAAATTCTAATAATCTCTATCTTGACACGAACTCCACTGCAATGAACAAAATTTCAAAAGTTCTCCACCTAGAGATAAATTCCACAGCTAGAAATAAACTTGAACTTTTCAATGAAAAACACAAACGAACTTCTTCATCAACAATTCCAACTGGAAATATTCTCCACCTCTGCTACCCCAACTAAGGGTAAAAGTGATCTAATGACCACCAAACAAAACTGAAACAAGCTTGTAATATAATCACAACTGAATGCATCAAAAGAAGGATTTTGACTAGAATCAACACCCTTAATCGAATTCAAACCATCAACAAAATTAGCAGAATTGTACCTATGTGGAACCTTATGGCAAAAAATGGGTCTTTTTCTAGCAATTAAATACGATGATACCATCGATAATGGTGACAAGACGGATTTACCCATATCTTCAAAATTCAACCGAGATGTATTTTTAAACGAAGACCCCAAATTAGACTCCAATGGTATAGAAGACAGTTTAAATCCATACGAGTTCTTATAATATGCTGATTACTCAAATATTCTGTATCACCCTGCAAGATATATAAATGGGATTTTATATGTCCCATCAGCAGAGAACGACTCCTTTGATAACCTTCAAAACTCCACCTTCAACAGTGTATTTGTACCTTTTTAATCAAGAGTACTTAAGGAGATAAGATTTTTATTCAGATCTGGAACATGTCTCACTGCATTAAGTGTTCTAATCGTTCCATTAAACATCTTTATTCTGACCCGATCAATATCAACTATCCAACAAGGTGTATTATTACTGGACATCACAACACCTTTTGAAACTACTACATATGTTGAAAACAATTCCCGATTGGGTGACATATGCAAAGTGCAAACTGTATCAAGAATCCAAACCTCATTAGATTTGGATTTGTAGTCAGACATAAGTAGAAGCTCTCCATCATTGCTAGGATTTTCTGCAATACTTGTTTTTCCTGAAGTTTCTGATTATTGATTTGCAGTTGACTTTGATTTATTTTGCAACTTATTACAAAATTTGAAGTTAAATTTTACTTGTCCCTCGAACGGCCACCATGATGCTTAAGTCCATCTCCATGATCCCCAAATGCTCCAAGATGCTTAACCTTCTCATTTGAATATAGAATATCATAGACTTTTTTTATGGTGATAGTATCAGAACTATGAGCCTGTTTGGTACGGCTTAAAATCCAATTAAAATTGAACATATAGCCGCTATTGGATTCCACCCGTCTAATAAAAGTCAACAATAAAGGCTATATTTTCAATTTTAATCTGATTTTAATATCTACCAAACACCATCTACATAGAATCATGTATCTAAATGACATGTATGAGGCGGGCAATGAATACAACAAAATCAATCCCAAGTCTTCTTCATCATATTTGACCTCCAAGGTCTCTAAATTAGCGATGTTTCTTTAAAAGCAGCTAAGTGATCCTTAAGAGATGTACATTCTGTCATATGATGAGAATATAGACGTTGCTTCATATGCAATTTGTTAGTAAAACTTCGTCATGCATAATTGCTCCAATTTTAATCATAAAGCAAATGCCGACTTCTCCTTGAAAACGTTATGAAGAATATTATTTGAAAGATGGAGATGTATTTGAGATATGACCTTACGATCCTTCTGTTGTTTCTTCTTCATAGTTCAAGTTGTGGGCATCTTGTAAAATCCCAATAAAGCGTCGTCTAAATCCATCTGAGTGAGTACTGCTCGCATCTTCACTTGTCACAAGGAGAATTTTGTATTGCGATCTCTAATAACAGAATATCGTACTTTATTGTTGCCATCACAAAAAATCTCAATCTTTCCAAGAATTTCAATACCAAAAGCTCTGATACCAATTGTTATGGACTAAAATGCTCTAATACCAGTTTGTTGTAAGAAAATAAGAGATTATAGTCACAATATGAAGTAAAGATCACAAAAACACGAGAAAAATGTAGCGTTGGGCAGTTTTCTTCTGACGCCGTGGCTTCGCGACGCCTACTCTCGTCTTCTTTTACTCCTAAAACTTGATTTTCTTTGTCCCAAAATCCTCTTCAAGTCTAACACAAATTTCTACTTCCAGTGAGCTTCCAAGTTGAACTTCAATTAGAATTTGCCAAGTAAATTTGAATAGGATTTCACATTAACATTCCAAATAGAATTCTTCTTAATGTGCACTTTAATTAGAACTCTTAATTATTTTCAACAAAGAATTTTGATCACACCCAAATTCTAACATATCCTTATTTGCTTTTTAATCTGGATTACTTTCTAGTTGCCTACTTAAAATAATTGTTTGATGAGGACTTAATTCTCCTCTGTAACATTTTAAAATTTTAGATAAGTTGGTGTTCCAACATACTATTTTACCTACCTAGAGTTAGGTTCTTGGGAATATATTAGGCCATTATCATTTTGCTCGTGTCATTACCAATGCTCAAGAAAAAATTAAGAAGTTGAGGCCCTGAAAATGAGAGGTAGATTCTATTGAGAATTAGAGACCCTAATTTTATATCATCAAGAGCAATAATGAAAAGAAGTTTACAAAAGAAAAATCCTATGCCCTATTTTGTCTAATCTCTTTCTTTTTTATGATGGTTATAAAATCCTGATGAGACTTTTTTTATATAAAAAAAAATTAGGGAAAAGCTGAAATAATAAATATGAAATTCTGAAACTATCCTTCATGAAACTTTGATCCGCCCCGCACCCCCGAGAGGAGAGTCTTCTTGCTCCCCTTTCAAAACCCATGATGACCTTAATGCGAAGGTCGATTTATAGGGTTACAAATAACTGTAAAAGGAAATAAACATAAAAGGAAATATTATGCAATCTACTATTAAGGAAAGCAATCATACACTAAAAGGAAATATTATAATCGCAATCTTTGACGATCTCTGGAATCTTATTCAATATCCTTGACATCCCCCTCAAATTGATGCTGGTAAAATCATCAATTTGCAATCATGAATTGACGACGATGACAATACTTGTGTCCACGAAGAAGAAATCCAAATCAAAGCAACCAACGACGAAAAGTACTGACGACGAGAGACCAAGAACAACAAAGAACCACTCCAAAACCACTCCAAAGAAACAACGAGAACAAAAAACAAACCAAATTTTCAATCCCATCAACTGGGCCAAACTGCAAACCAAATTTCCAAATGAACTAAACCAAATTTCAAATGAACTGGACATATACTAAACCAAATTCCAGATGAACTGGACATATACTAAACCAAATTCCAAATGAACTGAACCAAATTCCAGATGAACTGGACATACTAAACCAAATTCCAAATAAATTGGATCAAGTTCCAGATTACTAAAAGCTGAAGAAACTCCAAACAAACTGCAGATTACTAAAAGCTGAAGAAACTCCAAACAAACTGCAGAAACTGAGTTGTGGCCACCGGAATGTGATGCGACTTTGTAGTGATACATCCGAAAAGAAAAAAAAAAGAAAAACAACATTGATAGCCAGACGAGCGGCTCAAGGCTGCTCGCCGGAATCGAAATTCAAATGTTTATTTGTTTAGGATCAAAACTGCTCTGATACCATATGAAGAATATTATAAATTGTATATAATAAACTTATTTCTATTATAAAGTAAAAGACCCTATTTATAGGGTTACAAATAACTGTAAAATGAAATAAATATAAACGGAAATATTATGCAATCTACTACTAAGAAAAGTAATCCTACACTAAAAGGAAATATTATAATCGCAATCTTTGACGATCTCTGGAATCTTATTCAATATCCTTGACAGTATGCAGACTCCACACAACGACGATAATAGGCTCTGCAACTTAACAGATTCTGTATTCTACCAAATAGCTACACAATTAACGATGTTACGCCTTCTGTAAATATAGTAAGCCAAATGATGGGCTAGCCGATCAAGTGAAATAATATATATTTGTGTTAGTTAGGCAGCTTCCATTACTCTGAGTTAACAGCTTACATGTTGAGCAGCACTCCGATATGGTAGTTTACATATACGAATGGAAGGCCATTCTTGGCAAATTTTGGGGATATATCAAATTTATTATCATGTTGCAATTATGGAATTAAGCTGATAGTTTTGGAAATGTTTTTTCAATGAATTTCAAAACACACCTTTTTCTTTTTATGGTTATAGGTCTCTACAGTGAAGAATACTGAAGAACCTTTCTTATTCATGTGCTAAATTTGTCGTTGCTTTTTCAATACTATCTTTGACATTCATCATTATTAGATGACATATTTGAAAGCTCTGATACTTAATTTTGCCAATTTTCGCAAGCGTCGCTTGCCTGCCTTCACAGCTATGTGTCCAGAACAAGCTGTAAAGTATGCGCTACGATAAAGGTTGATGGCTGAGTGCTACTTTTTCAAAAGTTCCCTCTATCATACTTGAAATTATGTTTGAATCACTTTTAATAACTCTTTATTTTCTCGTAGTTCAGAAAATTCGTTTTTGCTCTATAGGATAAAAAGGTTGCTTCAGTAATTCTCCTCAATCAAACTATAACAGATTATTCCTTTTTTTCCTTTTCTTTTGAAATTCAACTGTAATCACATTGGACATTAAATTAAAGCAAACTTCTTTATTCTCTATTCAGATCTTGAAGATGGAACACATTGTACAAACGGCTAAACGTCGTGAATCAATTTACTGGCATTTAGCTTCCCATGGTGTACCTAAATGCATGCATTGCCTTTCCCTCAAGTTGGCCGAAGAATATGCCATAAATGCCGTAGCTCGTTCTCGCTTACCTCCACCTGAATTTGTCTCTCGCCTTACTGACCCTTCCTTTTACCACATTGTTCTTCTAACTGACAATGTCCTTGCTGCCTCGGTTGTCATATCTTCTACTATAAACACCTCTCCCAATCCTGAAAAATTGGTATTTCATGTGGTCACTGATAAGAAAACATACACTTCGATGCATGCCTGGTTTGCTGTAAACACAATCGATTCTGCTGTTGTTGAAGTCAAGGGATTGCATCAATACGATTGGCCTCATGAAATAAATGTTGGAGTTAAGGAGCTGTTAGAGATTCATCACCAGATTCAGAATAACGTGTACAGAAATTTGAAGGAGGAAGGTTTTGTATACGAGCAAGAGCATGATCACAAATTAGAAGCTCTAAGCCCCAGCTGCATCTCCCTTCTGAATCACCTCCGCATTTATCTCCCTGAGGTAATTTCTCCACTAAGGTTATTCTGGACAGGCCGTGAGTGGGATATTCAATTTGAACTTGTTTTGATATTTTTTTTTTTCGGTAAAAAATCTTATTTCCATGGATTTCACAGCTGTTTCCAGATCTGAACAAGGTTGTATTCTTGGATGATGATATTGTAGTACAACGTGACTTATCTTCTTTATGGGACTTGGATCTCAATGAGAAAGTAATTGGTGCAGTTTTTGACTCATGGTGTGGCCATGACTGTTGCCCGGGAAGAAAATACAAAGACTACTTTAATTTCTCGAATCCAATCATATCATCTAACTTGGATTATGATAGTTGCGGTTGGCTTTATGGCATGAATGTTTTTGATCTCCAAATGTGGCGGAAAACTAACATCACTGCAGTATATCATCAGTGGCTTAAACTTGTAAGTGTTCTTGCGTCTAATTTATTGCATTCTCAAAATGGTTGTTTTATTGAAGTTGATGCTGCCTGGTATTCCTTATATTAATTTGTGCCTGCTGAAACTCTGATATCTCCCTCTTTGCTTGTACTGTGTGAAATTGTGTCTCAAATCATTTCTATCCCTAAATTTTTTTCTTTCTGAACACCTGAGATAGTAATGTCCTTTCTCATTTTTATATTTTTCAGAGCCTCAATTCGGGTTTTGTATTATGGCATCCCGGAGCACTTCCACCTGCCTTGATTGCATTTGAGGGTTATGTACATCGCATTGATTCTTCATGGCAAGTGGCAGGGTTGGGGTATCAGTATCCACAAGTCGACAAATATATGTTAGAAGCGGCAGCTGTCATACATTTCAGTGGGCCGGCTAAGCCATGGCTTGAGATCGGGGACCCTGAGGTAAAAGGCTTATGGAATAGACATGTAAATTTCTCAAATGAATATATTACAAAATGTCGTGTCATGGATTGAAGGGACAGATTTATCGTATATTATTTTGGGATAAAGCTGGAGTTGTAGTTCGAGATAGAGGGAAGAAGGTAAAGCCTTCAGTCTCTGCTCGGATTAAATACTCCGTTGTGGAAAAAATAGCAAATAGACCTACGGTAGCATGCTATACATTACACAGTCTAGATATCAGACCGTCACCCTCTATTAAAGAGGGATATAACAATATCTTATTGTAAATTCATATTAAGAATCCTACAAGTATGTTGTTTCATTGATTATTGCTGTAACTTCTCAATGTTCATGTTTAGCACTTTGCTGCTCATTAATTTACTTTGATTTGTTCATGATATATGTTTTGCTTGTTTCCAATGCCCAATACATCCCGCTCGTTGCTCTTATTTGATCCGTCTGTGCCCCTTTTTCTGTGTGCTCTTTTGAATTCTGCTCGAACAGTATATATTTCTTTACTATTGTTACTACAAATAAGAACTAAACCAACTTGCATTATCTTGGTGTAAGTACCCCATTTGGCATCTAGGATTGCTTTAAATTTCGTACTATCAATAATCGTATAATTGAATATTACTCGTTATGTAACTTAACGAAAAAACAATTTTTTTTATTTAATTTTTTTTATTTAAATCGAGGAATCTCGTTATCGTGGAATATTCTGATTTGTAGCTTGCCTATTCCGAATCAGTTACTGTTATATTTTGCATTTTCTGAATATTTTTTAATCTGATTTTGTTCTCTCCTATTGTGGTGCTATTATTGCCTGAAATCTCTCATCAGTACCCGTGGAAACAAGCCCTTTTCTCGAAATATTTATTATTTTATTTTGAGTTAAATTACTTATTTATTGCGCTATCTAGTTTAGTGAGGTAGATAGATCATATAAACAAACAAGAAGAATTCGTGATCACGAATCATTGAACTTAAAAATCTTCTTTGAACGTATAAGATATTTCGACATAGCAGCTCCATGAACGCGAAAATCAAATTTCAAGGAATCGAAAAAATTAAAAAATGGATATATGTTCAACAGATCGCACCTAGTAAGAACCATAATTCTGCATCTATTTTCTGTATTACTATAATAAGTAAAATATTTAAAATATGAAAAAGTCTTCACAAGTTATACTTGACTAGTTGAGTATAACACTTGACTAGTTGTCAAAGCAATGGTTCGACAAAATTCCAGCCACATACCGATTTTGTCGTGGTCCCTTTTCCATTAATTTGAATAATTGAAAGGTTAGAATGCACGCATGGAGTGTAAAGTCTGATTATTAATTGCAATGCCTTAATATCTTATCAATAATCACAACACCACTTAGAAAGAAAGGTATAAGAAAGAAAACTCAGCTGGTTTGCCTCTTACTTGCCGTCTCATTCTCGTAGTTGCTTTTTCTTCTTGTCCAAGGAAATAAAACTTCGTCTTGTCACAAAAGAAATTCTTTACTTCATATTGCATTCAATGAAAACCTCAGAAACTATATATATAAACCCTAAACAATCACTTCAATACTTCTGTAACTTCGAAATACCGGAAACAAAAAAGGAAATATTTTCTTTTTGGCTAAAAAAAGTGTTATATCAAGATGGGTTTGCTAGGAGCCACTGCAAGTCTTTTGGATGCTGTCGTCGGGTACTTTCAATCAGTGGATATAAACCTATTTTTTCAAATGTTTTTTTTTTTTTTTCTCGTTTTCAGCTTTGTTTATTTTTTTTTTTTAATGATTTTGGTTTCTTATTTCTGGTAAAAAGGATTTTACATGAACTTAAAAAAATTATTTTTATAACTAATTATTTGTTATTTTTCTTGTTGGGGTTCATTCAGACCTGGAGTGACGCTTCTTTTTCCTCTGTAAGTCCAAAATATTTAAATATTTTATCCTAATAAATTCCTTCCAATTTAGGATATTAACATTAATGATTGAATGAACAGATATGCATCAATGAGAGCAATTGAGAGTCCTTCAACACTGGATGATCAGCAGTGGTTAACATATTGGATTATATACTCATTGACAACCCTTTTTGAGCTTTCTTGTTGGAAAGTCCTTCAATGGTAATTTCTAAATTCTATGTTTGTATCAATGTTGTGAGAACCAGCCTCTCCCGGCTAGTTCAAATGGTAAAACTGGGAACCTGGTCTGGAATTGGGTCAGTTAACTCTGAAAACCGTCTAATAAGACAAATCCTGGAATCCACCTTCACAAACTATCTCATCTAAAATCTTAATCTCTTAGGACAGAAAAAAGTTAATTTATTTATATTTTCATCTTCAACAAATTCATATTTAAGAATGAAGTTGATTATACAAAATTCCAACAGGTTCCCATTCTGGCCATACATCAAACTAGTATTCTGTACGTGGCTGGTGTTGCCAGTTTTCAATGGAGCTGCTTACATTTATGAGAATTATGTGAGAGAATATGTCAAATTTGTAAGCCCTGTGAGCCAAAATTATCCTGAAGGTCAGAGAAGAGTACTTCAGACGATGAGCCTGGATGCCAGGAAATCAGTCGAGAAATACATCGAGAAATATGGTCCTGAAGCCTTCGATCGAGTTGTCAAAGCGGTAAGAAGCTAGTCGACCCCCCCCCCCCCCCCACACACACACACACACAGAGACAAGACAGACAGAGCAAGACATACATGTATTAATCACATACTGATTCTAATTTGTTCTTGCAGGCTGAGAAAGAGGTAAAGAAACACTGAGAAATTATTTCAAGTCCCCAAAAGTCTCATAATTATCATGAGCTTTTCATCCCTTTAATTATGATCTGTTGAAGCCTAAAGCAAGACTATAGAGCAGACATGTAATTGTGAATATGGGAAGAGGTTAACTATTTATTGATTCTTTTGTCTGGATTATTAACTAGCAGTGATATTATTTCACGATGGTGTTTTATAAAAGTTGCAGTTCATCGATGGAAATAGTTTCTTATTAAAACTAGCATGACCTCCTCACTGATTCTTATTATTAGTTTCTTTCATATTAATTGATGACAATGTTCTAAAGTCGGTGCGACGTCGCTCATAACCAGAAGAAGACATCACATTGAGTAATGTTCGGTTATATCAAACGTAGAAGTAAAGTAACATGTTGTGAGTATGGGATTTTTATACAATATCCATTGTATTAAATATTGTAGTGTTTACAATTTACCTCGCAAAGATGACGTATCATAAATAAAATTCTACGATGATTTGAATACCTTAAGGCAAAATCATTGACACTCATCTAACAGCTTAGATGATAAGTGTCCCAACTGAAACTCTTAAGATTTTTGGTTTCATCTTAAAAGATCAACCTTATTAAAAGGAGTAATCCAAACTTTTATAAGTTGGTCAATATTTTCATCTTTATTCGATGTGAGATTCTATCCCTTAATATGTCCCCACAAGATGGTGGCTCGTTTGAGCAGACCAATTTTAAAATCCGTATGCTCCTTTTTTGAGTCATAATTAGATCGAATTGCTCGTTAGAGTTTAACGGGCTCTGATACAATGTTAAGATTTGAGGTTTTTTGAGTCTTAATTGAATCGAATTACTCGTTGGAATTTAATGGACTTTGATATCATGTTAATAGCTGGGTTCCATCTTAAAAGATCAACCTTATTAAGAAAAGTAGTCCAGATTCTTATAAATTGGTCTATGTTTTCATCTTTATTCGATGCGTGTAGGGTTGACCGTGGGCTGGTTCGGATTTTTTCGGTTCCAAAAGTTTCGGGTATTTAATAAATGGAACCGTCGGGTCCAAATATAATTATGGAACCATCGTGTTCGGTTCCATACCATAATTAAATTTTTCTAACATTTACAACAACACTACATAAATACAACTAATGACATTTTCATTCGTAACTTTTACAAATTAACGTAGCATAATTTAGAAACGCATAAATAATAAGATGTTGAATAAGATTAATTCAATTAACACAAATACCAAAAAGTTGATACTAATATTAAAATATCGATGATCCACATTAATAATTCATTTGTTTCAAGCAGCCTGCATAAAGAAAACGAAATATAAATTAAAAGTTATCAAAATAAAATATTTTTTAAGTATTGGTAATACTCACCAACTATTTGGTAAGAAAACGCAGAATCAAATCATCAATAGTTTCGTGCATTCGTTATACTTGAATAAAAAATTATTTCTCCGAAGAACAGTGAGCAAGTTAGGCTGAATCGGCTGGGGTAGAGGGCAGACTTTGACGGTATAATGGTTTCGAACTTTTGGTAATGACGAAGAATTGAAAGAATTCGACAAAAGATCGTACACAGGGTAAGGATTTGAGAATTTATTTTAATTTTATATAAAGTTATAAGTGGTAATTACACTAAACCAGCTATGAAGTTTGGACTTTTAAAAAATCAGGTTTTCACATTTTTTTTTCATTTATCAGGTTTTTATAATTTTAATTAATAATGATATTATAAAATTAAATTAATCTATATACACACCCTACTACCTATCCCATCAAATTTATTTTAAATATAAAACTCTACCCTAAACCTTAATTCATTTCATTTCTCCCCACCCCACCTCCCGTCGCCTCCTCTCCCCTTCCCCTCCCCCTCCCGGCAGCAAATTTAACCTCATTTCCCCTCCCCTTCCCCTTCCCTCCCTCTTCCCCCTTCTCCTCCCCTGCCGACACGCTGCTGGGAATCTGCAGCAGCTTCGCTGTGACGCTGCTGTCGGTTCAGCAGCGTCATAGCGACGCTGCTGAACCGACAGCAGCGAAGAAGCTGCTGATTTTGCTGTGTGCGGCGTCGCAGCAGTGTCTGCTGTGAGTGTGGGTGTTGCCGGCGTGGGTGCTATGTGTGTGCGTGGGTGCGACAGGAGGTTCAATTTGCTGCCGGCAGGGGAGATTTGTGTGCGTGGGTGTGAGGATGTGGGGGCAGATTTCTGTGCAGGCGGTTTGGGTGGTGGTGGTTGTTATTGGTGGTACTGTTCAGGCAGCTGTGGTGTTGGTTGTTGGTGGGTATTTTAGGGATTAGGGTCGGAAGGGAATGGGACGGAGTGTCTGTAGCCAATTGTTTGGTCGTTCTGTGACCTGTGACCTTTTATTGTTGGTGTATTGGGATTGAGGGACGGGTGCTGCGGATGGGACAAAGAGTTTCTGTGACCAATTATTTGGTCGATCTGTGACCAAGTATTGATGGTGTTTTGGGATTGAGGGACGAGTGTTTGGGTGTATGTGACCAACTATATTGATATGTGATTAACTATATTGTTCTTTGTCGCAACTATTTAACTGTGACCTTAAAATTTGTTAGTCTGTGACCAATAATATTTTTCATTTGTTAATTTGTTAATCTGGGACTAATTAAAAATCTGTGACCTCTGTTATCTATAAATTTTTTTTAACTTGTGACTAAATTAAAAATATGTGACCTATACTAATTTTAACTTGTGACTAAATTAAAAATCTGTGACCGACAAATTTTAAAAATCTGTGATCTATACTGGTCGGAATCTGACCAATCGTCGGAATTAAGTGGCGGCGGAACGATCACCGGAGTGGTCGTCGGAACAGTCGCCGCCGCCGGAACAGTGGGGGTGGGGCTGGAGGTGGTGGATGTGGTGTGGGGTGGGGTGGGGTGGGTTAATTATATTACATTATAGTTAAATATTTAATTTAATATAATTGTAAAATATAATTAATTAATTTTTGAAAAACTTGATTTTTGCAAATTTAAAACTTGGGACCTGATTTGTGATTTTGGGAAAGAAAAAGCATGATCCATGCATTTTTCCCAAGTTATAAATGAAAAATTGAGTTTCAATTTTTTAATGGGCTTGAACAGGCTACTAAATAGCAAATTGGGTTTTGTAAATAATTTTTCAAATGGGTTTGAACAGTCTAGTAAATAAATATGTTATAAAAAATAAATTTGGCTAGATTAATGTGTTAATTTGTTTTAAAACAATTTAAAATTTTAATTAATCCAATATAAAAAATAAAAAAATTATTTAAATTCGGGTCTTATTTGGTTCTTCGGTTCTTGGTCTAGTCCCGAAACCCGACTCAAACCGTTCGGTTCTCAATTCGGGTACTCGTTAGAATATTTAATTTATGAACAACCGCTCGGTTCAGTTCGGTTCGGTCCAGAAACTTTTGTCTAACCCTAGATGCGTGTGCTCATTTTTTTGTCTTAATAACAAGTTGGTCAATATTTTCATCTTTATTCGATGTGTGATTCTATGCCTTAACAGAAACAATTATAATAATGAGTCAACTTATGCTTAGAGCACTTGTACCGAACAAAACGCTATTGAAATACTTGATACGTTACTTTAGACATGATTAAGGATATAGTGCTTGTTTGGAAAAGTTTAAAAGTTGTTAAAAATTGAGATGAGATTCAATAATTAATTTAATTCACAAATTTTATAGAACTTATAATTTTTATCAACTTTTCAACTACACGTTGAATTAATTATTATCGAAAATTGTTTAAACTTTTATTAGAAAAGTTGTCAAACAACCCCTCCAATCTATTGATGTTTTGTGATTTGTGAAATTGCCGAATTAAAGAGTTTTTTTTGTTGTTTTACAATTAGACTTAATTATATCATGTTTTCCTACGTTTAAAAGTTACTTGAACCTTATGTCAATCAAGTAACTTTGTATTCATAAACATACGGTCTCGTTCTTTATCTTCGAAATTTCTTCAAGATGTTCTATATTTAAAAGTTATGCTATTTATAATGAAGAGCATTGCTAGAGATGCTCTAACCAAACATATACTTAGCTTGTTGTTTTGTACTGTCTAATTTAACTACTACACATTTTTAAAATGCATCTAAATTGTCAAATCTTGACAAGCATGTAGGTAAATTATTTAAAGGAACAAATAATATCTTACGTGTTAAAAGTAAGAAAAGTGTGTACATATGATTGTTTTCTTCCAGCGTGAACCCACCAGTGCCATGAATCGAAGATCGCCATGACCATGTCCATTCCATCCCATACTTTACTTGTACTAATGGAATCAAGCTTCAAAACCTTCCCAGTTGGCTCACTAGTGATATCCACCATAAATGCATTCCGAAAGAACGTGAAGAAGCATTATTCGTCTGCATTTACGCAAGACGAAGTTTAGTGACAAACTCTTAATGATTTCAAAATTGTCTTCTAGGTATAACGAAATGACTCTACAATTCAGTGTCTTTGGTTGTTTAGGTTGCTTCATTATTTGTTTTAAGAGTTTATTGGTATATCTCTATCCACTCAAACGCAAGTGCACACACAAAACAAAAATGACAAATTTTCTCGAAATATATTAATTAATAAACTACAGTCGAGCAGTTGGACCATGTTATTTGATATACATATATAAGAAAAGTAGAAGCATCGAAATGTGACTATTACTGCTTGCAATTAAAGTAAGAAAAAACAATAAATCATACCGGAAATGTGAATATAGAAAGGTTGTTTATCCTCTTCACATGAAGCATGCAAGTGATTGCCATTGGTTAAGGCTCAATGAGTCCCCTACGAATTACATATCACTCGCTTCCCTTCAATTTTGTCACAAAATCAACACCATTAAACCTACAAAAGAGAACACGCTTTGAAATTTGAAGCCATGTAGAGAAACAATATTTGATGTGACAAAACATTGATGCGCGTACGATACAATAAGCGGTAATAAACACTAATATATGTAGCAGTGAAGCACTGCATTTAGATTCATGGTACAATTAGACACATAAACTATTGTTTTACTATGAAAAAGTGTAAACTAAAAAGTGACTTATTGTGAAATGAAGATTAGTGAACATATTCAAGACAATTTGTTCAAGCATTGGAAAACATAAAAGTTTATTTATAAGCTATTTTGTTAATGTGGCAAAATTTTTTTGTCATGTTATATTAGTGCATTTCAATTGAATAACATGCTTATATGTTCATTGTGTAAATTAAAATAACAATGATCTTAGCCCATGAAAGGTTGTTCCAAAATGAGATAAAATAGAGAGGAGATGAATAAATCGTCGAAAAGCTTAGTAATAAAAAAATCTGTACATTAATATGATTTAAGTAGTATAGCTAGTATCAATCATCAATGTTAATCTGAAACGTGACATATTTTTGAAGCAAAAATTTAACTTCAAAGAAGAAACAAGTGGATTCATGCGGCTTGCCCATCTAATGGAATATTGCAAACGTTTGTGTTAGGTTTTAAATGTAATTAACAAGTCTGTAAATAAAATGGACTATATTTAATATGTTGTAAAAGTCAAGGAAGAAGTTGCAATTGTTAATAATTGAGTTGTATTAGGTCTTGATAGACTGTCGTCATAATTTGACTCGAGCGACATAAACAAAAATATTGTCGCTAGCATATCACCAGGACTTCACTTAAGTGACACATCATCGCTCGCTTGTCACCCAACTTTCGCTCAAGCGACAGAATTATTCGAAGAATTTTAATTCGCAGTTTTAAAGCTTTTTATCCGATTCATTCATTCCTTAACCTAAAGTATAATTACTAGCATGCCTCTGAGTGATTTTTTCAAGGTTGAACATCGAGAAAACACTCTCCATATCATTTTCATCAAATAAGCTTTCAACCTTCATGATGTGATTTGTTCTTGACAGTGAAAACATTAAATTCATAATACAAATATCAAATTGCTACTTCCTATACATTTGTCAGAGTGCTGAAGATCAAGGGAATGTGACTAGAGTTCCAGTTGTTGAAGAACGTGAAGTTCTTCGTTGATCCACATGAAATAAACAAATTCATAAATCCGGAAATTGGTGTAAGAGCACACAATCCAGGAAGACTTTAAAAACTACAGCTGGGAGTTGATGCAGGAGCACACAATCCAAGAGAGTTGTGGGAATTGAAGTCCGTAGGTCAGAAAGTACTAGTGGTAGTCGTGTTTGACGAATTGTAAATTCAAAATTCTTTTATAGTGAATTTTTGACTGGTAAAGTGCTCGAAATTTTTACCTAGTTGGAGGTTTCTCCGTGATCAATCTGCTTGTTATTTATTGTTTTTCATATAACTGCGACAATTCAATTTAGGATAATTGTACTAATTGATTAATTATCTAGAGATAATTAATACTGACTTATTGCTAATTAATTATTAAGTTTTAATTCTGTATAAACACCTATTCACCTCTCATCTCTAGGTGTAATTTGGGTCGAACCTCGCAATTTCAATTTGATTGGCCAGTGTTGTAAAAGTCCAGTCACATTGAAAAGTAAATAAAAACCTATATTGGAGACATTTTTCTTGAGAACTTTTTTTCTCTTTTCTAATTGAAATTTTCATGCTGTTTGACTAAGATTGAAAATATTCTTTTCATTGATCTTAATATGTGTTTTTACATAGTAACAATTATACGTTTAGTGTATAGTAATTTACAAACTAATATAGAAGGAAAATTTTATTTATACCTAATGTTTTACTGAATTGACAGGTGGAGAGGGGGTCATCATTTATCAATTCGGTAAAATATTAGGTAAAAAATTAGGTACGTGTAGCATAATTCAATATAGAATATTCAACACTTGAAAAGGACTTTAGCATTTTCAATTTTCAATTTATTATTTCAAAATGATTACTTAATGAAAAATAAGGTTGACCTTTTAAAATGAAACATCAAATCTTAACACGACCAGTTCAAGTCCCCTCAGAGACACTGAGGTGAGTACCCAACTGTAAATTTTAGGGTCTCGTGGGATTAGTCGAGGTGCGACAAGTTGGCCCGAACATCCACGATTATAAAAAATGATTAATTAATGAAAAATAGTCAAAGTTTTTTTTTCCTGAAAATAATTTTAAAATTGAAGTAAATGAATGATATTTAAGTTCAAATTTGAAAGTAAGATTTGTTTACTTATTCTGAGAAATAGAAAAGAATCCTCACTATTAAGTAAATTTTGATACCAAATATATATATAGAAAAAATTACAATACGTGGATTCTTTGACTAGCAAACAAATACAAAATTAGTTATAGAGTTTTTCAATCGGCACAACATACTTTATAATGTTTCAAGATCTTTTCAGCAACTTATAATTTTATCCAAACAAGCACTAAACATAATATGTCGGGTTAGATTCTACCCCTTCAACTTATGTTTTGTTCTACAAGTACCACGCTTATATACCCTCTTGTTCACGTAACATTTATAATTATAAACAAAAGTGTATAAATACCTTTGCAATTTGCATGCACTTGGCTGCCATCTGTATTTGAGGTACTCTTTTATCTGGTCGACCATTTCTTTGGCCATCAAAACATATGCTCAATAAATGGACATGTCATATCATACAGAGGATACGATGTATCATATACCCAACTTCCTTTAAAAATATCACAGTTTTGTGTTGCTGTTTTGCCATATGCATCGTTCATCTAGATTATAAGTTTGTTAGATGGAATGAGTAATCAATATTTGAATTTTCTCTTGTTTTTCTACTTTTTTCTGTCAGTTTTTTTGTCTCCCTCCTATTAAATAAATTGAAGTTTAGACATAACCTATAGGTGATGAAATTTGAATTTGGATGGCTGTTCATTAAACCAAGATGGAGTCACGAATTTGATCTAGTCGGAGCATAGAAGTAAGAAAATTTGAAAAAGGGCAATAACGAAGAGTGCAAATTTGTCCTTTTTCTGGTTTTCATATTCTGAAAACGTTGCATAATAATCTATTATTAATTTATTATTTATCGATGATCCATTTATATGTATGATCTTCGAAATTGATCTAGAACATTAATGTTATAATCCATAATCAAAATTCTTAGTCCAATATGAATAAGAAGTTGCGCAACATCAATTCTACATTACATGATTTGTCATGTTGTCATTTTACTCTAGCAAATAGAAATATACTCTTTTAAAAAGTATTTTCATATTGAGTCCAAAAAAAAAGGAAATATTTAAATAAAATTTACAAATTAAAGGCTTCAAAAAAAAAAAAATCACATTGAACTGATTTTCTTCGCTAATAGTTCACAGATATCAACTTTTCAAACAAATGATAACAGTATTATCCAACTAAAACTCTAGATATTTAATTGTGCAAGATAAGCCATTCAAGCATTTAGCAACGTAAATAACGACATAAAATTCATGTTTATAGATGAACAAAAAGGGATGAATGTCAGAATTGAGTTATATAACCACTGTAGGACTAGAAAAGCATGTGTAGAAACTGTGTCTGAATCATAAGTAAACATTAATTTCTATTTCCAGACCTTCATCCACGAATCATGGCTCACTGAGGCAATCCTGTGAGTCCCATACGTATTTGTCAATGCAGAAACTATACCCTCATGCGCACGACGGCTCCAAGTTTTGCTGCCATCCATTGGATTCCAGATTTGAAGTGACTGCAAAGCACGTAAACAAGTAAACTCGATGTACTAAATTCAAAATGATGATGTTTGATGAAGTTTAATACAGAAAATATACGTGACAAATCGTAGTACAAGATAGAAAACCTATTTCAATCTTGACTTCAGAAGAGTTGAGGCTTCGAAAACCAAAACAAGTAGAATACAGTGAAAGGAAACATTTTATACCTGGTAAGAACCAATAGCTAGGACTAGTGAATAGACGGGATGGAATGTACAGGACGTAAATTTATTTTCAGTGGACTGCAACTGATGAACGGACTTTCCTCCTGCCGCAATTGACCATATGCGTGCACAATCTTCACTGACAGAAGCCATGAATCTGCCACTGGTATCCCAACACATCGAGCAAACATCTTCGCCGTGTCCCTAGAAATTAAAGGAGTAAATTTATATCATATCTAATTTAATGCATGCAGGGACAAGAATGACACAAAACATCTTGATAAGGAGGATTACATAGTATCGGTATTGGACAGTATAAAGAAAGTGAAAGAAGTTAAAATCTTGTTTGTCGAGTCCAATACTTTATTAAAAATCTACACTTGGATTGATTCAACAAATTACAGCGTACCTCTAACCGGTACTTGACGGTGCTAGTCTCAACATCAATCATATTGATAACATTTCCTGTAGCAGCGGCCAAAAGGTTCCCAGATCGAGGTTGGAATCTAACTTGTCTATTTGCTCCCTACAGTTGCACCGTGGAAGAAATCAGAAGTAAGAGTCATCTTAAAGAATAACGGGAATTCAGATAACTTGTCTTTAGCAGTTATTATTTCTTCCAAAGTTACTTTCATATATGTAATAAACACTAGACTTGTTTGCACTCAAATTCACATCTTGAATCTTTACCATGTGTGAAAACTCAAGAAATTATAAATGGAAATTGAAATTACTCTTAAAACCATTTATCAACATATAAATGAAATTCATACCAGCAAATAACTATACTGTTGCCTAACAGGAAGACAATTATTATCGGAGTAAATTAACCATGATAGTGAATGGGCAAAATAGAAACAAGTGCTCGTCCACAAAACTACATAACTGACCTTAAAGGCGAGAATGCAAGCAGATTCATTGACATTCCACAATCTAATCTCATCATTTCCGTCACAAGAGCAGAGGATATTGACCTTTGCTGGGTGGAAATCCAATGACATCACAGGTTTAGCATGCCCGACGAGCATAGAATTTGATTTTGCCGGCTAAAACACCAGTCATGAAAGGTGTAAGCTTTTCATTCAGAATAGAAATATGCCATTTGATCTATTTTATGTTTTTAGACCATGTCAATCATTATTCTTTGAAATATTTAATGCAATGAGTTTAGACACAGTGACACACTACTCCTCAAAGCTATTTGCATAAATATTTGAAAAGACAAAAGGTAAATAAACATATCAATGTTTTTAGTATATACTTGACCAAAACCAAGATCTACCAAATTTGAAGTAAATATTTTATGGAAAATCATGTGGATGGTAGGTCTGGCTGACAAAGTATATTAGGAAAAAACCTAGAAATGGCAACAGGCATTAGACAATGGACAGGAAAAAAGAATCGGAAAAGCTTTAGCACCTTGACAGCATCCCATACTTGCACATTTTTGTCAAACGAAGATGTTGCAAAAACAGTTGAATTTGGCTTGAAACGGATGTCTGAAATGATATGCGAACGCGCTTTTATAATATTCGATGAACCAGATTCCAGATTCCAAATCAGTACCTATTACAATATGATGCAAGATGCATTTGCTCATGAGAATTTTTTTAACAAAATCTTTGTTTGCAAAATGTAAATCTTTAATATAAATTCAGAAAGAAAAATGATTGAGAAGCACTGTATAAACCTTGCTATCATGCCCTGCAGCAGCTAGTAACTTTCCCGATGTTGAAAAATGGCAACATCTAAGCTTGGTTTTAGTTTGGAAGCTTTCAACTTCTTCAAAAGAGAGGCCTGTAATATCGAAAAATCACAATCTTTCAATCAACGTAACCCAAGTAGCCTGATGAAATTGTCCATGTGCATTGTCATGTTGGCTACTAAATTTCCCAGATTTTTCTATCATCTATATTAATAATGTGTACTTCTAGAATAATTGGTAATCTCAATACCCCAAGCCTCAAGAGGCACAGATGAAAACTGATCCTAGGAGTTCAGGGAAAAAAAAAAAAAAAACCTATCTCTGAACCTCTATGTATTTTCTATGGTCTTTGTGATTCATTGAACAAAATACTAATGTCTGGAATGGCTCTGACAACGAAAATTTATGCTCTAATAAAATGGAAAAATATTATTCAAAAAGCAGCTAGTAACTATTCATTTCATTAATCAGGTTTTCAAGGATAGACATCTTATATGCAAATAAAGGGGAATATTTTGTCAATGCAATTCTTCAAGATATTTAATTGACTTTTGTACGTCGTTTCCCTTATCATTTTTATGTATATATAGCATTTCAGTATTCAATAAAAATAGTAGGAAACTAGATCAACGAGATGAATCTTTTGAGTCTTTTTCTAGTTCAAGAGTTCACCCAAGTCTTAATTAGTTGCGTCGATAAAGAAGGGGGAAAAGAAACGAAATAACAAACATTGTCCCTTTTCTTCATCATCCTTCAATATATCCATTCTGATAATTAAAGATACTTTCCAAGATTAAAATAATCGAATAACTTAAATATGAAATTAAACTGTAAAACTTGCCTTTCTGTTCATTGTTGCCTTTCTTTTCATTTTTCTCACGTGCTGGAGAACTATGTGGCAAAGTGCTTGTGTCATCTGGATTATCATTGAAAAAGCTGTCAACATCCAACGGTTCTTCTTCCACGACATTCTCTCCGCTCTACCGCTCAAAGAAAAAAGAAGATGGAGTCAAACAAAAAAGCATATAATAATGAAAATGTCTGCATCATAATAATATGTAATCCAGAAGAGACCCTAATCTGTTGATACAAACTTGAAGAACATTTAGGGTGTGTTTGTCTCCCATCATTGGGAGAGAAATGGTGTAATAAATAATAATTTTTGGAGAATGTGTGGTTAAAATTTAAAGTAACTTTATTGGTTTGTGTGTAGAATATTTTATTGAGTGAATGTGTGGTGGAGAATTTTACTGTAGCAAACAATGTTTTGGATTAATGGTAGACAAACAGAGTTATATACAGCTCCATGCAATTTCAAATGTTAAAATCAAATCAAGTAATTGAAAAGTATTTCTTTCTACTAAAATAACACTCTTAACAAATTTGAAATCTGAATGAATAATTGCTCATTGAGCTTATAAATATCTGTCTTGTTGAGAATTATGAACTAAAGGTAGTTGAGATACAATTACTGAACATAATATGAGTAATTGTATAATGTTTTGATCTAAGAATTTCAAAGAGAACAACCCTATTTGTAGGGTTATAAACAGCTATAAAAGAAAAGATCCTAAACTATAATCCAATCATATTAGAAATAACATAATAATAATCCAGAAGATATTATGATATTAAGAATAAGTTTGTAAACTGATTGATAAAAGATGTAAAATATTTAGAAAAATGAGGTACTTGAATATAAGGTGAATAACCAAGAGATAAATGAGATATTGTGCTAAGACAACGATTGTGGCCAAACTTTGGCAATTTGTGCGCATTAACTCGAAACAAATGGGGCGAAGGTGGAACCGCCACCACCATAGAAAGACATCAAGTCTCAGATACAATATTAGGGTACAAAAGAGTTAGAAAGACGAGTGTAAGATTATATGCCAAGCCAAGAGACTCTGATACCATGTTAAGATATGTGAATCGAATGTAATGAGACAAACCCAATGCAAGCAACTTTAAAAATTGTTGTCTAAATATTACAAAGGACAACCTAATCTATATGGTTATAAACAGCTATAAAAGATCATATGATATAACACGTTACATCGCAAAGAAAATAAAAATGTTATGGTGTTACGAAAATATAGAAATGCTTCCATATGTAACATATCGGGTATTTCAGTTAAAGCACTTCTGTGCCTGGAAAAAAAATTACCACTGCACTATCATGGATACATTAATAACGAGATAGAGAAAAGGAAAATAAAAACCAAATGCTTATATCATCCGACATCCAACCTAAAACTACCCTCTAAAAAGTTTGAGAGACCGCCCCCATTATCAGTATACTGTTATGACTATCTAGAAATTACATAGTCATTGCTTCTTCTTACTTGTAATTTTTTGCAATTTAAACTATCATCAATGAGGATAGGATTGGCGGCGTTGGTTGAAATTCTAGAGGCTGACAATTCCAGTTTTCCTGATGTTTGTACCGCCAAATTGGGCGTAAAATCTCGTTGGAGGAGGACTTCAGTAGTTGCAAAGTGCTGCCGATGATTTGAGAACAACAAAGTGATAAGAATATTTAAGTTAAAAATGACAAGCTTTGAGAAAACAAATAAGTATGCAGCTACCCCTGAAATTTCTTAAGATGTGAAAATTGCATGCACTTACAGTTGAAGGCAAATATCCTTGCGGTGGAATTTGTTTTACTTTCTCTCTTTCTGAAATGAAAGATAACTAAAATCAACTACAAGAAGCTATTGGAACCAGAGAAATTATATAAATCTGAAAGGCAATTATCAACAAGAAAAGGTTTCACTTCCACATTGATGAAGTTAATAAGAAGAAATTACCACTAAAATCCTCCTGCAGCACATGACTCAAATCCGGCCTAGGAATTGTAGGATTGAAATTTGTTGGCACATTTTGTGTTGTCTGAGTATCCTAACATTTAAAGGAGACAAACCTTGAATGCACAATTTCTTGTATAAAAATGTGATACGACTTAAAAGAAATGCATGATCGATGACACCTTAGATGAGGATGCTCCTAGGGTCTCAGGATGCCTTGTAGTTCCAGTTTTAGCACAATATACGTCCCAAAATAAGGACCACCAGTCTGTTAAAAATTCTTTTGGAGGATTGATTGCTGAGAAAAAAAAAAAAGAGCAAATAAAACCATTCAATGCATAGATAGAATAAACAAAAAACATGATTTGAAACTATGGTAGGGCGACTTCTTAGTGTTTCAACCCGTTATTATTTAAACGGTCGTGCATAGGAAAATAGAGCTAACTTATTCTATTAATAAAGTAATAAATAACACATCGTAATAATTTGACATTCAATGCAACAAAGAGACATCAATAGTTCCCAACTGATGAGAAAATTTGGCGTAAATCACATGCTTTGAAATCGACTTTTTCCCTCCTGAAATTGGCAATGATTTAGTTGCTCCAATCACAATAAAATAAGCCATAAAAGCCCAAAAAACTTACCAGAAAAAATTACTCAAATCAAAAGAGCAAATAATTTTTTTAGAGTGACAAAACAAGTTTTAATTAAATTATATGGGTGTAGAAAAGCTGGCCACTAGAGTTTATACCATCAGCAATTGGAATAATTTCAGCCTCTCTAGCGAAAATATCAGCAACTGTGTGCATGCTGTTTGTGACCATGTAATCATGAATATACAAGTCAAGCCTGCAAACTCAAAATCAAAATATATAAGAATAAGCCGAGGAATTAATATGTCTCTTGAAGAGGAAATTCAAGAATAAACAAACAAATCCTCTAGACATTCAAGAAAATGTTAACAAACTATCAAGGAATTCAAGAATTTCCTCAAGAAAAAATAAACAAACTATCCAGAAATTCAAGAATTTCTTAAGAGAAAAAATGACATAGAAGACATGTATGAACTCACATTTTTTGAGCATCCCAGTCATCCATGATGAAAAAAACCAACTCTTCACTCCACCAACAACAAGAAAAATGAGAAAAAAAAAAAAAGAATAACTTCAAAGAACGAGAATTAATTTCAAGAGTTAAAAACCTTTCTTCTTGATAAATAATAATGTTAACCAAATTAGAGACCCTATTTGGTTGATGACAAGAAAAAATGGCACTGGAAAATTTGTTTAGATAGAGAAAGTAAGTGAATAAGTTAACTGGTGGAAGAGAGATGGCTGAAGGACGATAGTGCCACAATAGTTCAAAATGGTACTGAAGGTAACAACATAAGAACTTGCTTCAGTCCCTATTCATATGCTACCGATAATGTAAGAGAGGTATTTAAGCAAAACAATGGGCTAGGCCTGCAGGTTTTTATTATTTTTTCAACTGATTATAGAGAATTTATCATGCATCAAGGAAAAATTGTGCCTAGCGTGGCGTGGGGTGGAGTGGGAGGGGGCTTTGGCACCTAATTTTCCATGGATTCCGTACATCAAATTCTATTGACAAAATCTTGACATTTACTTTAATCAGGATTTAACTCCTTTTAATATTCTAAATGTCATTTATGTATTCAAATCTATGGTTTTAATTTGTTTATTGGGTTTCTGGATTATGAGAGAGAGAGGGAGAGAGAGAGAGAGTTCTTGGGAATAAGAAAATTCGAGGTCGAAATTCTATTTTTATAACCATTTTCCTCTTAAAATGAGTAGGTTATTAATTAATTGATAATCTCGTAATTAATAGGTGTTTACGATGAGCAGTATTCCATTATATTAAAAATGAAAATGATATGCCCTTGAACTAATTTTGTCACTACTTGGGATTTTGGTTGACAAAGAGACAAAATGGTTTGAATCAACATAAATTTCACCAAAAAAGTCAGTACGATTTAAATGTAATTATTTGCAGTATATTAATTTTAATTCACCAATAAGTTGTTGCATGCATTATGTGACAACACAACAAAAGTAAATTCGCTCAATTAAATATTAATTCAATTCTTATCCTCTACTAATATTTATTTATTACTACATGCATTGTACTTGAAAATTTGTAAATCAGTAAGTGTGTAAATTGTAATAAAACAAGAATTTATCAAATATAGACATGATTAAATGTAAATTATACTCACTTGAGTTGTAATATTGACGTCATTAACTGGATTTACTGAGATAAGATTTTCTGAGTGGACATCTTTAATATCCTAATTTATTTTCTGTTACTAATTAATGACTGAAATTGAAAATATAAATAAGATTAATTGAAATTATAGATAATTCATTGAATCAGTTTCATACTATTTTATCATTTGTTGTTAGAAAAGATCTGTAAATTATGTCTTCTTTTTATATTCTCTATAAAGATTTACAAATTGAAAAATTATATCTTTCCTTGTTAAGAGTATAATTAATTTTCTTAGTTTTCCCTATTTAATGTGTCTTATTATCAACCAATATGAAGTACAACTCATATTTAAACTATTAATTAATGTATGTGTGTATTAGGAAAAAAAAAAAAAGGTAAGTAAAATTTATATTTTTAATTATATTAATTACATTTTCTTAATTTGTGCGAAAATGAAAGTAAGTGGAGTGTATTCAATTGAAAACTTTGATAGATTTTTTTAAGTGATGACTTCTGTGGATTTCGTGGACTTTTTTAGAGATTCATATGAAATTAATAGAAGTATTTTTGTAAATTTATAAACTCTTATTTTAAAACTTTTGAAGACTTTCATTTGAGATATAATTTATGTAAATATAATGTAATATTGTGAAATTATCACATACGAAGTTGTGGTTCTCACAATTCCCCTTCTCCTTTCTTTCCCGCCCATATAATAAAAAAATGTTTTAAAAAGAATAAAAATTTAAGACCTTAATTAAATAAATAATAATAATAGTTATAAATATAAAAAAATTAATATTCATTATTATTAATACAATATACCTTTAAAGAATAGATAAAGAATATATTTAAATTTAATTATAAATTAGTCTATATAAAATTTTATAATTTAATTAAAAATAGTAAAAAAAAGTTATAAAAATACAATTTATTTTTTTCATAGAAAATATAAATAAACAATAAGAGAGATGAGGAGATATATATATTGAACAAAGCAACGAGCGAAAATTCAATACTTAAGATCGGCTCATAAAGACGAAAGAAACATAAACTATTGAACGCAACATAAATGGTAAATCTAGATCGAATATTAATTTTTAAGGAAATTCATACAATAATATGTATTTTTAAGAAATTTGAGTTTTTATGAAAAGTTGAGTTAAAATATATATATTTTTCTATTAAGGTTGTATTAAAGTTATGAATTTGTAAAGTATTTGATACATGATGACATTAATAATTATTCAAGATGCTCTGTGGGGTGAGTACAACTTGATGTTCACTCCATGTTAAGCACCATTATAAGATTGTCTACCACCACGAAGTTGTCCATCACCCCCACGAGGTTGTCCACCACCATGAGGTTGTCTACCACCCCCATGAGGTTGTCTACCACCATGAGGCCCTTTACCCCCATGAAGTTGTCTATTACCCCTATGAGGTTGTCTATCACCATGAGGTCATCTACCCCCATGATGTTGTCTATCACTCCCATGAGATTGTCTACCCCCATGAAGTCGTCTACTCCCATGAGGTTGTCTATCACCCCAATGAGGTTATCTATCACTTCCATGAGGCCGTCTATCCCCACTACCACCCCCATGAGGTTGTCTATCAGCATAAAACCCTCTACGTTCACGTAGACCGCCTACCACCTTGAGGTCAATACTATACTTACCACCTCCATGAGGTTGTCTACAACCCCATGAGGCTGTCTACTACCATGAGGTCATCTACCCCCATGAAATTGTCTACTATCCCCATGAGGTCATCTACCACTACGAGGCTGTCGACTACGACAAGGCCATCTACGTTCACGTAGATCGCCTACCACCTTGAGGTCAATACTATATTTAACCATACAAATAGCAATGAGTAGGACGAAAACCATCCAACAGCAAATGTGGACACATCCAACTGCTTAACGAGTGTGGGTTACCATGCTAGAACGTGGGGAAAGTGGAAAGGACTACGTGGAACACGTGGCACCTTTAACTGTCGAACACGTGCATTACAACATGTGCCTATAAATACCTCTAAGGTGAGAAAAGTATGGCCTCTTGAAACCCGAACTACGTGAATTCACATTATACTATCTTCATACTCTCACAAACCGATTATTGATTCTACGCCGGAGGTACAACGGGGGAGAAAGCTCTAACCTCATTTTGCAAGTAGCAACCGCTGACTGAAGCAACCGAACCACCGCATTCGGTAAGGTAAACACGGAGAAAGCCTCGAACTCATTTTACATGTTGCGAACATTTCAGTATTTATAAAATTATTTAGATTTTGATTTTGATTACTCATTAGATTTTGCTACAAAAGAAACAAGAAGTGCATGGAAAGTGAAATTCTAGAGTTGGATAATTTTGGGATTCGATATTCAAAAATATGGTGCATCTTGGTTCAGTGCACTAGCAAAAAGAAAAATCCAAAAGAATTGCATTCACATTTTTTCTCTCAAGGCATTGCTGAGAATTGAATCGGAGCAGATCGATTCCCGATGTATAGTTCCAAAACTGATACATTTAGTAAAGGAAGAGTGGAACCAACCAATTCTATGTTGTATCGATCCGGTTTCACCGATTTCAAGAAAAAAATGCCCTCCCTTAACCGTAGTCTTTTTTTATAAGTTTTATATGTGAAATCAAGAGGAATATATTCCTCTTTATTGTCTTAGATTCAGTTGGATTTATTATTGCTGCGCCAAAGTGTTGTTAGAGCGTCGATTATGTTCCTGCGGAAATGGATCCTCGAAGGAATGGTGGTTGCATTGTTCATATGGAATAAGCATACCAAAAAGATGAGATTGCATGGATGCCTCAATGCATCGACTAGTTGACACAAGAATCGGTGGCATGACGCGCTGATCATAATGAAAACCAAGGTACGCAGGGGAGAGGTCGCGGTTGAAGGGATGGTCGTGGCATTACTCCTGTTGTAGACAAAGAAGTACCTACCCTTTTCTTCTTCTGACGATGATCTATAGGAATTGACAAAGAAGTACCTAATCGACTCCTTTAAACCCCTAATTTTCTCTCCAATCCTCGTCTCTTCGCTGACGCCAGTACAAAACTTTGCTCAGAGGTGGTTAACAGGTCACTGTTCTTGAATAAATGGTCAAGCTCGTAAGTATCATTTTCTTACTTTTGGAGGAATAGAATTTCATTATCAATATCCTTTCCATTTTCGTTTCTTGTTTGTCTTTTGCTTATTTTACCTAGTTTTGTAAACTATATATTACTGTATGCGTGTTAATTTTGTTTTCACTGTCCAATGTTTTTTCATCTTCTTTTGATGTACGGATTTGTGGTTATGGGTGGTACCCAGATCCCCAATCCCAGTTCCTGTTCAGTTCAGCGAAGAAGAAGCTCTAAATCTTCTTCCCTTAGTAAGTCAACACCCCATCTCACTACTTGAACGTGCATCTTCATGAACCTAGCAAGGCTTCACTGGATTCGACATTTGTAGTATTCTTCTTAATCACATCCATTTCATGTGCACGATGGAACAGTCAACTGTCATTTTACTTGACAGGAAAGTCAGCGAAGATAGTAAAGTACCTCATTGATGAATTTGTGGATGTGTTTTTTAAGGACACCCCCCTGGGTTTACCCCTCTTCGAGATATCCAACATCAAATTGACCTTGTTCCTAGTTTTGCACTCCCTCATCGACCTCGCTGCTACATGAGTCAATGGAGCCCGAAGAATTGAGAGAACGTGTTAAGGCTTTACTCACCAAAGGGCGTATTCGTGAAAGTTTGAGCCCATGTCAAGTGCCTTCTTTACCAGAACCAAAGAAAGATATACTTGGCACATGTGCAATGGCAAGTGAACCATAAATAAAATTACAATCCGATGATAATTTTCCAATTCCTCTACTCGATGACTACTTGGATCAATAAAGCGGGCGTAGGTATTTCCTAAGTTTGAGTTAAAGAACAAATATCATCAAATCTGTATTAGGCCAAGTGATAAATGGAAAACGATTTTTAAGTTACATAAAGGACTTTTTGAATGAAAAATGTAATGCCGTTTGGTTGCACCTAGTACGTTCACGTGCGTATGAATCAAGTATCATATGTTTTTTGGTAATAAATCATCAATTTGCTAAATGGGCTTGATTATTTTGAATAAATATCTGAGGAAATCCAATTATTATGAATTTTAGTGTAAATTTTCAAAATCTATAAGACGTGGAGAATAAATTCTTTCTTATCATTGTCTTTAAATCCATAAAATATTTTCTAAAACAGACGAAAAATTATGACAATTTAACATTTTATTTATTACAATATCTGCAATAAATAACCTCCTTTTTTAATTATGGTGTGTAAATAATAATTGACCAAATTATACATGGAAATTAATATTAAGGACAATAAGTCCCTTCTCAGATTTCATGTGCAACTGGTCAGAACACTGATTAAATTGTAGAATGTTTAGGTGCATACAAAGATCCATGTAATAATATTAATTTTCCCATCAAACCTAAATGAATAGAGCTATTTGTACAATGATTATTGACAACTTTTGTCGATAATTCATACGTTGTCAAGATTTGTATGATTGATTTGAAAAATAGTTTTTAAAATTGATGGTATAAATCTTGTTAACTCTTGGTTGACAGTCATAGTTGTACATGTTGCATGGTTGAACCTAAATTAAGATTGATAATAAACTTCTAATATTATTACAGTTTGGTTTTAATGATTTATTCTCTTATTTTAGAGAGTATCATAAACACCCCTCACTTTTCTAAATATATCAAAAACACCCCGTCACCTTTCAAAAACATATCTAACTTTCCTTAATGTAATTTAATAATAAAGAAAAATATTAGTTACTTCTTGCGGTATACAAATTTGATTATTCTTAATTAAATAAAAGTCTCATAGTTGCTAAAATAACTAGCAACTAAAATGAGTAATGTCGTGTAGGTCTGGACGATGCCGATAAAAAAACTCGTATTGACACTAGTTTGACCTAGTTTGAATTGCTCTAGAGTAGTCAATCATACTGAATTGATCATGCTAGACAGTAATTTTTCAGCTCGATGACCTATAAAGATTGATCTTATTGATATGATTATTAAAAAAATAAAAGTTACAAGTAAATTAATAGATTTGTCGAGTTCTCTTTTAGTTCTTTACCCAAACGACTCTTTTCTTTCTAAATTTTAATTTTTTAAGAATCAATTTATTAACTATAAATACTCATTTCTCTTCTATATTTTCCATAAAAATCTCCCTTCTCTCACACACGACTGACACGAGTTGCATTGACTTGGCCTGCAAAACTGGTAGGTTCGTGGCTTGGTCCAGTCCTCAAATTTAAAGGGTCTTGATCTATTTTTTTAAACAGGCCAATTCAAGTCCACGATAACTTAAACGGACCTGATTGCACGTTGGGTTAATTTGATATGACCCACTCGTTTTGATATACAACGTCAATCTCCATTAGAAAAAGAAAAAAAAAAATTCCTCCAACCAAGAAAAAACACGAAAGAAAAAAAAAAATCTACAAGTGAAATGGATGATAGACCAATCAGAAAACCACGTACACAATTTCCTAACCACATCCATTCCCTCTAAATTACCTGCAATTCTTGCTCTCTCCCTTCAGTTTCAAACCCATCAAACAACAATAATCTCATTACAGGTATTTTATTCTATCTGATTTGTTTTGCTTATTGATAGCTTGAGTAGTATTATTATTTTCACGACAGCTGTTGTCAGATCTCTAAATATTTAGTTCTATTCAGTTAAACCAAGAATCTTTGTTGGGTAGACATGAAACAACGCAATCCCTTGGCTATTTCCATTTTCCATTGTGTGTGTTTTGTGCATATGTTATTTGACATAATGTGAAGCTGAATGTAAAAATCTGTTTCTGTTCTTCGATTTGTGACATTGGTTTTGTGGAATAACTTTTCTAATGTATTCTCGTGATTTTGAGCCCCAAGACAATTTTTTTCACTTTAGATTCTGAGCTCAACTTTACTTTACTAATTTCAAAAAATTTTGATTTATGACTGTTGCTTGAAATTTAAGCACATATACAGTATTACAATACCCCAAGTTTTAATATAGTATCAGAAACCCATTAATTTCTATCAACCAGTTTGATCCGATTAAGACTAAGAAAATGAGTGCACGAATTTCAAGATTGATTTGCTGACACCATGGAAAAATCCCACATCAGATACTTACTTGACTAACATATTAGGGATTGAGTTACTTCTCTTAATAATGTTGACCTTTTAAAATTAAACCCCAAGTCTAAATATGATGTTAGAGCCACTTAAAAAAAATGAACACACAGATTTCAACATAGGTTTGTTCAAACGAGTCATCATCTTGTGGGTATATTAAGGGCCACATCAAATAAAAATGAAATATAAGCCAACATATAAGGGTACGGGCTACCACTATCAATGAGGTTGATCTTAAAGGAACTTGAATTCTTAATAGTAAGAACGCATACTCGTAACAAAATAATTTTGTTTTTTCCATCATTTGTTTCTAATGCACATGTTATATAGACCAAGATGGCGGCATCATTGGCATGTGTAGTGGGAAGTGGTTTTTCTACACGGAGCGCTAGTACAGGTTTGCTCAAGGAAATCTATGGCAAGCAGTTTATCCAATCCTCACGAGTTCCATTGCTGAATAAGTCATCAAAAATAATCATTATAAAATCATCATTGGATGAAAAGAAACATGAAGGAAGAAGAGGCTTTCTCAAACTTTTGATTGGAAATGCTGGGCTTGCTGTACCTGCATTACTTGGCAGTGGGAAAGCTAATGCTGAGGATCAAGGGGTTTCGAACTCAAGGATGTCTTATTCTAGATTTTTGGAGTACTTGGATAAGGACAGAGTGAAAAGAGTTGATTTATACGAGAATGGAACCATAGCCATCGTTGAGGCTCTCTCTCCAGAGTTGGGTAACCGTCTGCAGAGAGTCCGTGTACAACTTCCAGGGCTCAGCCAGGAGCTCCTTCAGAAGTTTAGGGAAAAGAACATTGACTTTGCTGCTCACAATGCTCAAGAGGATTCTGGTTCTCTTTTATTCAATTTGATTGGAAATTTGGCCTTCCCATTAATATTGATTGGTGGCCTGTTCCTTCTCTCTAGGCGGTCTTCAGGAGGAATGGGTGGTCCTGGTGGGCCTGGTTTTCCTCTAGCCTTCGGTCAATCAAAAGCTAAGTTCCAAATGGAACCAAACACTGGGGTGACATTTGATGATGTTGCTGGGGTAGATGAAGCTAAACAAGATTTTATGGAGGTTGTGGAGTTCCTGAAAAAGCCTGAGAGGTTTACCGCAGTTGGTGCTCGTATTCCTAAGGGAGTTCTTCTTATTGGTCCTCCAGGTACTGGTAAAACCTTGCTAGCCAAAGCAATTGCTGGTGAAGCAGGAGTTCCATTTTTCTCAATTTCGGGTTCTGAATTTGTTGAGATGTTTGTTGGTGTTGGTGCATCACGAGTCCGTGATCTTTTCAAGAAAGCCAAGGAGAATGCTCCCTGCATTGTATTTGTCGATGAAATTGATGCTGTTGGGCGTCAAAGAGGAACAGGAATTGGTGGAGGAAATGATGAACGGGAACAGACGCTGAATCAGCTTTTAACAGAAATGGATGGATTTGAAGGAAACACTGGTATAATAGTAATTGCAGCAACTAACCGTGCAGATATTCTTGATTCTGCCTTGCTGAGACCAGGAAGATTTGATAGACAGGTGAAGATACATAATTTGTGTCTCAAATCTCAATAATTTTCATTTTCATTATGGGAGATGCTTTATTTGTAGTACTGCTGCAGGTATCAGTTGATGTCCCAGATGTTCGTGGAAGAACAGAAATCTTAAAGGTTCATGGCAGCAATAAGAAGTTCGATTCAGATGTATCTCTTGAAGTGGTTGCCATGAGGACACCTGGCTTTAGTGGAGCAGATCTTGCTAATCTCTTGAATGAGGCAGCTATACTAGCTGGTCGACGTGGGAAGACAGCAATCTCATCCAAAGAGATCGATGATTCAATTGACAGGATAGTTGCTGGAATGGAAGGGACGGTTATGACAGATGGCAAGAGCAAAAGTCTTGTGGCATACCATGAAGTTGGCCATGCTGTTTGTGGGTGAGTACCACAACTCTCTTATAGCCAAAGGATATAATAATTTATATCATTATTAGGTTTCTCTAGGATCGAATAATATCAAACTTTATTGTACAACATCTTGCAATATACACAAGTTGGAACCTAATGGTGAAATTGTGCTTATTCTTACCCATGTTTTATAAACTTGTACTCTACCAAATCACGTGCATTATCATGAGCATATAGTATTGTTTTACATAGTCTAGGTATGCTGCATCATTGAAAGCTTACAAGTGAGAATTGCTGTGATGAAACATACTCCCTAGCTTGAATAAACAGGAGCTGAGCTCATATACATGTCAATTTAACTAAGGCCCTGTTTGATGTTACCTAATTTCCATGGAAGTTGGAAATTATTTTCCAAGTTCCAACTTTTGCCTTGTTTGATAGCCAATTTTTTCTTGGCAATTGGTTTAGAACCCCCCCCCCCCCCCAACCACGTGACCCTTTTTCCTGCTTTTCATTGAATCCATTTTCCCACCATTTCCACCTTTTTTTTATTTGCAATGGAAACAAATTCTATTTCCAATTGTAAAATTTTTTTCCCTTTAATGAAAAACTTCTATGTGAAACAAAGTCAATCAAACATCAAAAGATCCAAAATTTCAACATTTTTCAAATGGAAAATTATACCAATCAAACACAGTTAACTGACAATTCCTGGAAAAACAAGTTCTAGGCAATTATTTTCTCTGGAATTCGTTTTCTTTCCAGCCATTTTTCATTCTTGCAATCAAACGGACCCTTTAAATGTTTTATATAAAAACTTGATAATTCAAAGGGTTTTTCCTCTACTGATTTTCATTCTGCAATATGCTGCAATGTACATAATATGATTGGGCAAGTCCTTATGAAATACCATTTTCTTGAATCTCTGCTGTTGGATTTCACACAAATCTGCAAAATTTTGCGTAGGTAATTTTTGTTTGTTACACTTTATGGTTAGACTGAATTTTCTACTTTTTTTATATTTCTGTAGTGTCTGTCATTGCAATTTGGGCTTGTAGTAGCCTAGTAGGTAGTACAATTGTCATTAAAGATCTTTACTTTTGGGATTTCTAGTGCCTCCTTTATGTCAGACATATTTGCTGTTAATTAATTTTTTATTTACTAAAATAAAGCATGTGTATTTAAGAGCTAATGATTTTAAGGACCTGCCCTATATCTCCTGTTTCAATAATTCAAAGGAAAATTCTAATTAATGTCGTAGGTTTTATGGATTCCTCAGTCAACAACATTACATTCGTTTATCAGAAGCTGGATTCTTCTTTATCATTGTTTTATTTACCTGTTAAAAAAATCCCCTATGAGCTAAGTGATAATCTTGTAACTGAAATTTTGTGGATGTTCACTGCTTATCCTATTAATTAATCCAAAAGAATTTGGAAGAAATGTTATGCATGTTTTGTATAGTTGTATTGAAGGTATATTTTTGATGAATACAACATTAAAGAAAAAATTATATCTATCCTGCTTCCTTTGTTCAATGAATGTTGTACAAGATCGTTTTTGTAGGTTCACAAACGAGTTTGAACTTTAATTGGAATGATGCATATGCTTAAATCAAAAATAATAATGCAGCACTCGAATTGAATTTTCATGCTTCCATTTACGGGTTCTTCCTTTTCTGGGATGGAAAATAGCAAGCTTTTCAGCGATCCTCATGCTTCCTTAGTTTATTTATCTAATACTTTTGCTGGAACTTATTGGCATGCAGAACTCTCACTCCAGGGCATGACGCCGTCCAAAAAGTAACCTTAGTACCACGTGGTCAGGCTCGAGGTTTGACCTGGTTCATTCCTGCAGACGATGCAACCTTGATATCGAAGCAGCAACTCTTTGCTAGAATTGTTGGTGGGCTTGGTGGAAGAGCTGCTGAAGAAGTTATTTTCGGTGAGCCTGAGGTCACAACAGGTGCAGCTGGTGATTTGCAACAAATCACTGGTTTGGCCAAACAGGTAATTATTGTTTTTTATTTCAAATGCAATCTGAACTCTAGAGCCTGCTTACGAGTTTTTTTTTTTTCCTTCACTGGTTTTGGGGGTACCGTTTATGAGGGGTTGGAAAAACCGACAATTGCTATTTTTATTTATTTTTATTTTTTTGCACCGGTTTTGAATGGTTTAAAGACCACTCAAAATCGGTGTAGCGTGATTTTGACATGTTCTCTCAACTCACCAAATCAATGAATTTTGGTTGTTTCTTATATTCTTTTCTAATTTTACTTTCTATAATATAATTATTTTTAACTAACATATTTTCTATAAAACTAACTTGTAAATAAAACTTTAATAACTAAAAAAAATATTTATAAGTAAAATATTACTTAAAAGATAAAAAATCACTTTTATGTAAAAAATTGTTTATAAAATAAAAATACTATTAATAAGACAAAAAATTAACTTATAATTGTAAAGTTTACTTATAAGTATCAAAATTCTAACTTAAAATTTTAAAAAGTTATAGTGACATGTGTGAAAAAAATTACCTATAAGTAAAATATCACTTAGAGTAAAAAAATTTCATACAAGAAACTCAATATCACTTGGTGAAAATCTACAATGGTCTGTGGATGAAGCTCTCGCTTTTGTGGTGAACCATTATGAATTTGTGTGTTTGGGTGTACATTTCTATTCTTGCTTTATTGTTGCTCTCTGAATAGGGTTTAATCCAGTAAAATGTACATATTTGAAGACTAAAGGAGAGGCCTTCTTTTCTAATGAATAGCTAAGAAGAAGCCTCCTTAAATTGACTACTTCCATTTGATTATTTCTACCGAGGATATGTGTTGCATTTGCAGATGGTGGTTACTTTTGGCATGTCTGAAATCGGCCCTTGGTCTCTCATGGACTCATCGGCTCAAAGTGACGTTATCATGAGAATGATGGCCAGAAACTCCATGTCGGAAAAGCTTGCTGAAGATATTGATGCTGCCGTGAAGAGGCTTTCAGATACGGCATATGAAATTTCATTGAGCCACATACGGAACAACCGTGAAGCAATTGATAAGATAGTGGAAGTCCTTCTTGAGAAGGAAACAATGACAGGAGATGAATTCCGGGCAATTCTTTCCGAGTTTGTTGAAATTCCTGCTGAAAACCGAGTTCTTCCTAAGCCTTCTCCAGTTGCTGCATGATAGTATGTGTACACTGTAAAACTGGACCACAAAGATCTCATTGATTCCCTGTATAATATCATACATTTCTCCTTGTACCCATTCCAATCCCTCCAGTCTTACAGTTGGTACAAAATTTAGGTTTTTGCCTTTGTATCTTGTTATTTGCCAAGTAACAAAAGAATATTGTACCAAATATTAAAAAACAATATATGAAATTTTACTTGACTTTTTACTTCATATTCATCTTATCCAAGTTTGGTACGTAGGACTAAAGAAGACCGTACGATACACCGAACAAGATTTTAGATTGTTTTTCTTTCTTGCTATATTGTACTATCCATCTTATCAAACAAACCACTTATGTCAAAGGACCCCATTGAATGTTGTCAAATAACAGCTTAGGCATATCCTTCCTCCACTACAAAATGCTACTTGTACAATTTTATTTGACAATCTTGATTGATAACTCACACTTAACAATATTACATTTATCCATTTCAAAAATTGTTTTTAAAATTAATGATCTGAATTTTGACAGCGTCAAGATTGTCAACCATAATTATCAACGTGAATTGTACAACTAGCTAATTCAACTAAGACAGGAATGAATGCATGTTTTATGTTGATGTTGTGCACCTTTTGTATATGGAATATAGAGAAATTTAAAAAAAGTCGAGCTAATTATTACACAAATTATGGATCAAAAAGATATTTACATCTAATGAAAATGTGAAAGTGTAAAACATTAACTAAGGAGAAACTTATGTGATGCGATCTTATTGATAGGGAAGTCTTTTGCCTCAACATGCTCCCTCAAAATTGAGGTTCCATAAAACGTCCAGTTTAATATCATGAAAAATTAATGCTATTTCATGCCAACTTGATCACAAACAAAATGATATGCATCATGTGAGATTGAAATATCACGTGTCTTTTGTAATATATCCCCGATGTATTTATTTTGCAAGATAATATTTAGAATATGTTTGGTAGAGATTAAAATCGGATTAAAATTGAAAAATTAGCCGTTATTGTTAACTTTTATTTGACGAGTGAGACCCAATAATGACTATATTTTCAATTTTTATTGGATTTTAATTGGAACCGAACACACCTTTAATAATTTACTCAAGACTAAAATGCATGTTGGCTAAGCTTGAAAGCTAATCACGAGTAATTTGTTCTTTGAACAAGTTGTAACATATGGTTATTATATTTGTTAAATTTGAATATAAATGAAAATATTTTTAGACAATTGGTTAAACATCTGTTGTACTTATAAATAACAAAAAAGTGACGTATTACTCAAAACTTCCGCTTGTTTGAGTCACATTATTTTGGAAGAATATATTATGAAATAGTAGATTGATGGAGAATGTGTGATTGAAAATGAATTAAAAATTATTAATGTGATAAAAAAATATTATTCTATTAAAAAATGTGCGATTGAAAGTATGGAAAGAACAAAAATGAAAATTTAAGACGCGAAACAGAGCTTCTTCGACTAACAGGTGTTTAGGCCTCGCAAGAATCTAGCCAACCCCCACTCCACGCGACAACAGTTCCCTAATTTCCCACTATAAAATTTCGTAGAGCCCATCAACCAAAAGCAAAACGAAGCTTACCAGCAAAGGAAAGTAGATGGCTGGATACAGGGCAGAAGATGAATATGATTACTTGTTCAAATTGGTGCTGATAGGCGATTCAGGAGTGGGAAAATCCAATCTTCTTTCAAGGTTCACCAAAAACGAGTTCAATCTTGAGTCCAAATCCACTATTGGAGTTGAGTTTGCCACCAGGAGTCTTAATATTGATGGTAAAGTCATCAAAGCTCAGATTTGGGACACTGCTGGCCAAGAAAGGTATCCTCCCCCTTTCTCTTTTTCCAAGATTATTTTTTTATTACGAGGCTCTATCTCGATTATTACGGGTACCCAAATGTTGTTAAGTTAGAATCTGCTCTTTAGTTTTTATTTGTCTTGTTATTATCTCAAGATTCAATTTTTACGTAGAGAGTTATTGTCAATATGTATATCTAGTGATTGTTACTATTGATCTTAACTCAATCTGATTTTTTCCCTATTGAACTTAATCTAACCCTAGAAACTAGAAAGAGAAGAACTGTATATTAAAGAAGAAAAAAGGTGAAAGGCCAGATGTTCCCCAGCCTCCTACAACAGAATTAAGATAGCTAACCCCCCTCCAAAGTTGAAGTTGCTGCTTTTCAGTTGTAGATGGCCAGTCTCGATTCATAATTTTACTCCTCTTTCTTTTATATAAATTTCTCATTGTTGTCTTATGTTTTTTTCTCTCTTTAGGTTTTCTTTTCTTTTAAGGTTAGAGGTAGTAAAAAATTTACTTTTGTGTTATACTTGTAGTTCTAGCTGTGTATTAGTGATTTTGTTATAGGGTTATTAGTTTGTCAGTCCCTTCCTTTTCTTGTCTCTTGACAGTTAGAATTTTGACTTTGTTGAAGTGTTCTGTTGTGGAGTTTTTAGACTGTTTATATTCTTTTGTAAGTATAATTTGTGGTTTTACATCCATTGAATTAATTTTCTAGTTTATACCATGGCTTTCTCCTTAGACCACCTCGAGGCTACACAACGTGTCACTAGAAGGAAGTACCTCGATACCCAATTTGGCCATTTATGTACTGTTTGTATCTTCACGTATCTTGAAAAGCAAAGGTAACACAAATCAGTCGCCCATACTGATCTTGATGTCTCACAATAATATTCTTTTCACCTTATGCTTTGCATGTAATGTCTAGAAGATCTACTGCTTGAACTTACGGCTGTAAGAGAGTCTAGAATATCAAAGCTTTAATCAAACAACTTAATTCCGATACCCTATTCAACCCATATTTTAATGACAAATAAAGGGATTTCAGCATACTATCTGAGCTAAACATATGGAACACTCCCTATCTGCTTCAGTTGTTGTTTATTGCCACTTCTTTTTTTACCCTCCTATTTTTTTTCCTTGTCTGCGATAGAATTTTGAAATGACGAGCTTGACAACTAAAAGATATTTCTTAACCAAATGGTTGGAGGCTTTTTATAGAGCCTCTAAGATGTATACCCTGAACCCTTACTCAAAATTCCTTGATGAAACAAGTGATGTTGCAGTAGCTGTATTATTAATCAATATTTTTCATGTAAATGTGTATTGCTATGAATTTATGTGGTTATGCATAATTAGGAATATTCCAGTAGGAATATTATACAATATTTCAAAGCATGACCCCTCAGTTATAGAACCAGGTGAAGTTAAATGTCTGTGACGGAAAGAGGTAAATATGATAACCTATAATTAGCAAGGATGCGATCTAGCTCATACTGGTAATTGGGATTGGTGAGCCACTCCAATTCCGCTTGCTGAGTTTGCACAAATTGCTTGGTGGATAGTATTGCACTTAAATTATTTATAATCTGCAGCTTTTGAAGTGTGATGTGGGAAAATTGTTTGGGGAAGAATGACACTTTTTGTTAACTATAGTGCCAGAAGGAATGAAACAGACTCCACATTGCTCAAAGAACTGAAGATTGGTACTGTAAGTGCCAATGGCGTTGAACTAATGAATTCGTATTCTTCTACCACGAATTGGTTTTCCTTGATTGGATAATCATAGTACATAAAGGGAAACTGCTTTTACTTTAAATCACTTAATTTCGGGAATAAATCAAACTGCTACTAGTGGGAAAATTTTACCAGTAATTTTCTTTACCCATTGTCTTGTCATGTTTTTGGTCACTGTAGTTGATGTTGTCCAACATAGGCAAACAAGAGAGAAGACATTTATGTAGTTGATGTTCCTGCACTTCCTATCTGCAGTCCAAGTGAACTATAGGAAAAGTGGTAGGAAATAAGGAAGATTGAGCTTTCCAAGTCTAACCCTTAATTTTTTATTTTATGGTGAGATCCTTTTTGCGCTCTTTCTAATGATTGAATTCATGGCCCCAAGAAATTCTTAAAAGCCATGCCTTTGGGATGAGGCTTGCATGTCTGAAGGGAAATCATCAGGTGTATGCAAATGTTCAGTGTCATAGGCCCCTGGATACGAGGTGTGCTGTTTATACGAGTCATGCTTTTTTATGTCTCTATCATGAGTTAAATGCCGCGTGGTTTCCAATTTACATGAGCATGATTAATAACATAGTTCCCTTATGGTTGCTTTTTTGGTCATTTGGTTATAAATGTTATAACATGTTACAAATGTCTCTAAGATCTCTAATCCCCATATTATCTCCAAGGAACATAACTTTTAGGCTTTCACTTGTAATATAGTCTATTTGGTTTAGATCTGTACTTCCCTTGTTCTTTTTGTTGAGATATCTTGTGAACATTCTCCATTCTTGGTTCCGAGATAATTATACAACTTGTCATACGCCTGTGTGACATTCACGAGTTAGCTTCTTGGCCTCCCATTTAGTTAAATTATACTTATCAAAAGCCTCTTTCTAATGATTGAATTCATGGCCCCAAGAAATTCTTAAAACAAATATCGTTTCAATACGTTTCCAAGGCATCTGACCATCTCATTCCAGACCAATTTATTATCTCTGTAATATCTCATCCTCCTTTCTTTTAGAACTCCGTCCTTGTAAGTCATTCATATTTAACCTTGTTGGTTCTGCCTTCTTTTTCTACAGACTCAGATCTCTTAGGTCCTTTTATTATTTTTTAATAATCGCATCAAGCACCATTAAGTTAGGTTGTGCAGTTAGATTGTCGTGTGGAATAACCTCTTGATTCTTGCACAATATCCCTATTCACCGTCACAGTGCAGATGAAATATATTTGGCTAAAGTTTCGGCCATCTCTAAAAGTCATTATAAGTGAGACTCTTTCTTCTGGGCGCATGGTATTTGTTAACATCAAAATGCAAGTCATCCCAAATTCCAAGATAATGTTATTAAACTAAGATTTTTGTATGCATAAATGTATTCTTTAATTGTTCTAACTTCTCTCCTGCTTGTTTATTATCTTCTATGCAACTTCTATCAAATTTTCTCCATGTCACATCAACTAATTATAAGGATTTTACTGTTAATACTAATTCTATGATCTTTAGCAAAATTCTTTATCCACCACCTACCGTTAGAAGCCCTTGCTTACTATTTCATACCTCCCTACATGTACATGCTTATGCAGTTACTAACTCATTTATCTTTCTGTTATATTAATCGGTCAAAATATGCACCAGGTTGGTTGGATAGTTCACTTTCTTGAGTTCTTTTCAGATAAATTTATTCTATTCCTCATTTCTCCTACATTTTGATATTTATTTCTTTTTATCAATATAAAAAGTAGTCCTTGAAAGATGTATGTCAAATGCCTTCGGGTGTTGACCTTCCACAGTCGAAGGGGGAAGTGTGACCTATATCTGTTGTATGGGACTGTGGTGTTGTAGATTTTGATTTGACATATTCGTGATTTGTGTTCCTTTTTGTTCTTTCTATTTACTTTTAGTTGATCCAACATGTTACTTGATAGCCATGAAGGCTAATTCGTTTCTGTCTTCATCATTTTCAACTGCTTACAATTTAATGTTTCATTGTCAATATTTAGATTGTTTGGTAGGAAAAGGAGGTGGGGCGGTGAATTTTTAATGTCCATTTTTGTGTATACAAGAAATGTTACCCATGCTATGTGCTACTGCTTACTGCATCTTTCATACTTTAAAACCTAGTGTAATTATTTCTTATTGCTAATGTACTATTGCAGTAATTGTTTTTCTCTCTTTTTTTTCTTTTTTTTTTTTCTATTGGAAGTTTAGAACGGATAAAATGAATATGAAAAATAAATCATGTTTATTCCAGTTGTTACCGGAAAATGTTGAAGTGGACCGTAGGCTTCTGTACTGTGCTGAGTTGTTCGTCTTGTATACCACTTTTTGGACTTTTAACTTTATGTGAACACCTTCTTGTTTCCTCTTCACAGGTATCGTGCCATAACTAGTGCTTATTATCGAGGAGCTGTTGGTGCTTTGCTTGTATATGATGTGACTCGACGTTCTACCTTTGAGAATGCTGTGAGATGGCTAAAAGAGTTGAGAGATCATACAGACCCTAATATCGTAGTAATGCTCATCGGCAACAAATCAGACCTACGACATCTTGTGGCCGTTTCGACTGAGGATGGTAAAGATTTAGCTGAGAGGGAAAGCCTCTACTTCATGGAAACTTCTGCATTGGAAGCAACAAATGTCGATAATGCATTTACTGAAGTCCTCGCTCAGATACACCAGATCGTGAGAAAGAAAGCTGTCGAGGCTGGTGATGAGACTGCCACTTCATCTGTCCCATCTAAAGGAGAGACTATTAATGTCAAAGACGACACTTCTACTTGGAAGAGCCTAGGATGCTGTTCAAGCTAGGGAATATTTGCTCCTGCTGCATCGCGTCTTTGTACATTATCTTCACATCATCGTTTCCCTTTTCTGGTTTGTTTGTTTGTTTGTTTGTTTACTGTATTTTGTTGAAATATTGTTGAGTACACTAGCCACAAAAATATAGGACGCGGTGTTCTTGGCAGCAACTGATGATCATAGAATGGGAAGGCAAGGTCTACTATAATATGTTCTGGACTATAGTTAGGAAAGCCTCGATTTTCGGCAACTGTTTTGAGTAATTTATATAAGATGTCGACCCTCTTTCGTATATTTTTCTTCGCTAAATCTTTTCAGCATTATTTTACCCGAACTGGAGCGGTAGGTGTGGAATTGGGCTAGCCACCAAGTAAACAAGTGAATGTTCCCAAAATGCCGGTGGGATGTTGGAAACTAAGCGAGTGAACTACTTCTCTTCGTCGTAATGGCAAAATCCTAAAGTCCAATTTTCTCCCAATTGAATTATATTTAGGGTATTAATATCAATTTTTTCAATAAACGTGAAATCAATTCGGACGGAGTGACTTTTAACATTGTAGGATTTTACGTTATTATTAAGGAATCCTTTTGTCTTTATCCTTTTTCCGTGGGCGGGTTGGTGAATATTTATCGAGTTTGACCCGTTAATAGAAAAATATAATATTATTTTATTTTTTTAGGTGGGATGGGGTGGGGCCCAGTCCATTCATCAGACTTGACTTGTCAAGTAACTATACGTGCAATGATTGGAATAAAAAATTACAAATTGGGCTATCCGCAATCCCAAGCTAATCTGTTTAATTTGTGCAGGAATTACGTGATCATTTTTTTAATTATTAGCCACTAATAAGTTTCTAATGATATGCGGATCAAAGGGAAAAAAAATTTGGAGATCACCCAACTTTAAAAGGTTTCAATCAAGTCACCAGACTTTAATTTTTACTTCAAAGCCAGCCACTCGTAGATGTTAAAACTATATAGAATGTGAAGTAGTACCTAAATGAACTATGAAAATGTCATTGACGAGTGTGTTTTACTCACGAGTTTTATACTATTTTAAGTTGAGTATTGGCTAGATTTTACGAGTATTGAATGTTTTTAACGTATTTATTAGTGTTGTTTTATAAGTTTGGCGAGGTAGTGTAAATTATTGCAAAGTGGAGAAAACATGGTTATTGGCATAAACGAGAAGAAAAGAAGAACAAAAGGAAAAAAATAGTCGACTTTCCATATCAAAAGAAGAAAAAACGGAGGCATGTGACCGAGAGGTGGCACCGGGAAAGAAAAAGAAGCAGAATTGTGGTGCCTAGGCGACACCTTGACATTTGAAGACAAAGTGCGTTTTTTGGCCCATTTTAAAGCTCATAAAAACTCTAAATTCAACAAAAATACGTGGAGAAATATAAATATAAGAATGAAGGCACTTTTGAGGGGTTTCATACATTGAGGGACATAAAATACAACTTGATATTTAGGAGAGCAAATCAAATGAGAAAAAGATCAAGAAATCGCGAGTTTGAAGTATTGATTGGAAGAAGAATAAGATCTTGATGCAAGATTCATCCATTTTTCTACATTTTTATTCAAAACCCGGTGATATATTTCATTATTGTCTATTATTTTTCTTCATCTATTATAAATAGTCAAGTTTTTTAATGAGAACGAACAATATAATCCATTCGAGACTATTTATTTCTTGGATTAAAGATTCTAGCTCTTTCATTATATGTGTTGATTCTATTCATAAATTTAATATTTTGAATTACTTGATTAATAATTCAATGATTTTGTGAATCTTTTACGATTCGGAAGGTGAGTTTTATATTTAGACAACATATTAAAATTCAGTAATTTAGTATAATGTGTAGAGATACATATGTTAATTATTGTGGTCATTATATGAATTCTTAGAACAAATAGTGTGTTTAACTAAGATTGATTCATATAGAAATATGTGATTGAATTAGTTCAATAGACTCAATGAGAACTTGAGATAGGTAAATTGAATACAATAGAATAATTTGATCGAACACTACATTAGATATGCGAATCTTGAATTAAGACTTAAAAGTAATCAATAGATGAAATTGTTATACCTTAATATTCATTCCATATTTGAAATATCAATTTGATCTTTGTGTGCAATTTTGATACTTTCAATTAGTTAAAAGTAGTTAAATCAAAAATCACCAAATCATAATTCCTTTTTTTTTTTTTTTTTTTTTTTTTGTCAATTAGGAGGTAGAAATATTAAATTAAGTATTAAATTGTAGCCATGTTGTGAACAGCCATCCGAATTCAAATGTCTACTACATTACTTGTTACAATATCGTACACTTACAATATAAAAACGCAACAACCGTGTCATTTAAATCTTTGTATTCACCAAATAGCGTGATTTTTGAAACACGATCCCTCATTTTACAAAATCAATATACCGTTGTCCACGTGTGTCCTATGTAGAATTCAATTTGATTTTTTAACAATAAACTTGCAGCTACATGATTTTTTTACAGAATTTTAACAGGGCGCTAACGTGGCGGCACCCTGTTTGCCTGTTTTTATTTATTTTTTTCTTCTTCCAATGAAAATCTTTGGAGTGTAATTTCTATTGATTTTCGGTTGTTTTTTCCTGTACCTATAGTACTGTTCTTTTTTTAACCCCACACAGGCATATCCATGAATTGCATTATTACCATCTAAAGAAGTGACTGAATTTGAATAAAATTTAAGTTTAGGGACTTGAATGAGACTGTTTAAAGTTGGATAACCTCTAAAAAAATTTACCCGCGCATCGCATTGTCTCATGAAGAATATTCTGACTATTGACCTAATATATATTTCGTCCTTGTCTAACGAAACTTGCTTAGTGAGTTCCTCTTGAAGAACTCTCCAATACTAGTCAGCAAAGCTTCATAGATAAATTTCATGGAAGCTGAAGAAATTCTCCAACTCTTGGAATCTTACTGGTTTCAACATGGATTTTTTACTCACAAACATGATGATCAAGAATCAATGGTTTGTGCCATGCCAAACCCGAAGCTTTTAGAAGTTTCCGTGCAACACAGACCGACCCTTCAAGTCCGATCCTTTAGCGACCAAGGTATAGTCAACGATGCAAGTTTCAGTCAAGAAACAGCAACTTCACCTAATTCAGTCAAACCAAAGTTGCAGAAGATATTCTCTGGGAAAGAAATAACTCAATCCTTAAATGACGAAGCCGATGAGGAGAAACCGAAACCCCCTGAAGGAAAAACGAGGCAGAGACGAAAAGATATGAGCAAAAGCTTATCAGCACTTGAATTTGAGGAGCTAAAAGGGTTCATGGACTTGGGATTTGAGTTTACTGAAGAAGATAAGAGTTCGAGCTGCTTAGTTTCAATCATTCCTGGACTGCAACATTGGGGGGAAATAGATGTGAATGAAAATAAATGGGAAAAAGTTTCGAGGCCTTATCTCTCTGAATCTTGGGGTGTTTTGAATCAAAGAAAAGCATATAGTCCTTTGATGAAATGGAAAACTCTTGGTTCTGTACATGAAGAAATCAACATGAAAGACCAAATCAGAGTTTGGGCTCAATCTGTGGCATCAACTGTTAGATGGAGTTGACATCTCATCCCCCAGTACAATTTTGACATTTTACCACGGGGTTAGCAAATAGCAAAACATGTGTTAAAAGTTGATGTAGAGTATTGAATGGTGCCTTGCTATTTACTAGCTCGAACTTGATGTAGTGAGATGTCAAAATTGTAGTGGAGGATTGAGTTAAATAACGTTGTTTCCTTTGCCTTTCTTCGCTTGAAATTAATGTTGTGAGTGTACATAAGGGATTCTGATAGATTGTTAACGACATAGAAAGACCTAGAGTCTATGTAGTTTTGTTATACTTTTGAGAAGATAACAATAGGATATGTAGATGATGTTAAGTTCACCAACTCTTCCCAATTTCTGATTAGTTTTGAAGTCACTTGGCAATGCTAATAATAGCATAGAACAGGTCGATGTTTATCGTTTTGAAATAGTAGCCCTTGGTGCAACAGTTGAAAATTTTGTACTCTTGTTAATAATTGTGTTATCTTATCTTTGATGGGACACGATACTATATATCCCAAGCATATATAAATTTCAATAAAAAATAATTTTGTCAAAAAATTTAGGGAGAATTACAGTCAAGGTATCAAAGTTTTCATTTAGTAGCAGACTTTGTCCAAACCTTTTATTTATGCCACCGTAAATACCAAACCTTTAAAAAATTCGCATCTCAAGTCCAAAATGACAGTTTCCGTCAGTTTAACCCTAGAAACTGTTAGTTGACCCCATAAATTAAAATTTTAATAATTTTCCCCAAATAAAATAAGGGTATTTTTGACATAACACATTTTCCCTATTAAATAAAAAATTAAAAAAAAAAAAAAAAAAAGACCACATACCCCCCACCCCATCTCCTCCTTCCCCAATCCCCTCACTCCAAAACCAAAAACGCCCCACCCAACTTCCACCATCGTCGCCGATCATTGGTACTTATGTGGCCGTCAACCGCCCAATTCAAACACCACCCAAACCCCTAGCCCTCAATCACTGCCACTTAGTACCCAAGCTACCATTGACGACTACCTACATCATGGCAATGAAAGGGTTTGTAGGTTAGTGAGAGAAATGACAGTGAATGTTTGAAGGAGGCAAGAGATTGGTGAAGAAGATGATATATTCTAAGTTAAGAGATCAAGGAATATACACTGGCAGTAAGGCAATGGTGCCGCCACATTTATTGAATTTATAAGATCTATCTACAACTTCACACACCATCTAAGCCCCTAGTTCCCAACCGCTGCCACTAGATACCCAAGCCCTCAATCTAGTGGCGATCCTTGGTGACCTTTTTTGGTGGTGGTTGTTCTTATGGTTGTACAGTAACTTGCGATGGCTAAAGAGGCATCCATAGGCTTCAACGACGGAATGGTGGAGGAGGTAGAAGCACTAGTGGTGGTTGTAAACGACGATGATAACGCGCTACTAGTAGATCTAGTAGTAGACGAATTAGTATGATTATTGTTGTTGGGGGTGGAGACTCTAGGAAAGATGATGAGATGGAGTCAGATAGTAGTTCGCTAAGTGGTGGTGCCACCACTAAGGGAGGTTGATGCGGTGATTATGGTGTTGATTTTTTGTTTATTGAATCCTTGATTTCCATGTATACATTTGTGTGTGTGTGTTTGAATTCTCGATATTCTGTATGATTGATTAACTCCATCTCCCGACCCTCTCTTTCTTCTTCTCTTTAAACATATACACACACACAGAATATAGATATAGCGAGAGAGAGGTTTGACTTGAGGGAAAGATACACGGGTGCAATGCCTACCATGGCGATGGCAACCAGTGCTGGGTGGGGGCATTTTTTTATTTTGGGGTGATGGTTGAGGAAGAAAGAGATGGGACTAGGAGTGGAGGTTTGTGGTTTTGTTTTTAAATTTTTCATGTAATAGGAAAAATGTATTACCCTTATCTTATTTGGAAAAAGTCATTAAATTTTTAATTTATGAGGTCAACTGACAATTTTTGAAATCAAAGTCATTTTGGACTAGAGCTATGAATTTTTTAAAGATCTGATACCTATGATGACACAAATGAAAGGTCTGAATAAAGTATGCCACTAAATAAAATGTTTGGTACCTTGATTGCAATTCTCCCAAAATTTTATGTTTGCAACTTGCAAGGATATTTCTGAGCATATTCTAGAATCTAGATGAGTTATATATGAAGAAAAGCGGTAAATTGATAACTCAAAAAATTAATTAACCGGATAAAGAGGTAAAACTAAATTAACGCAATAAAAAAGTAAGATAATTTTCTTGCAACATGCATTAACGCAACTGTCCAAAAATTTGAGCTCAAGGTAACAGATGATGGTCTCAAACATGTCTAGTACTGAATTCAAACTAATTGGTAATGTTTGAAGACTTATTGAGGATAACTCCCTCATATTTAACCTGGAACCACTTCATTGCATCCTCTTTTGTGACCCTGTGCTGGATTCCAACACGAGACTTGCATCTACGACGACGGCCCACACGGTAACCTGGGCGCTCCAAAACAATGTAGAAATCCATACCATAGATTCCAGTTGATGGGTCATACCTGGAAAATTCATGGATAATGATAACTTGTTTCAACATAAGCAAAATTATAACATGAAATTTCACTACTTGGACCTAGAAAATACAAATATTACTGCATTTCAAGGTTAAAATAAAGGCATATCTCAATCTTAGCCAGGGAAAACTAACAGTTACAAGTTATCTGCCACATTTTCTTCATGCACAATACCCATTCTTTCTTTCCTTTTTCAATCAAACTGCCAAAACGATTGAGTATTTAACAAAGCTAAAAAGTTAAAAAGTACAAATTAGGATAGGTGTCTTGCCTAACCTCTAGCTCGTGAAAACAACCTGATAAAACTTACCTAATCAAAAAAACCAGGTGTAAACGAAAATACAATGGAAGGGACCTCAAGGCACATGTGCTAGAAACATCCAACCCTAGAGGGACTCGGAACTCTTATATATCCAAAGTTCAATATGGAAATAATTTCAGAGGTTTAATTTAAAATACCTAGACTTTTTTAGAACATGTCCGAGTCAAATATCAATAATTCGAAGTACTTCTTTTTACACTATTTCAGAAACCGAAGGACTCAATTGTATGAATATGTAAAATACAAGATTTCCAATCCTAGCAAGAAAGGGAGAGAAACGGATACTCAATATAAAGTGAGTTAAACAGAATTTCATACTCGATCTCAAAGATACATATAGAATTATGTCATCTCGTGGTGAAGTGCAAAATTTCATTTGTTTTACCATGTTGGTGTTGGGGGGACGGGGACGGAGAGGGGACGAAAGAATAATTTTATGCACCGAAACTAGATTTCAATCTGTTACAAAGACCATGTGCTCACAGTAAAGTATTCACAAGCCACCATACTTAACACCTAACGATTTGCATGAAGGTCAAGTGACATCCGTAACATTTTAATCCAACAAAAGATCAGGTAACACAAATATCTTCTAAAGAACGTACAATTCCCGAATAAAGCAAAAATTGGTTGGGTTCTCACAATCAGCAATAGATACAATTTACAGGATGCAAGTAAAAAAACATTGCTATTTCCAACTCTCCATCTGAAGTTTAAGACAAGTTTAGATACATCATAAAACAACCTTGAAAACATGAGCAATAGCAGTATCATAGAATTGACTTACTTGATTCCAAGATCAATGTGTTCCTGAATGCCAAAGCCAAAACATCCAGTATCGCTGAAATTCCTTCTCAACAACTCATATTCCTTGACCTTCAAGCCACTCTCAAGAAGCTGCATTGCTTTGTCACCCCTGACTGTGACATAGCATGCGATCTTTTCATTGCGCCTGATCCCAAAGGACCTCACAGTGTATCTTGCTGTGGAATAAATCAAATAATTTCACTAGAGGAAATACAGGAGAGGAAAGAAAAACTAAGTACATTTCATCACTATATATTTTGATTCTAAAAGATTAAATTACACATAGAAGAGGCATAAACCACTGTGCTATCCTCAGATTATCAATAATCAGTTGATCAAACTTTTGAAGATGAAATAACTACAGTGAACATCTTTTTGCATATATGCACTTTAAAAGAACAAATAAAACAGAGTTTCAGATAAAGATGCTATCGTATCTATTTACCATCTCACCAAAGTATAACTCCCATTAGAAAGAGAGTTGACCAAAGTCACTCTACACAATTGAGAAAACTAATAGTCAGAATTCATTTTAGAGCTACCATTACAGAATATTTATGAAGTTACAATATCATAGTCTATCACCTAGCAGAGCAGTACTTTGCAGACAGTAAAGCAATAAATTGTATCATTTTAAATCAAATATTCAAAATATTATACACATTTACAATAAAAGAGTGCTAAATAATTCTAAATTAAGCCAGATCCAAACAATTGAGGAAGCTATAAGCAAGTTTTCATTTTTAGAGCTATCATTAACGAGAATTTAAGAAGTTGCAATGTCACAATCTATCATCAAGGCATCACATTAAAGAAGTATTTTATAAATTACTAATATAAACCATATGACTTTCATAATATGGTAAGCAAGAATAGTACCCTGCAGACCTTGTACTATAAATAATAGAACCCCTACAAATAGCTTCAGATTTTGAGAAACTTACCCTTAGAGAAAACAGGAGATTGGCCACTGAGTTGCTCTAAGACCTGAAAACATAAAAAATAAATACATAAAATGGAATTCAAATTCGAAAATACTAAATAAAATAAAAAACGTGTCAGAGATGAAATTATACCTTAGCGGCTCTGGTAAGACGATCTCCACTCTCACCGACGGAGATGTTGAGGACGAGCTTCTGTACTTTAATCTCTCTCATTGGGTTCGACAGCTTCTTCTCTGACGCCTGTTTCACATTAACACAGAGAGACAATCAGTGATGCGCTGAGATTCATATATGTATCTCTAAAGCAAATATAGAAAGGGAATGAGAACAGAGATAGAAAGACCATGGCGGTGCAGTGGTGGTGAGGAGGTTCACGGCCGCCGGACGAGTGGGAAAAATGATGAAGTGAATGACCCTAACTAAGTGGAGGGGAGTGGAAGCTAGGGTTTCTTATGTGTGTTGCTTGTCAATTAGGGGTTGTTAATGGGCCAAACTGGCTCGGCCCATTGATAATGTCCAGTCAGGCTAGCCCTTTTTAAAGGTCCAGCCTGTAGGCCCTATATAGTATGTGGGCCATATGGTCTAACCGTGGTATCCCACGTGCCCTATAAAGAACCACCATTATTTGGATAAAATGAAGTTTTGAATAGTGATTTTTTTAGAGAATATGTAATTAAAAAGTATGGAATTTTTTAGATTTACGAGCAGAATATTTTATTATATTAATGTATAATTGAAAACGAGAATGTAGAAGAGAAAAAGTTTTGAAATAATGGTCGTCAAATATGGACAAAATTTCTTTCCAACAAAAGGACAGATCTTCTAGTTTTCGATAGGGCTGGCCCTATTTCATAAGACCCGACATATACATCAGCCCCAGTTAAGCGCATTGATGTCTTGTGCTACTCACGATCTAACCCTTGGCCTTATAAATGTAAGTCCAAGACTTGGCTTGGATCGAGCTTTTACGAAGCAGGCTATCTAGAGGCTCGAGCCCATTGACACCTTTTATGGTCAATTGTCATCACTTTTAAGGGAGGTTTTAATCTTTCAGAAGATATGTTGTTGCCTGCATCAGTGAAATGGCAAAACAATATTTCCAAATTCATGCACAAAATTGTGCAACAAGGGTCGCAAATTTAGGAACTGCAAGACAATTTCTTACATTCATCCATCCCTTCATCACTTGTTTTAAAAGTTAATGAACTTAATGACACGATAGTTGAAAGGACGAATGAGATAACATTTCGATAAGTTCATCAAAATTGTCAACTTTTAAAATGGCTTGACATATTCTTACATTCTTCCATCACTTTATTGCTCGTTTTAAAAGTTAATGACACGATGTTAAAATGACGAATGACATGACATTTCGACAAGTTCATCAAATTTGTCAACTTCTAAAATGACAAATCTCACAAAGACGAAATAGGTTTAGTAAGTACTCGGATAACTTTTAAAGTTCAATGGCAACTCGATGACATTTTACAAGTTCAACGACAATTAGAAAACATTTAAAAAAGTTTGTGGCGACGGTAATTTCCCTATACTACGTGGGATTTCTACCGTTAATAGAAGGAACCAAAAAAGATTGAATTTTGAATTGGCTTTCAGTATGTAACATATTAGCACAAACATAGTAATAACACAAGTGAAGCCTAACTAGACACGAATAATATGATAAATTGAACTCCTACATTTGACTACAACAATTTACAAAAGCAGCTAAAACTTGTTTAGCTAAGCTACAATGTCGACAGATTCCACCCTGTAGCCACCGCGCAAATATCATTTCGAGGCATCAAAAACCAGTGCTCCTGGTCAAAATACTGCATAATATTAGTTAAGAGGGCCTTCTTCCTTCTGATACAAAGTCCATCAACAACCAATGTTGCACAGATATAATCATGTCCATGCTGGATGAGGATAGTTCAGACGAGCTTGCCGTTGTACATGCTCCGGTATCAACCGGTTTATCAACTCAGGCGATGCTCCAGCCAACTGCAACAAAGAGAATTTGTGTTAAAATAACAGCAAATGCATGCTAGAACCGGTTTCAGTGTTTTTCCAGGATGCGTCACAAGTTAATTTGCAAATAAATAACAATGCATTGGCAAATGCAGTCGTCATCCAGGAAGCATCACAAGTTGATATGAAAATAAATGAGCAGTGCATGGGCAAATGGTAAACATGATATAAAATTTAGATAATACTTAACAAAAATTGGGAACACAAGTGACTCGATAATTGTGGCCAAACTTCTGTGCTTATCTAATTGCTAGCAGTTAGAAATTTAAAATTATATGATAGATTTAAATTTCATATCATAGTCGTAAATGGCAAAATAAGTTTTACCAGGCAACACAATCTCTAACCTTGTGTTTACCCTCTCAGAAACAGAAATATTATCATGTTCAAGTTACTTCAGGTCCATCTTTTCGATATGTGTATATATATGGGCTGTACAGCTCATGTGATAAAAGATGTTTATAGTTCGTAAAAAAAGGCATCGTATCAAGCTGACGTCCCTATATGACCTAATTATCTGAAGCCCCTTAATACTAGGTGAACATAAAGTAGCAAGTATGATAAATATTTTGTATGGGAAAATGATATCCGATATAGAGAAAATGATGGGTAGCATTAATTTGTTGTGCCAATTTTGACCATATATAGCCTGGGTTTGGTTTTAAAACAAACTTTGGAGATGACCAACTTGCCCATTTGTGTAAACTCTGATGTAAGTAAGTCACTTCAATATTGTACAGAGATGGAAAATCGACTGGGAGACAAGCATTCAAGCACAGATTGGGGGGGGGGGGGGGGGGGGGCACAACCATTTAAATTATATTTTAAGTAGCAAAAGGGAACGTTAAGGAAAGATAGAATCCTACTTCCTGTTTAAAGTTGAAAAGTGGAGGAAAAGGGCGACCATTTGGTAGGCGGGCATTAGGCTCTCGGAGCTCATCAAAGAAAGGATGGGCACATGCTTCTAGCTGCGGAGAACAAAACAGCAATTTCAATAAAATTAATGACCAAATATTCTTTATTGGCAAAAATCAACGAGTTCTCATTGCTAATAAAACATTCGCTGTCACAATGGCCAGAGAATTTTGAAAGTCTATTGAGTCTACAAACACAAACTTCATTAGAAATTAACAACATAATTCAGGAAAAAATAAAAAGTTTTAGAAAAAAGAAGGGGGCTGCGAATCGTTCAAGGCTAGGGAAGACATGCAGGTTTCAGTTTAAAACTCTTTTTCTATAAGTTATCCATTTTCTATCTTTTTTATTTTTTTTGGTCAATCAACTGCAGTAACAATCGGAAGGACGGTTGTCGTTACTGGACGACAAAATGAAATTTGGAATTTATTAACATACTCTAATAAAGGTACTGTTAATAATCCTATTTTTCTCTTCTATTTCCATTTTATTTATTTTTATAAAAATATTTGTATTTACCTAATTTTCACATGCATTGCACATGCCTTGTTAACAGCAAAGTGGATGGTTTTGTCTAATGGGGACTAATTAGCTACAACACTAGGAAGGAGATGCCAATGAAAAAGGTTCGGGACGAAGTTGTAACGGTATAGATTGGGGACAAATGGTGCAATTTCCATTTTGTAAAAGAAGAGTAAATCAAACTCACCGCCGTGCAGCGAAGACTTGGTGAATACTGAAGAAGTCGTGAAGCGAGATCAATTGCTTCAGGAGGCATACGCTTGTGAAAAACCTGACCAAAGAGCTTATTATATGCTTCTGAACTGGAATTGTATTGTATTTTATAGATGACTGAAAAAATAACATTGTGGGTGGAAAATAACTGGCATACCTTATGCCATGGATGAGCTTTAATCTGAGGAAACCTAAAATCAGTATAATTTGGATTCATACACCGAATTTCTTCTCGAGTCGGAGTACCAAGAACCTACTTTAAAAAGACTTAAAATTAGTAAATGATTGTTTCATTACTGGTTTTCTTGACCCGTAAAAATGCAGAGTAACTCGAAGGATGCACCTTGATAATTTCTACGAGTTGGTCAACGGTATTTTCTCCAGGAAACAGTGGCTGCAGAGAAATTATGGAGTGTAAGAAATTGAAGAATAACATTCTGCAAATTTAATGAATGTATGAGAATGTCTCAAACCTGTCCTAACAGAAGCTCAGCAAGCACGCAACCAGCTGACCAAATATCAATTGACATCGTATATTCTGTTGCAGCAAATATGAGTTCCGGGGCCCGGTAGTAACGCGAGCAAATGTATGATATATTTGCTTCACCCTTCACCTAATTAAAATAATTATACATAAATTAATGGATATGCACAGAGCATCAAACAATTAGCTTAAATAACACCACCAGATAACTTCATCCATGTTTGTGACTGCAATTATAAGGAAATAAGAAAGAAAAAATGAGTAATGTGCAATAAACATACCAGAACTTTAGCACTGCCGAAGTCACAAATCTTGACCTGGTGTGTAAGAGGATCAACCTGCAGACAAACAAGTAGGGATTTACAAGAACCTACCAAACAGTGCAACTCAATCCAGCAGGGCATACGGGACGGGGAGGTGCCAGATAAAGGTGGTATTGAAACGGCTTACCAAAATATTCTGAGGTTTTATATCCCTATGACATACCCCCGGAACTGTGTGCATATAAGCAAGCCCTCTAAATAACTGATAAAGATGTGTAATTTTATAAGAGTTAGAGATTATACAAATGTAGAGAAGTTACAAAGTAAAAACAGAGCCGAAAAGAATAAAACCTGAAATGTGTAGAGTTTGACATAGATGAGCGGCATACTTTGATTTGAATCATTATAATGCTTTAAGACCTTGTACATTGTCTCAGGGACATAATCCATGACCAAATTAAGGAAAAGCTCATCTCTGGTTGTTGTAGAAAAGAAACAATGCTTCAAAGATATCACGTTTGGATGATCCATCAAACGCATTAACTGCAGCTCACGATTTTTGTAACGCTTATCTTGCAAAACTTTCTTTATGGCCACAGCTTCTCCAGTTTCCAAACATTTTGCCTAGCATAGAGTGACAGCAAATCATTAATTTTAAAATCTGTTGTGAATCACAAAAATTACCAGTAAGTCAGAATACACACCTGGAAAACTATTCCAAATGAACCCGTACCCACGACACGTTCGGCCATGTAACTAATGGTCTGCAAGGGAGCATCACAAACAAACCCTTTAGAGCAGACAGCACGGAGAAGCAATCAATAATTCATATTCTCAAATCTCAGGATTAAAAAGGAACTAAATCTCTATATAACAACTTCCAAGATTTTCATCTCAATAATATCTTTAAGGAACTAACTACGATTTTCAAACCTTGCAACTAAGGTTACTAAAATTGAAATGATGAAGTTCAGTCACTAACCCTTTTGGGCTCGCCATTTTTGCCTCCAATTGTAGTGGAAATAATGTGACCATTAACTGGACCATTACTATCAACTAGAGAATCCGGCATGTCCTGCAATAAATTCAAGCCACGGCATCAATGATAAAACAAATGATCCCACTCATAATAACACAACTGGCAACTCAACCTCACTCAAGTAAACCATTTTTTTTTTAAAGCCACAAGAATCAAAGACATGTTATGCTTAGAAAAATAAGGAAATGTTAGACACAAAACATAACTTTAAAGAAAGCATCACATGGAAGAAAACTTGTAATAGAAACAAAGACAATACTGCAATTATAAGGAGAATCAACCGTCAGGAGACTGCATGAAGCAATCCCTCCATTCAACATATTCAAGCACAATTTAACTAAAGGAAAACGGCTGAAACTTCACCTAAGAAAAGTAAACAAGTTCAAAGAACAGATAAGAATATCAAAACTTACATAAGAGACAAACAGAGCTCACAGTAGCTGCAAAAAATATTCATAAATGCGTAACGCTTCCCTGTAACTATAACAAATAACACAACAACAAAATACAAGAAATCTGAAAAAAGAAGAAAGGGGCAAAATACAAATATTCAAAACTTAAAGAAAGATAGGTCGAAAGTATATTCCTCGGTGCATTAAAAAAGAACCCAGAAAATAAAATGGGGGGAAAATGAATATACAATAATAATAGTAACAAACTTAGATCGAGGAAAAACTGAAACTTTTAAGCTAGATCAAGGTAAAATATGAGAAATCCAGCCCAAGTTTCATAAAAAAACAAAGAATGCAGAAAGAAATGGAAAAGAAGTCTAGAGAGAGAACGACAGCGATATGATACCTTGTCAGTTTCCATGGTAGCAGAGAGTTTCACGGCGGGGGCAGGTCGTAGTTGTGGTGGTAGAGTTGAAGCTTGGTCAAGAGTATGATTAGTACTGCAATGATGATATTGATGGTCGGGTAGTGGCTTTGGCTGATGCTGCACCGGCCCCACCAGCAAGGAAACCATGTAATAAATTTTCTAATATTTTGTTTTCCTCCTTTTAGGAATCCACCTGTTACTATTCATCTTTGTCACATAAGTTTTCACATTTCACCTCTTCAAATCCTATTTGGCTACAGTAACTTTTTTATTCTATCTATTGATCCGTGTTCATTTTTTATCCCTCGTTTGTTGACTAATTAATATTTATATTTATATTATTAAAAAATATTGTATTTCTCCAAATATTTATCTTTCTTATATATATACTAGTGGAGGATCGTGCGTTGCACGATGACTGTTATAGATTTGGGTATATTAAAAGAGAGAAGTTGATTGCTACTGTTGATAACGCGTCACCATTTGCGTCGTGTTGATGTCACCTTTTTTTTTTCCCGCTGTGCCTTTTTATTTTTTCCATTTCGGATGCGAAAACGACGTCGTCTTCCCTGCAAAAGATAATGCCAAAGACGCCCTTTGTTTCTTTCATGTTTGGAGCTATCTGTTCACAAAATAAGGAGGTTATGGTGCATACATCCAGTGCAAAGAAAATTCACTGCATTTCGAATTCGATATCTTTTACTTACGTCAAAATGTGTGCTCATCTTCACAAAGAAAATTCACTTCAAACAATAACCACCACAAAATTATTTTGCAACACATTACCAAGAGTGAAAATGCACAAACTCATATCCATTATTCAAGGACATCATCTACTACCAACGATAAGAAACATGTAATGCCCCATGAAGAAGAAATCATTAGAATAAAGACCTAATTCCAGAAATTTTGAGCAAACATTAGCACTATATTAACACTACTATTATTATTCTAATTATTCCAAATTAACAGACTTCCAAGAACCACTAATCAACAGAAACCGAACAAAACAAACTCAGAAAGATACAAATTTCCATCAATTTCAGAAATGGGCAAATAGGAAAATATGGCATAAATGGGGAAAGAGCGAGACAAAAGATACGCGAACTTTATTTATATTCATATAAAATTTACATACTGATCCCCAATTGATAAGCAAAAAGCAAGCTTCCAAAAACTAAGCTGAATTCTATGAAATGTATCAGCACATTGTAACATAGTGGGATGTACAAAAGTCTTGCAGCAAAAAAGTTGGATTTTAGAACAACAAAATGAAAGTAATTTCATGGGTACTTGAACTCGTAGAGTTAGTTCTTCATTGGATCAGCAGTGGTGATTGGTGGATTTGCATCACTGTTTTCAACATGACGATCACTGGTTGTCGCCATTTTCTGCTTTTTCAGTTGTTCAATATTTTCTTTTTCGAACACAAGGGTCCTTCGTGCAGTAGGCAGACTGTTGCAATATGAGACATTTTTCTCTTTGAGCTGATACGGAGAAGATGTAGATTTTTGGTCATTGGCAGAGCTGTTCTGAAGAACATAGATGACATCAAATCTTGGTTGATTGGTTTTTGGATCTGGGTTTCCAAATTTCATGTAAATAAAATGGTCTTTAATTTCACAATTGGAGTTTTGAGCATTGATGAAGTGCTCTGGCTGCATGAAGATAATAAAATGTTTAACATACTTGTGAATGTAAACTGAAAATACTGGTAAATGTGAAGTAACAATTCATAACAAAAAATTGCACCGTTATATTGTCTTTCATCAGTTCCTCAGCTGAGAATTGCAAGAATTTTTCAGCCACATCACCGAATAAAGATGCAGTAATAGTGCTGGTGTCATCAGAAATTAGGACATTGCATCTTGCTCTGGCATAAATGTACATGGGTAGTATCATGCATTTTGAAATTAATAGAAATGAAACTATATATAGAGTGGTCATTTGGTGTACATAATCTGACATGTATTGTTTATTACCTTGGAATTGCTTTGGCATGCATGTATTTGCAATAGTTGCAAGAATACATTTCATTGAGTTGAGCGAAAGACATCCAACCACAAGTATCACATGCCATATACCAAAGTGATTGAGTACCTGTCTTCAATTCGATCTTTCCTTTTATCCATGATGGTTTGCGCTGGAATAAGTAGGAGGAATGTTACGAAATTTGCGAAAGTAAATCTCCATCTATGAAGAAATGAAACGAAATTGAAACTAAATACAAATGGTCTTATTTTCAGTATATTAGTATTTCGTTTACCGTTGGTGAGTGTTCTAAAATGTCCTTGATGTTGATAATTTTATTCATCTGAGGCGGCGAAATAGTTGATGTATTCGGCAATTCATATGTTCTTTGAGTAACCATCTCTGTCAACATCTCTTTGTTTCTTTCAATCCTTGTAAATAAGTGGTAGTTATAAATTTAAGTAACGAATGAGGTCTAATTGCATGATGAACTGTACATCTACAATGTAAAAAGTGTATAAAAAAATATGCATACTAACCATTGTTTTATTTCAGCAAGCTTTTCGAATTTCGGATTAATGAGGATTGAACTGTTTGCTTTTGTGGATAGTGACATTCCTGTTCAATAAAATATAATTATGTAATTAAGTTATGTTGAGCTAAGAACAAAGGTTTACTAATTGTAAAGATAAAATTCTGATTTGATTTACCTCTAAAAGATGTGACTTTTAAATGATTTCCAACAATCACTGGTTTTTTCATAAGGCAGTCAATGATTTCAGCGCCTTCACGGTCGATAAAATTGTCCCAGATGGTCAGGATAATTGCTTGCAATCTGCAAATCAAGATATTAAATTCCAGATTAGTTGCATGAATTGGTACACTATCAATTTGTATTTAAAAATTCATATTTATATATGCATAACTTTCATTGATAAGAACAATGTCTTGGACTGTGGAATCTGCATTTTTGTTGGCAGAAATTCTTCGTTTTGGACGAACATCAACAGCAATGCCAACAAATGCTGTGTAGAAAAACATGGGTAAGTTTTTTAGGATTAGTTTTGAAGTAAAAATATTACTATATATTTAAATGTTAGCTTCCATCTCTGATTAGTAGTAAGACTTACCTACTTCGTGGTCCATATCAATGTAGTTTTCGAGTTCATCAAATGGTGTAAAATGAAAACACGATTCCACAAGAGGGCTATGGTCTTCATTTAATTCTTCAATTCGGGTTGAACCACTAATTGTCCACTGTTTATCTCCAAAAACTGATGTGAATCGTTCATCCGTTTGCTTGACATATGCATTTGAGATCAAGTATGTCTTCGATGGTACCAAAGTATTTTCAAGAGCCTTGACATTTTGAGCAAATATTGTTGCTTGGACTTTGTTTTCCTACACAAATTATTAATGAACAAATGTAGCAGGCAAATGTAATTAGCAAAATTACCAAAATTTGGAAATGCAACTATGTAAAATACACCACAGAAGCTGGAATATATTTTGTTCATAATGTGATTTAAAATAAACAGGAAAAATTTGTACTGGGAAAATATTACCTCAGTATCTAGTAGCCATAGGTGTTGATACATTCCATTTCCTTTTTGTGATGTCCTTGGAGCTGTTTTTTCCACAACCACTACCTTACATGTCCATCCAGTTTCTCGTGGTGCAATATCAGGGATTAATTTGTGATTTGGTGCCATGGTTTCTAGTATAAAAATATAAATCAGAAAACACAACATAGTTAGAATGCAAAAGCATGATGAACAAATGATGAATAATAATTGAAAAAATAGCATTATGGCAAGATATGGAAGTAACTACTACTTCATATTTGTTAAAGAAATAAATGTAGTTTAAAGTCAGAGAGAAAATGTCTACCTTGTTCAAGTGATCTGTACAGTGTAGGATGAACTGAGCAATGTTTTTATAAGTAATTGTATGTAGTAGTATATATATGTTTTTTAATGTTTACATACGTGTACACACACATATATAGATATGCAAATGTATGGTGTAAAAGTAGGTGAATGGACTGACAGTACAGTGGTGGGTATGGGAGCCATACTGATTCAGTTTCACAAGAAAGTAAGGACATAAGTTATTCATGCTTAGCTGTAGAATAGAAAAAACAAAAAAAGGACAGTAATAATTAATGTTTGCTTGTAGAACACATAAAGTAGAAGCCTGCAAATTTACTGCAACTAAACAATTTATGAAATTCAAGAAAGTAACTATTCATTTTTTTAATATTTTTTCTTTGTAGGATGTGGGAGCATAAGAAATTTTGGACGGTAACTATTAATTTTTAGTTGTAGAAATATATACTGCACAATAACTAAAGGTACTAAAGTAAATATGAAGAAGCAAAAAACCAAAAGTAACATGAAACACGACAAAACACAGGCAAGGATCCATATTATTGACTAATTTTAGCCCATTTTGAAATAAAATATGAAATTTTTCGATATATTCACAACATTTTGATCAAGCATTTGCATTCAATAGTTCATTCGTACGCAAAGTTCCAAGCACAGCCAGAAAAATAGATGTGATAAATGAGAAAACTTACCAAGACAAATGATAGAAAGACGAATGTAAATACAGTTTCACTGATGTAAGCTATGTCTTGTTGAAGCTCCTATAATAGTTCCAGAAGTTAGAGATGAGTAAAGCCGGAAAGCAAGTAGGCATCTCATCAGTAGAAATATCCAATGAAAATACATAAATATATAATTCTCACCGGAAGTAGAAAGAAGCTAACATCCTGAAGTATCTTGGTATATGAAAATAATAAATTCTTCGAGTAGCTAATCCATGTATGTACGGAAGAAAGAAGATAAAGACAGATTTCACAACTTAAGCATTTTGAACCAACTATAACAGGGAAGAAAAGCAAAGAAAAATAAGCAAAATTAAGTTGATGAAACAGTTGTAATCTGTTAAACTTAAATGGAATGGAGAATAAATGTTTCCTTTATTATCTGTGGCCAGATAATACCAGATTAGGTTTATCACAAGAAATTCCCATTATTTTGCTTAATAATCAGCTTGTCTAATTATGGAATTTGACTTCAATTATTCCCTATCTTTATCCATGAAGATGAAGGGGACCCAAAATTATGAGTTTAAGCGGTCAAGAAATGGTCCGCTGTACAGATTGGTTTGGTCGAGTCCATGTATGGATAACAATTTGTCATAGACAATAAAGCATGTTGGCTACATATAAAGGCAACTCAGAACTCAAAAAAAGTAAAAAAAAAATTCACAATCTGTTTAAAATTTTCTCTGTAAAAAACCAGTTATAATTACAAATTACTTAAACCAGCTCCAGTCACGTCATTCAATCTTAAAGTGAAAACTTGAGTTGAGACACAGCAAGCAAGTGAAGCACTTTTGGTAACAAAAATAAAAACCTATAGATCGACGAAGATTTATTTTCAATCACACTGTTAGATTAATCTCAATCTCAGTTTTAATCCTTAGTTGCAACAAACACGACTACATGCAATATCAGGAATGTTAAACAAGACTCGGCCCTTAGTTACATTATTTTTTTAAACATAAAAAGTAAAGAAAGTAAGTTTAAGCTTTAACAAACGTAAAGCTGCAAAACTACACACGTTTCTGTCCGCCAATCACCAAAATTAACTAAGAAAACACATAAAATAAAAACGAAAATCCCAAAAGTTAGACCCCAGAGAGAGCAAACATCAACTTAATCCACGACATTTTCAACTTGTTCTGTACAAAATGCCAAGACAGTTTAACCGAAGCCTCAAAAATACACAATAAATCACGAAATTTTGCAAGATTACAAAAAAAAAAAAAAATAGATAAAAGATTGATACCTCAGAAGAAGAAAATCTCGAAACCCAAGTCCACCGCAGCATATACGCGTGTTCTGGCAAAAAAAATAAAAAATCATGATACTCCACAAGCAAATCGAGTGGCAAAGTTACAATAAACGTGAAGGGAGTTTAACCAAAGCCTCGAAAACATATAGTAAATCACAAAATTCGTCAAGATAAAAAAAAAAATGAGACAAAAGATTCAGAACATACTTCACAAGCAAATCGAGAGGCAAAGTCAGTCGGCCAATTTTTGAGACCTCCCTTTTTAGCTCTCCCTCCTGTGCGACGAGAAATGGTGAAGAGAAGAAAGTATGTACAGATTAGCAAATTTTAAATCTCTTAAAATGAATATTTGTAACTTAAAGTAAAAATTGAAGAAAAATAAAATTGATAGAAATTGGTGTGAGTATGAGGATTAAGGGTGGGGTAGAAAAAAAAATTAACGATTATGATTTTACGTTTAATAATTTAAGATAATTTTTATATTTAAACTTAATCGACAATATAATTATTATCACATTTTAAGTTTATTTTTTTTAAAAAAAAATAAATCGATCCAAATGTATATTAATATCTTGAAATATCAAATCATATGAAAAATTGTAAGAAAATAAAGTTCAAAAAAAAGATATTGGAATTGGGTTGTGATTGAAAAAAAACATAAAAAATCAAGACTTTACGTTTTAAAAAATGCGGAGTATTTGTGAGAAATAGAAAGTTACTAAAAAGTTACTTTTTCTATTCAGTCAAAGCCTAACATTAATTTCTACTTCATATTTACAACTACTACCATTTCGTGGGACCTAACACTCTTCTTCCTAAAAAGGTTGTTAATAATTTTACTCAAATACTTTTATTGAATCCAGAAAGTAATAATTATGATCTACTCAAGTCTCAACTTGTGTAAGCATGCTTCTTGTTTGGATAATCTTAAAAATAATTTCAAAATACTTTTAAGTAATTTTTTCTTTTTATGTGGGAAGCAAAGTCTTCAGTAGGAGCTCTCATTCAAGTGTAAAGACATTAAGAACATACCAATCCCTCCTCGAGCTTCTTTTTTTGTTGAATACCAGATGCTTTCTCCTCGGTGATCTTTGAGATCATAGACCTTGCCTATAGACAGAAGATATTGTAAAAATTACAACTCCAGTTTCAATATGAAACGAGAAACAATAAGAAAAATTGAAGCAACAAAATCATGAAACATCTACACTCAACTTAATTATACAGTCATCCAGAACAAAATAGCAGTAGAAATGGTAACATAATACAAACAAAGTTAGTTTCATATTTTGCATAATAATGTACCAATCCACAATCACTCAGCTTATAAATAAAAAGAAATGCCTTAAAGGAAACAAACATCGACGCAACCATTCCGGACATAATTAGAAAAACACGAGGAATCCTTTTGTATGGTGAATTAATTGGATGGTTTGTTAATATTAAAAATTTATTTACCAGTAAATAAGTTTAAAAGTAAATATACATCAAAGTTGGAAATAAGTTATTTTGAAAGTAACCTCCAACTCATTCTTGAAAAAAAAAAAAAAGGAAAATTTTCTACTTATAAATAAGAAAAAAGTAACCTATCCAAATATGTTTAGAAACAAAAAGTGACTTGAAGAGTAAGTTTTAAGCTTCGGCAAACATTTTGTTAAGTGCATGCATAATGAAAGATTTAAAGCTGAGCCTTCATTCTAATCTAGAATGAAGAAACAAAGACATTATGTTTCAGCAGAATTGACGGAGGAATTTGCCAAAAAACAAAGAAAATAAGAACTTACAGCCTCAGGTAATGAAGATGTTCTATTATCATCCTCAACTGAAGATGTTCTTGGAGAACCTTCTTCATTTCCTTTGGATACAGGAGAGGGCGGATTAGCAGGAATGTAAACAACCCTCAATTTAACCCCATTGAAAACCTTGTCGTCCTTCCTGTGAAAGTACTTAAAAGATTAACCGAACAATCTCTACATAAATAAATCGATATTTCTTGCTTGTGTTAAAACACATAGAACATAAATAGACATGGACAAACCAACAGCAAGATATCTTACTATTTCATGAATCTAAAAAAAACGAAACATGTTTCTATCTAAATTCACAAGAAATCAGAGCAGTTAAGCCACAAATATTCCATGCAGCCTCCAACTATTTTTTTTTCCCTAAAACAAAAGCCGTAGGCAAAAAAATGAAGTACAAATGCTAAAACGTTTGAGTGACAAACGCCGACAAAACTCATTGTGAAGCTTGCTGGAGCATAAAAACCAGCAGCAGTTTTGTGCACCGATAAGTTCTCTATGATCAATAAGTGTAAAAAGCGAAAGAAATTGGATTAAAAATGCAACCAATAGATAGACCTTGAGTGCGGAAAGACCAAAATTAAAGACCTTCCTGTTGTACACACGATTATTTTTTTCAATGGTTCATCATTCCGATTGATTATAAATATGGGAAATCCAACAGTGAAAAAACATGCATTTTAATATTGTAGGGATTTGTGAATAACCATGGGGCAAGATCTGTTGACGATTAAAATTTAAATCCAATAAAAACAGGCTGTTGCTAAAAGTGTATAACATACCTCAGATTGAATTTGTGTACAAAAATATCTATTAAATATTACAAAATTCATAGGAACGTCGATAGTTTTTGAATTTCCATCATGTTTATGACCCATAAAAATCAAGAGAGATAGATATCACAAGAATTGAAGAAGGTCAAGCATCTTAGTATTTAAAATATGAAAAGATGATAGTCGAACATCATGGGTCCTAACATATATAAGAACAAATTATGCAAAAATGGATCCTATGACATATGTTTACCAATTTTGATGTGTGGAAGCAAAAAAATTTAACATATATGTATGATTAAATGTAGAATTAGACTCAAGGATAGATTATCATAAAAAAGAAATGAACCAAATAGATTTATTCTTGCATTTAGCTGAAGGGAAAAGAATGTAGAAAAAAATGAAAAGTGAAATGGGATCTATATCTGAATTTAGAATATGGTTTCCTCCAATTCAAAATTATGTCCGCCTATTGATGTGGCTGGAGTCCTTTGCTTATTGATGTTGCTGGAGTCCTTTGTTTCGTCGCTACAGATTTTCATCAAAAATTTGTAAAAAAAAAAAAAAAAAGTTAGATATTATTCAAGAAGAACTAACTGCAGCTAAAATTTCTTTATACACAACATTCTTCGTACAATTTGCATGTATTTTGTTATTCTCAGTTGGTTTTAGAAGAATTTTAACACATTTGCTTGTTTTTGCTCTTGATAATGCAACGTAAAGCTGACCATGTGAAAATACAGGCTCGGGTAAATATAATCCAACGAAATCAAGAGTTTGTCCTTGAGCTTTATTTATACTCATTGCAAAGCAAACACGAACTGGAAATTGAGTTCTTTTGAATCGAATTGGACTCGTATCATTTTCAAGAGGTATAAATGGTATGCGGGGTAGAAAAACTCTCTTTCCTTTATATTCTCCAACAGCAATTACAGCATCAATTATGTTTGCATCAAATTTTTTACAGATAAGCCTAGTTCCGTTGCACAAACCTTCAGATGGATTTATGTTTCTCAATAAAATGATAGGACAATTTAACTTCAAAATTAACTCATGTGGTGGAATACCATTAGGAGTTAATGTATTTAAGAAATCTTCATCAAAGTCTTGTTTATTTGTATCAACTGCTTCATCAAAACTATAGTATTTAATTGAGACCCCAGGAAACTGTTCTATTAAGATAGCATTTATAAAATCTACATTCTCATTCTTTGCAGTTAATATGACTCTATTAATCATGTGTTCAATATTTTTCTGGTAATCGTCTAACTTAGGAAATACAACATCTATCAATTTTTTCACAGAATTGGTTTCATTTTCATGAGCAATAATCATTTCATTTGGAAGTTTAATCATATTGCATGAATGTAAACTTTCAGTCCCATTTCCAATTCGTAATAGATATTCAGAAAAAGGCAAATCCAATTCAGCTCTCATATTTTTAACCAGTTTTATTTTTTTAACAATTGGCCATAAATATGAATTAACAAACGCCGCATTAATTATATCTTCTTTTTGACCTTTTGGAACAACAGGTAATACTTGACGAAAGTCACCTCCTAAAACAATCACCTTTCCTCCAAACGACACATTATTTTCTGTAATATCTCGTAACATTGTATCCAATGATTCGATAACTAATTTATTTAGCATGGGAGCTTCATCCCATATTATTAATTGTGTCATTCGGAATAATTCAGCTAAGGAAGATTGTTTGCTAACTGAACAAGTTGATTTAACACTTACTTGAAGAGGGATTCTGAATCTTGAATGTGCAGTTCTACCTCCAGGAAGTAATCCCGCCGCTACTCCTGAAGATGCTGTAGCCAAAGCAACCATTCCTTTTGTTCTTACGGCTGCAAGTAAAGAGCGATATAAAAATGTTTTTCCTGTTCCTCCAGGGCCATCAATAAAATAAATTCCATTCTTTTTGTTGAAAACATCACCTAAAATCATATCATATGCTCTTTTTTGCTCTAAATTTAATTTCATTTCACATAACATATCTTCATCAGAAACGATTATGTCTAATTCATCAGCAATAGTTTTTGAACTATGATTGTTTTCTTCAAAGTTTAAAATATGATCAACAATTCCATAACTATTCAGACTTTTACCCGAAAGATGTAATATTTCATGTAGCTCGTTCAAAACTTTTAATTCGGCCATTTTGGTAGTTAAACCTTGTTGTACATAATCTTCCATCATATGTTGCTTAAATGTGTTCCATAATTTTTTGGGATTATGTGGATCACACAATGCTAAAATTGTAGCGAATAATTGACGCAGCGTAAATGGCATTTGATACTGAGAAGCTTCATGTAAACACATTTCACAATCAGTATCACCATTAAGCAAACCATGTAATACCGCAGCTTCACGAAATGTTGAAGCATAAACTCCATTCACTATTTTTAAATCGTCATATGAACTTACTCCTTTAACATGGTTTAGAAGTTTTCTTAAATAATATCTCTCTCCTTCCATAATATTTACAGAAACAATTCGTCCTATTGAAGAAGTTTTATTTTTCCTTTCAGACCATACTTTACATTTTGGATCCCACACAAAATGTTCTGGAAATTCTCTGTATAGCAATGTTTTTGCCTTAGCATTGGTACCGTTAGTACGAAAATACTCTGTCAACATTGACTTTTGGAAATAATCTTTTTTCACAATTTTTCCCAAATCATCAAATTCTTTGTAAGTAATCGAATGATAATTTTCTAAATGTAGTTGAAGAACAATAACAGATGGACTCATATCATATAAGGAAAACGCAAAAATTCTCCACATAGCTTCAGGCGGAGATACCCATCTAGCTGATTGGTACATTTTTATTTCATCATAGACAAAATTGGGATCATCTTCATTTACAACAAAATCAACTTTATCGTGCCCTTTATAAACATATTTATATAAATATTTAACAGCCTGAATTGTTGAACATATCTCAACATTAATATGGGAATTATATTTCGTTAATAAATATGGATTATATGGAACCACCCACCTGTTATCCAAATAATGATTTCTAATTTTTACCTTTTTTCCATTATTAGGTCGTTTATATCTAGGATAACAATTTTTATCTAGGACTGTGCATGCACTAAAAGTTTTTGGGAAATCAAATCTACATTTATTTTTGTTATTCATACAAACATATTTTGAATTTAAAATACCACAAGGACCATGTATCATATGTTTAATAACAAGAGAATGGAGATATGGATATTTACTTTCATCCGGAATCTCGGCATGAACAAATTTATCAACCAAATCAGGATAAGTAATTTTAGCATCTTTCCTTGGAATCAACAAAAAATGCACATGTGGGAGCCCTCTTTTTTTGAAATTCTATAACATATATATGCGCGGAAACATGTCCAAATATGTGTTTTTTCCAAAATATCTTCCTTCAATTCTTCAAGTTTTGCTTTAAAAATATTAAATCTGGTCTATTTTGAGCTTCATCATTATACTTCAATTGTTCCTTAATTTCTAGCCAATTGGGATTGCAAGTCATTGTTAAAAATATATCGGGTTTACCAAATCTTTGCACCAAAGACATAGCATCCATATACCTTTTTCTTAAGTCTCTAGGCCCACCAATAAAGGATCGAGGCAAAACTATCACACGTCCAATTTTATGACCTCTTTTTTCACCAATTTCAAGACTATCAACAATTCCTTGATATAATTCAGCTCTAAGAACGCTCTGATTATGTCGAAAATAATCTAATCTAGATGTCTCAATTTTCACATACATGTCGACAACATATTGCTGTAAAAGCCTTCCAGAATGTAATAATGTTGAATTTGATAATAATCTTATTTGTAGTTTATAACAATAATATTCTCTACATGAAACTTGTGTCCTCGTTCTCTTATTTTCCATAACTGAAAAAAAAAATAGAAAATAAATTAACATAAAAAAATCAACAATTCATACATAACAACAAGAAATCTACTTAACAATTTGCGTAAGCACACAAGTCAAGAGATCTAAAAGATGGCGATTTAATAAATTTACGTGTTGTTTCCTTCTGAATCAACTCTTCAGGTGAAGAGAATTGAACAGCATTAACGATGTCTTCATTTTTGCAAAAGTGTTGCTTATTTTGACTGGTATTAATTCGCTCAATACCTTGGTGCCATCCTATTTCACCATAAGGAAATAAAAGTGGATATTGAAGTGGGTCATAACATCCAAAATAATATTGTATTCTATTTTTGTTTCCATTTTTACAAAGAACCACTATATCACGCATATGAAGATCGTCACAATCATCGTGATCAACCACAATAGCAGCAACTTGTGAAACACTCGGCATATTATATGTTCTTTGATCAACACTTGGGTTACAGTGAATTCGAATAGAATGATTTTCTAAATTAGGAACATTCCCCAAACTTCGAAAAAAATTTGTGTAAGGATTATTTTTTAGAACATTCATAAGTTTAGCAATAAGAGACTCAACTAACCAGTCACTAAGATTCAGCCTATTTTCCATCTCATTTTCAGTATCAAAAAAGTAGAGTTGCAAATGAGAAGGACGATTGTTTACGGGAAAAATTTCATTCATAAAATGGTAAACCTGACCTTGAATTCTAAATGTATAAATACCATTATAATTTGCACACAAGTTTTTATCATAATTTACACCAAATGATGTCATAGAAAAATTGCAATTATAGCTTCGTACTGTATTTCTAAAGTTTATACTTTCTTCAGAATTTGAGGTAAACAACATTCGTAATTCTACAGGCACGTCATTTGTTTTTAAAATAACCTGTCCATTTAAACAACAAAATCCCTTAGATTCTCTATAAAATTTTAAAGCGCCACAATGATCACAAGTATTGGGCTCAGGTAGCACATAGGGTTCTGAAAAAATATCATCGTCATACTGCCGTGTTTCTAAAACCCCTAACACAAACAAAAAACGTAGAAAATTTCAATATGGAACACAAACTGAAAATAGATTGTTACCACTACTTACAACAAAACATGCATGCCAAATTGTGCATCAGTAAAATGAAATAATAAGTTATGATTTTTACCAGATTCCAGGACAGAATGTTCTTCACCATTGAACCCTTCAACCATAAGAAAGCTATCACATTTTGATGCCACATTTAACTGCAAAGATTTCCCGGATTTTACCCTTTTTTTGTCACGAAGATCGCCATACTTCTCTTCTATTATATCGTTTACTATGCAATCCTACTCCCTTTGAACTCCCTGAATCATCCCTTCACAAGAACAATAACTATTAACATCAAACATAAGCCAAAAGCAAAAAATGAAGTATGTATTTCATACAACGAAGCTTCATACACAAATTCAAACATAAAAACCATACAAATGAGTTCACATAATCGATAAGAGCAGAATCACTAACCAACCCCAACAGTTTCAACTGAAGCGTCATTCAGGAGAAAAAACTTATTTCGACCAGATGATCGGATCATTCTACAATCAGAATAATAGATCAGATAAAATCTAAAAAAACAACAAATAGAGAGGAAAAAAGAGTGCAATAACCAGAAACGAACAAAAAAATACCAAAATATACCTGGGTTCGCAATGTTAAGAAGGGGATCTGGTTTTCGGACGAAAAGGCAGAGAGAAGGAGCAAGAGACGAAGTGCAATCGAGGAAAAAATGAGGAACAACACCAAATTATATCGTCACGAAGAAGAGGATCCGATCTTCGAACTAAAAAGCCGAGAGGAGCAACAGACGGAGTTGAATCGAAGGAAAAATGAAGAACAAAAGCAATATATATCCGGGTTAACAACGAGAAGGCAAAGAGTAGCAAGAGATAGAGTGGAATCGAAGGAAAAATGAAGAACAAAAGCAAAAAATATCTAGGTTATCAAGTGGATCTGGTCTTCAAAACGAACAAGGCAGAGAGGAGGTGTAAGAGACGGAGTGGAAATCGAGGGAAAAATGAGGAAATGTGTAGAAGAAACGAAGGGCGTGTTTGGCATCACCTTTTGCAGCCAGACGACGTCGTTTTGGCG